>JAYKAV010001853.1:192894-260168 GCA_035582835.1 Phoebastria nigripes
TACTGAAAGAGTGGTTAAGCATTGGAACAGGCTGCCCAGGGAAGTGGTTGAGTCACCATCCCTGGAAGTATTTAAAAGACGTGTAGATGAGGCGCTTATGGACATGGTTTAGTGGGCATGATGGTGTTGGGTTGACGGTCGGACTCGATGATCTTAGAGGTCTTTTCCAATCTTAATGATTCTATGATTCCATGATTCTAAGAAGAACGGTTTGGGATCTACACAGTAAGAAAAGTCATGTAAGGTTTACACATATGATCCAGCTGTCATCTGAAATGATACGATCCTAGAACAACAGATATCTAAACCCAAATGTTTTAAACATAGTAACTGATTTTTTATCCAGAGGGAATAAACAGAGGGAAACAAAGGGATGAAAATTGCCTGAAGCTTAAGGAACCTGGAAGCCATCCTGCCCAAACACAATAGAGAAGAGTAATCTGCGGGAGAAAATTCAAGCTGAGGTTTGAATGCCTCAATTTGAGTTTTGAATGCCTCATCAGCTGGCTGATGGCATTAGAGGTCCCCTTCAACAGTCACTGTTGGCACTTAAGAGTGAGACAAATAGTAGTTTGGGAATTGTCTAAAATACTAGACCTGTATCAGGACATTACCAGAACTGTGCCAGAAACATTCAGTCTTTCTTGTGTTTGTTTTCACAGCACCTTCTTGCATGAAAAGATGCTGTTTCATACTCTGTTAATTAATTATTGTCATATATTTCAGAATAAGGTGGCTGAAATTATAATTCTGAGTTTTGTACCCATTAGTCAAAGCTTTCATCACTGTTATTTTCTCTCTCCCCTTCAATTTTTTTAATCTTTTCATCCCTAGAGGAAGGACAATCTCTTCAAGGACATTAATCAGCTGTACCAGTGATACTGCTCTAACAGCAAGTTTACAGTAGTCACGAATGTGGAAGAATAACAACCTCTAACAAGGCCTGAAAAACCATGATGCACATGAATCCATGCCAACAAAAGGGGTTAGCTTATGTTATTCATGGAGGACACACATCCTTGCCATCTGAAAATGTCCTTTAGAGAATATAATATTGCATGTCACTACCAGCACCACTGTAAAAATCCAGATTTTGCCGTGTTTACTCAAGTGAAGTGGTAGCTAAGTCCTCAAATATTCTGGAGAAGAAATTCCGCTTATCATGACTAAAAGGAGCAGAATTCAGTTCCTTGGATTTTATTTCTTTGGAGTAGTATCTACACTGTCTTCTGAGCTTTGTACAATGACTGCATCTTTGACTGCTTGAGGATGGCACAACTATTAATTTTAGACATTCTTGTGAGTGGATGATTTGGACTGGTATACTGTTCCCAAATCAGAGTTTGGCAAACCAGCAGTGCAAATGAAGGTCAATAATGACAACAGAGTAACATTTCTAAGCAAAAAAGTTTAACATCAGCGCAGCTGGAGTGATTCAGACCAAAAGGCCCTCTATCCAGTAGCTCATCTCTGACAGTAACCAGTAATGTACAGCCAAGGGAAAGAGTTTTATATAGAGGTGAGGTGTTAAAAAGGTTCTTCTGTGATACACCTTGTCTGCTGCTGGCCATTGGGAGTTCATGGACTTTCTGAGCCAGGATTTGCATCTGAACCACTGAATTCATCTAATGTCTGGTTGGTGGGAAGAACTACTAATGTATTTTTGGGAACTGCTTGTACATTAAGATAGTACCATCATATTGCTATATGGAAAGCTATGAAACACGTGACATATCTTTAGTTTCCTTTTACACAATTTTTAGGATGTTTTGTGATTCATTCACTTCAACAATTTCATCAAAAATGAGGTGCTTACAGAAAATCTTTCATAATAGCCATACAAACCCTCGCTTGAATTCTAGACACCTTCAAAACTGTGCAGTAGAAAAACAGCAATTTCAAACTTAAGTGGAAACCAAATTGAAAGTATTGCCTGAAAACACATGTAAGTATCAAGGGTTGAAAAGTAACTTAAGAGATTGTTAGAACCAGATACTACTTCATAGTAGAACTGCAAAAGAGAGAGAATTGTAATCCAAATCTTAAGGGAAGCAAATCTACTAAGGAGGCAGCAGTAATTTGAAGGTGCACTTTCAATTCTGTTAGATATTGACAARTAAGTGTTGACATAGCAGGCAATGTTTTCTTTTTTCATGTTTTCCTTCATGCAAAACCAAAATATATGGAGCTTGAAAACTGCACTCTTGAAAAGGTTTATATGTATTTCTGGCAAGTTTGTTCTATTTAAAATTAATCTCTGGATGAAAGTAAGCAAAGAATAAGAACCCTTACTAGGAAAATGCGTGGTGTTTAATTCCTTTTTTCCTAGTGTTTTCAGGGTGACTGTCTGTTATCAGTATGATTGCAAAGGCTATCCCATTTTTGTGTCCTTTCTTTGCTCCTCATGGAGACTTGGATGGATTCACTCCACCCAAAACAAACTTGTTCCTCCACCCATCAGAGATAACTTTTGTAATTGTACAAACATCAGACTGTAAATCCTGTTCTGATAAATTTGAAATGTCAATTCTGTGAATGAAGCTTCACAGTATGTTCTTTTGAGCAGTTATAAACAAGATATGAATATTGTATCTGACATAACAAAATCTGTACCTCATTCACAGCTTTCGCAAGGAAAATAAAACCTTCACATCGTTACACAGGGGACTTCTTGGAATTGCAGTTGGAGATGATGATTATGAGGAAACTAAGACTTATAAATACTTTATTGTTTTGATGGAAATCAGCCAAGAAGGCAGATAAAAGACTTAAGAAGAACTAGCTAGGAAACAAATCAGAGACCTGAATGACCCTACTGGAAAAATAAATTCTAGAACTTAACATCTGGTTCTTGCAGTTGTCAACTCACTCAGCAAATGGTCAGACTGATTAGCTGCTTGTCTGCAGAATATAGGCAAGGGAGTAAAGACCGCATCATATCAACAGTAGCAGGCAGTGCCAAGTGAATGCTCATAATCTGCAGTGATACTGCTATAGGTAGCAGACAGCAGTGTCTAGATAAAGCCTAACTTTTAAAGTTTGTGTCTGTGCTTCAGTGTGACCCCTCTCGCTGATACAGCTATACAAACAATAAATAGTGATGAGTTGGTTGTTAAGGAGGTGGATATGGAATCTTAAGCATCACATGAAACATTCGGTAGCAAATTACCTTGGACTTTGTTGCAAACTTTAAACTGAGGCCAGGTTTAATCAGGTCATGAACTGTTCTTCCAAAAGTTCCCAGTCAGCTTGGACTGATTTACAATCACTGCCTTACTGACTTACCTCAAAACCACATTTTGATGCAAAACCACAATCAAGCCAATGACACTGAAGAAGATTTTTACTTGAAACGAAACTTCAAAATGAAGGATTTGTGAAGCCCTCTCAAAAGGGAAGAGAAATACCTTCACCTGCATGCCCTGAACGTGCAAAAAGACTAGCACTTTACATAGGCTGTATTTACACCATGCATCAAAAGGAGGTTTAGGGAATTACTATACATGAGGAACCTGAGACAACAAACCCACTCAGTGAAGCTTAACACAGTGCAAATCCAGGCATATCAATCAGCTTGGGTCTTACCAATCCTTGCAAGGTGTGCAACATGTATGGTATCAGGGACATGCTCTTTGGCTGCTTCCAGACCCCAGCTGTCCCTCCCTAAATCAGTATAGGTGTCTCTATCCTGGCAAAGTCCTGAGTTCTATGGGGACAGGAGCCACAAGGCTTGCCTCGGAGCTGCAAGTTACATGTGTTAATAGTACTGGCGACCCAGCAATTACTCAGCATTGGACAGTTATTTTTGTTACTAACCAAACAGTCAAGAACACAGAAACATTTTCTTTGTTATTTAAGGAAGAGTAAGTGGAGTTCAAGTGTTTTTGCTTTGTTACATAAAGTATACTAGTGTGTTTGAAGCTTGTTTTTGTCTCCACTAGTCTGCCTTTTGTCCAGAATGGCAAATCTAACAGTAAACAGTAGGTCTACCTGGAGGTACCATTCCCCAAAGACTGGTGGGATCACAGTCTTCTTGCATTATTAGTCATTCCCACCTTTAAGCACTTCAGCATATTTTGCTTCCGGAGACGTGTTGTTCCAGTGTGTAGAAACCGGGCACTGGTAGGGGTCTTTTGTAACATTCTCATTTGCGAAAAGCAGTCTTCTTGCCTAAATACTTAGCAGCAAATTAATGGAGCAGTTTTTGATGATGCAGTGATTAATGTGAACGAGAGACAGGGTGCTGAACACACACACACACACACAGACACACACAGATATACAGAAATTCGACTTTTACTCTGTCAAGCTTCTTGATAATGAACCATTTTGAAAGGATACTGGTGTACCTCCAAACCTCCTCCATTAAAGTCCAGGGAATCAAGCCAAAAAATGCAGGCTTTCCTTGGGACAGTAGTAAGAGAGAACTAGGACTGTCTTTTTTTCTGCCCAGCTTATTTCTGCGAACAATATTGAATGCCACCCAGACATTTCCATAGGAGCTGCATTTACTTCCACCAGATTTGAATGTGATGGTTGACTTATAAAGCTAATCTGTTTGTAGCATTCCTTTTTACAAACACAGCTACATTTCATTCTTTGCATTTTTTTGATTTGTAATCATGTGGCTCCACAATAGCGCCATCAGTCCAAGAGACATCGACATAAACTACACGAAACTCTTCAGGCTAAATCCTGATGTATACAATCCAGTGGAATTTTATAGTTCTAACTGGGGCAGACTATGGCTCCAAATTTTTTTTAGAAGCTCGCAGATTCAATCTTTATCTTGTCACCTCCTACAGTCCCTAAAATAATTTTCCTTTCTTCAATAGAGACATGTGCTACTACCCATTTGAACCATAAAGGTGACTGGACCATGCTCAGAAATCCAGCATTTATACATCACCCTAGGTTACAATGGCAGCAGTTGATTATCAGGAAGCATTTCAGAGTGGAATTTAAGTGACTTGCATTTTTAAGACCAGCACAGGGACCATAAAAGGGCACTTTGGGATATTCGAGCTTGAGTATCAAGTATTCAAGTACAACTTCATGTTTATTCATTGTGATTACTGAATTTGATAAATCATTGACTTGGATGGAACCCATGAAACCTTCACGTTTTCTGGGACTATTTCACAGCTTGAGCTGGGCAATGAAAATGGAAAAAGGTCAATTTAAAGAAACACTGTCTTGTTTCAGGGTCTTGCACTCCCCATTAAAATTCTTTTGTAAAACAAAAGCATACCATTTCATTAAACAAAATAACTACAGAGGCTTCTCCATATGTTATCTTCTTTCAAGGTCAATGCATGTAAAAAATCTGTATTGCATTAAATAGGAAGTGAATGTAAATATGACACATGGAAATCTTCCAGATGATTGAACTGTAAAATATGATTTAATGCTGCAGAATATTTCTCCTCTCTCTTAGCTAACAGCATGCATTTCTATATAGAGACAAGACAAAACTTTTCATGTGTTTATTTTAAAGAAACTTAACCAGCACTTTTAGCAGAAAAATCTCATCCTATTTCTGTATTGGGATTTTTACTAAAATTAAAAGAAAAATAATGACTTTAGCACGAGGTCTAACTCTGATCTCATTCAATCAGTGTAACTCAAAATCAACTCCATTGAAGTAAGTGAAATTCAATTGATACAGAAGTTATGAGGTTAGGGTCAGTTCCACTGACTTTAGTACAGTTACCTCTGACCTGCCTCAGTATGAGATCAGATTCAGTCCAATATGGATAGACTTGCACATTCAATTTAACTCCAGGAATGGGCTTGAGACACAAAGTTTAAATCCACAACTACACTTCCAAAAAGGCAGGGTGTTCAGAACAATGATTTGGGGCTTGACAGTAAGAAAAATAGGAACCAGCTGCAAGTTCAGGATAATTGGATATAGATAAATTTCTAATGAATTTATTTTAAAATCGTCTGCAAATCAGCACCCCCATTTTTATTGCCAGGACCATTGCATGTCTTGTATGAGAAACTAATACATAAAGTAGAACATATGCTTTAGGTGTGAGCAAAATTATCTGCTGTTGCAGAAGAAATCCAGAACTCTGGACTCAATTCTTGGCAGGTAAAAGCCTTTTGATTCATCTTTATACCAAACCTAATATTGGCATTAAAGAAGGGTAAGATGAATGAAGTTTGGTGCTCTAACTCTTCTGGTGTTCAGCATCAGGGAAGCTAACAAAGCTGGCTAAAGTGGTGAAGGGATTTGGTGGTACAGAGGTTTGAACTGGATGGCCACATGCAGACAGGTTTCTGTATTTCCTATAGCCCTTGAACCTTCCCCATTCCTACAACTACCTCCAAATTGCACTGTTTTTTTTAAGTTTAGAACCATTTCATTAAATCTTTCCCACTTTCAGTTTCTGATTGCATCTGAAGTGCCAAATGTCTTGAGGAAGGCTCCTCTCCTCTCAATTTATTCGAGATGTTTGAATACATTTTAAATCCATATGGAAACCCAATCTAAATATAAAGCCTTTGGAGATTTGCACTTCATTACACCCTACAGGTTCCAAAAAACCAGTGCCAACCCACCTACATTTACCTCACATTGCACACTTGTTATGTTAAATGAGGGAGCAAGTCGTTAATAAAGATCACATTGTCAGTAGAGCATTATGGACACCTACATAAGAATGTATATTCTTCTTTCATTGCATTTCTTATTTTTAGAGCATATCAGCAAAATCAGGAGGGAGCCATGACTTGTAATTTCCTTGCAGTATTGGTGTTAAGGATTCTTGCTGGAATCACGCAGAAGGAAAAGAACAAAACATAGCACATCTGCCTTTTTAGCCTGACCCAGGAATAGCCAGACATCGAAGTGAATTCAGACCTTTTCTCTCCTCTCTTTCTCATATGAAGTAAATTTCCAAACAGAGGAAATTAAGAACAAAGTGGAGACCAGGTGATGGTCTGGTCATGACCATATAATCATAGTAAGGCAGTCTAGGGAACATGCTGCAATCTTCAAGAGGTAGTACAGTGCAACATAAACATGGCATTTTCCCTGGAGACTCTTCCTTAATGTGTTGGAATGGCAGCAAAGTTCTGAAACCCATTAAGACTTAAACTGGTGAGAATTTAAATTCATGGAAATCCACATAGCTGGAGAGATTAAAGCGCTAAATCCAGACAAAAAGCTGCCTACAGAAGAGAAGTTGAGTGATAGGCCAGCAACCTATCCCTTAAAAAAATAGTAATATGATAAGGCTGCCATTCTGACAAACAGCATGATAGATACAGATGGCAGAGTTTTGTTCAAAGTAATATTTGTTGTAAATGTAAATTTGTAAATGTAAATTTTGTTCGAGGTAATATTTGATGGCACAAAAAAACTTAAGAGTGTATACAGTAACTATAGACTTAGCTTGGTGTGTTTTTTTAAGTTTGCTTACTTTCATATTGTAGCATTAGGATGTATAATTTGAGATATAAAATAAATAAGTGATTAAGATGTCATGTTAGTTTTACGTGTTTCTTTTAAAGCTTCCGTATAAAAGATTTATAGATAGAACAAAATGCAAAGAGAAAGTATTATTCCAACTGAAGTCTTCAATGAATGTAGATTGTTTGCATATGCTGTGCTGCATGATACTTTGCAGAATGGCAGATCACTGAGAAGATCAAGAGGCAGCAAGCAATCCCAACAGGAACTCCAGAAGCGTAATAGAAGGGCCCTCTGAGACCATCTCACCCTGGTGCAATTATCACCTGTTGCTAGACAAATGCCGAAGTGCATTCGAGTCACTATCAAAACGAAATGTCAAGAAAAAGCTGAGATGTTTATTTTCAAAGCTGGAGACTCTGCCCCAGGAAAGCAACCCTCTGAATGACCCAGTTCTTCCTGGCTGCATCAAATGACAGATGTAGGTGTAGGGTCATGTCATCTGATAGGCACCGGAGCAGGAGGGTGACATTTCTCCATCATGAAATGGGATTCATATAAGTTAACTATTTAAAAAAATCATCTGTATCTATTAAGATTCCGATAATAGTTATGATTTTAAAAAGGCTCCTTGGAGTTTAAGATGCCCAGTGAATGTGAAACCAAATCATTGAGGAGAGCCCCAAAAGGCATGTCTCCACTGAGCTTGGCTCTAGGCTCCTGAGACAGAACCACATCAGCCTGGTCAATCCATATGGGACACGATGGTCTTTTGAGGGACGGCAGCCGAAAGTTATGAGCACCATCCCCACACAGTGGTGCCTGTCAGCAGCCTGCATCTCAGCAGGACTTTCCCCTCAACTCGCTCTGCATTAATTATGCTTCTTTTCAGGATCCAAGGCACGGCAGCTGATTCTCTCCCCTGTCAGAGGGGTAAGTTACGGGTAACTTTTTTTTATTGTTCTATTTTGGTTTATACAGTCAAAATCAGGATCACACAATAATGCCTTTCATGAGAAAGGCTTTGGGTTGTAGGCATTTTTTTTAGTTTTATTTTTAATGAAATTTAAAGTTTTATTTTGAAGTKTTCCATTGTGAACTATCCTAAAGTCAGCACAAAACTGAAAACGGTCATTAAGGGTTTAAGTTCTTTCTTCCCTTTTTGGACTTTTATTAGAAGGAGGTTCATGGCAATGATGTTTCATCAGTATTAAAACAGAGGAAAGTGAACAGCGTTTGGATGTGGGGCAGGGGGTGGGGGGAGAGAATTTCTTTATAACCTGCATAAGGCACCAAGGAAAGGAGTCCAGGCCCCAGACATGCATTTTTGATCCATTCAGCCTCTGCAGCAGCTGACCGACAGAAATCCATGAAATTTCCAGAGCAAATGTATAGAACTGAGAAGTCAGCTGAACAAATTCTTATGTCACATTTCGGTTTAACTCTTTCAAAGCACTGCCTCAGTTTAACTTGAAAAAAAACCACCAAAACATATTTGCCTGTTTTTCCACTGTGTTCTTTTATCATTTCCCAGTAACACAGCTGCAGAAAACCAGTTTTTCTGGGATGATGGAATTAGTATTGAGAAACAGAACTGTTTGGTTTTAGATCACTGAATTGAACTGGAAAGGGGCAAAGCATGTCAAGATTTAGTTGTTGTTCCAGGCCACATATAGAATGAATTAGTAGCTTCAATTTTATTCTTGGTTGCATAAAGATAAAAAATACCACTACCATGACTTAAGCCTTTGTTGGCAATCCCAGAAGAACAAGATAGGTCAAGCTTGAAAGCAAATGAGTGGGGTGGGGGAAATTCCTTCTCAATCCTACAGGTGCACTATCTAAGCCAGTGTTGGAGCACATGGAGGAGGCAATATGAGGAGGTTTGTGCTGCCAGAACACCAGCTGGATCTCCTCTGGGCTTAACCAGAAGACCTGGATACACAAATTCAGGTTGGAATGGCCCTAAAACACTTCATTTAAAGATAACAGATCTCCAGTGTCTGTCACCAGAACTCTTGAGTCTTCCCAGGCCTCCACTGGGTCCTTGCTTAATACAGCATTGCAGTTGGAGTATTTTCTCTCATGCGCCAATAAGCCAGCTGACAATATTTAAAATATTTCAATTCTCTCATGCTTTCTGGGATGAAAATTATGTTAAGTGGGTGCTTCTCAATTTTTTTTTCATTCTGCTTACCTCCAGAGCTTGAAAGTTTTATCCTATTTGCAAGTCCATCCCCTTCACCCCAATCAAGAAAATCTTCATGCGTTAAAATAGAATGGACTGCAAATGGAGTAATCCTGTTTAGCCCCAAAGTACAACAGAGCACTTAGCATGGTGCACTTTAACTGCGTTTGACCAAAGGAACGCTTTCAGCACATTTTTATCAGTGCCTGTTTTTTATTTGCTTATTTGTAAGGTTGCTGATATTAAGTTCATCTTAAGGCAAACATTCACCATGCGCTGATAACGAACTTGGGACACTTGATAGTGATAAAGTAACCCCTTTCTTCCACAAAGTACAAAACATATTTATTTTAACTAAGGTTGCCTAGGAATTAACACTATTTATCTTACAGTACAATGAAGAACAAGCTTCATTAGGCTACAGAAAAGAAAAAGCCATATAAAAAGTTTTGCATGTGACATTAGGAAATCTCTGAATCACTTCTATCAATATTATCAAGACAGGAAGGTAAATACTGAATGTTTTTCATGTGAAAAGCCTACAGTTCTACACTTTGCATCTTAAGAAATTACTGCTGCATTTTAAAACAAGTGGTCATTTAATATTTATAGTAAAATGTTTGAATTTTAGTTATTAAAATGAAGGGGAGAGAATTGCAGCGAACAACTCACTAGCTGAATTTTGTATTTTATTTGTATTTTACAGATTGTTGTTAACACACTGCTATTTCCAGGAATGTATCCATTCAAAATCATGCCAAAACTGTGAAACTATTCTAATTCAAAAATTTTTTGAACTCAAGGGAATTTTTTCAATGAGGGCAGTATAGGAATTATTCAATATTAATATATGAGTGTTCAAATACCTATCTCATATATCTATCTATAAATAACTAACATAAATGTATATTTAAGCACACTTTAAGTCCGGTGTGTTTGCTTCTGTTTAAATGAATTTTACTTAGAAAATAACATTTAAGGTCCAATTCTTGATTTAGCATACATTAGGAATTAATTTTCCTTAAATATTTTGTAGTATTTGCTCTAAGTGTGCTGTCTTAGTTATTATTCCTGGAAATATGCTTCCTTGAGAGAAAAGTCACGGAAGAAATAAAGAAATACAAACTGATTGTTTGATTCAGTTCAAAATTTGGAGCAAATGTTCCTTTTTTTTTAAAAAAAAAAGAGATAGTTTTACGTAACTAATTGAAAAGGTGCCTTTGACTGACATATTTTATCTAATCCTACTTATTTAAGAAAACAAAGGTGCTTTATAACTTTCCAGCTCTATGGTATTAGAGCGCTAGCCAAGTTTTTCTTGGCTAACACTATGGATAATTATTTTTCAACTATGTGCATTTTAGCACTTAAACCACAATATTTACCTACATAACAACTACAGAGAGAGTGCAAGTTTCCTAAAATCAGCATGGCCCAAGCATTTTTGTGATTAAAAGCCATAATGATAAGAAACCAATATAAATGATAGTTGTTTCAATCAAATGTACAGATTTTCAGATCTGTTGTAAGCGCAGTTATGCTTTAATGTAATTTACACTGGTGTTACTAAGCTCAGAACCCAACCCAGGATGTTTCTTTAATTCTTGACATTTTAACAAGTTGCCAATAAACCTAACAATTAGTGCTCTTAGCAGTCTATGTTTTACAGTGAAGTGTGTTTTTGTCCTCTGGGAAACAGAGACTGATTCATTTTTCACGGATCACTGAACAGCTTTGTGCAGCACTTTTTGGCTAATAAAAGCTATACCAGCAGCCTGAAGTTCAGAGCCTTTCCTTTTCCATCACTTAATCCTGAAGGAGAAACAAGAGGACTGCTTTTAATGACTGTATCTATCTGCTGGATCCAGGCTACGCATGATATTCCCATCTTCATGGTATCTACACATACACAGGAGGAGGTGAATATCCAGCTTTTTAAGGAAGAGGTACTGGCTAGTTCCCAGCAGCTCTCAAGTACTTAGATTAAGTAGTCTCCCATAGGACTGCTTCAATAAGGCACAAGACTCTTATTTAATGTTTGCATCAGCTGGTTTATTTGAAAACCACTGACCCATCTTTTCATAGACTATGTCCCAGGAATGCGTTCAAGTGAGATTTCAAACATTGATTTTTTTTTTTTCTGTTATTAGTCCTGGCAGCTCTAAATAATGAAGACCAAAAAAAAACCCATCAAGCTTTCCAAAGTTTCTGCTCCTCTAGCCGCCACCTCATCTAGCTGTTGGGGTAAATATTGAAATGCACTGGCATTCAGTTACTAAACTGAAGACACCTAGGTGGAATGAGCTGTTTCAAAAACAATTAAATTTTATTTGCTTTTAAGATGGATCTTAATCTGCACCCACCCCAAAAGCTAAATTGAGTGGGAGAAGCTGTGATATGTGAAGAGGACAGTCTGGAGTGATTCTTGATTGAGTCATGGCTAAAGGGCAAATAATTGTGTTTGTATAATGCTTGTTGCTATAAAAAGCGACACTGATATTGATGGGTGGAATATTCCTTGATGTGGAGACTGGGGTAAGAAGCTGTAGTAGAGAGGTATACCTGTGTTCCATATTAGTTAGCATTAGTTGCATTGCTGCTTGCGTACAAAAATTACAAATATACCAGTCTGTGTGACCCATCACAAACAAATCCTAATTTCCTTTGAATGTGCCCATTATTTTTCAAATGATTGCCAAGGGCTTTGCTAAACAATTTTTAGAGTATCTTTGTGAAACATTCTCCATAGATCTTTCATTTTAGTTTTCTGTTTGGTTGCCTGAATCTTGTGTTGCACACAGGAGGGAAGTCTAACCTGCAAAGAGGGGCAGTGCATAGTTTCACTGCTGTGGCGATACCACCCGGAAAATCTTACGACTCCCTCCTTACCTCTGATAGGGGAGTGATCTGTTCCTTGTCCATATCTGTTCAGCATCTGAAAACCTCTCTACTTACATAGACCCACTCTAGTTGTCAGCATGCTTTGAATCCTGGGCAGCCTTGTTTCTGACTGGTGGCCAAATTACTGCCCACGGTAGATTACAGGACATACAGGACAAGCAATATTTTACACAAGGTATTCTTGTTCCCAAACTTAAAGACGAACCAGTGAAGGAGGGAGATCAGATTTCTGCTATCGTTAATCCTTTGTGCTAAAATACACAACTCCTTTATGATTTATTAGCATTCTCTGAAAGAGTGGAAAGTTGTCCAAATAATCATGATTCAATAAGGTTGTAATTCCTTACCAGTCACTCTGCAAACTGAACTTGGATTTTATATTTATGTAGGGATTCACATAACAGGTCTATATATAATTTCATTAGCCAGCTAGCTCTCTCTTTATGAGGCATGTTGAACAAAACAAACAAAAATAGCCCAACCTTTATTGCTCTGTTTGCTTTTTGATGTGTTGGCTGCCTGGATCATTTTTACACCACACATAAACACTCCCTAGAGACAGATGTCAAAATGGTTCAGCCTAAAAAAACTAGGGTAAAGGTTCAGGTTCTGATACTTGGTTGTCGGTGCTTCTATTTTACAACATTTGAGAAAGACAAAAACACAACGGAGAAGTAAAAATCTGCCTGCTTGCTCAGTCCTCTTCTGTTGTCTGCTTTGGATGCTCAGGCTGGCGGGTCCTTAGAGCTGTGTGAAAAGGTGACCAATTTCTGCAGCAGCAAGGCCAAATGATTCCTTCATAATTTTGCAGGAAAGCAGAATAATTTCCCTGAACTTGAGTTCTTATGGCAAAAAATTCAAAGGGAGCAGGAGTCTCTGGTTAGAAGCAGCCTATTTTTTTGAAAGTCCAATAATGACAGTTTGAAAAAGAAATGGTTTTGCACACACATCAGCCTAGTACAAAATCCAGGCCTGTTGTTGTCCATCTGGTGGGGTCAGCTGTCCTGATCAGGCTGCCCTGGAACTGAGGTGCCTAAATGGGTAAAAACTATCAAATCTTCATGGTTGACATGGGTAATGGTTGCACAGCTACAAAGAGCTCTTCACATCCATGAAATAGCTGTGTTCAGCCTAATTAATATTGTGATATCAATTAATTAGGTAACGTAATAATATCTCCTCAGCCAATGATTTCTGCTTTGGTCTGTTGGTATTATAATGGTGTCTGTTGGTATTATAATTACAAGGAACTTATCCAGGAGACAATCATTTGACTACTGTTCCAACCTCTGGAGACTAGGCTCACCAGGACATACTGGAGATGGGAGGGAATGTTTCTGGCCCATTTCTTGCTTTCATTCCCGCACTGCAGAACAGTAGTCACTGTAGATGTAATCGCATGAGGTCTTTTTTCATGAGCAGCTCTGAGCAATCATGTTGTCCCTCCTGCTCTCCAATCTTGTGCTTCTGAGCTGACGTCCTGAACAAAATCTGGCTTGTTGAGTTTGCTGGGATAACCTAGAGATAAAATATTTTGTGGGCAAGTGTTGGGGTTGAGCCTGCTTAGCTGCAAAGTGATTTTTAACACAGGTTTTCTCCAGAACACCACCATCCTGAAGGTGGCAAATCATTGTTCTTGGTGACAAAACCAGTCATCCCATGCAAAACATCACAGGTTACCCATTCTCTAACCTTGATGATCCCAGGGGATTTATATTCCTCTTCTCTTTACTGGGTCCCTTTTGGCTTTCCTTTCAGCTCTGGACTCTTCATGGCCTCTGCCTCTGCCAGCACGCATTCACTGAGACATCTGACAGGCTGGCTCTTCTTGTTGCAAGGCAGCCACTACTCTGTCCCTCGCTGGCTGCTCCCCTCCTCAACAAGCATCTACATCTGCTCCTGCGTGTTCCAGCAGCACTGAGATGTGTGAGCAGCTAGAAGCAGCAGGCCTGTACATCTGAGGCCGCGAGTAAGGCTGAAGCGACAGGCAACAAGCAGCCAAGAGAGGTGCTGCTGCACTCGGAGAACAGCAGCCCTCCGCAGCCAGCAGAGCTGAGACATTGGCAGGGTCCGCTGTAACCGATACAAAGAAAACCCATCCCAGCCAAAGCTGGACTCTTGGCACATCTGCAACTGCCGAAAGAGTTATACAATTTGAAACAAAAAAGCATTTTTAAGGCCAGTGGGGAGGAGGAGGAGTAGGCTTCTGCCTACATAAAACCTGTCGTGCACTGTGTGCACATTTATATTTTAGTGGCGTTGGTGATACAACTTTTCTTTTTGAAAGTATGGTCATGTGCTGTAACAAGAGAGGGAATGGATAACCAGCTGGAAAAATGTGGTCAAGGTTAAACTTTTCAGGTCCATTCACGCCTGTGAATTAATTTAGCTTGCCATTTTATGATCTTAAGTTATGAAATGTTCATGCAAAGCATTAACAGCTAAAGCAATCCAAGAGGCGGTCTGTTATGCCAAACTCTAATCACTAGACAGTAATTAGGCTGTCAGTTACAAAACATAGCATTTGTGATATTTCCAAATGAAGCAACAGCCAGTGCCATGTGTCAAAAACAGGGATTGGTTCAGACAGGTAAGAGTCTCTTTATTTGACAGTTGCCAGCTTAATTTCTGAGCAAATTAAAACCTTGTTCCATTGTGCCAGTGAACTCTGGTTTGAAAGAAGAGCTTACAGAAACACTCTCAGTGCAAGCCCACAGATAATAAAAGAAAAATTTGCTAAGAATACAGTAGAGATTTTTCCCTTGAATTTCAACACAGTGGCAGATTCTTATTCATCTCATTATCTGAGACCTCAAGGCATTCGTTTAACACATACACCAGCAGAAGTTAAATATCACAACATCCTGAAGAGTTTAGTGAAGCCTGTTTTATGGCTATTGAAAGTGAGGCGCGTGTTAAGTCCAGCATTTTTGAATAACCACCATGAAAGTCATGTGACAAGATCCATTTTCAGGGTTAAAAGATGAAATCAATGGTTCGCTAGATTAGGGGCCCAAAGTACACTTAGCTGTTGATGTGCCCATATATTTTACTCCTAGTCTCAAGGTAACCTTTTACTCACATTTATCCACTGACAGCTCCCCAGAGCCTGCTAGCTGGGAGAGGTAGAAAATTAAGATGCACTTAAGTCATTGCACTCATGCACATAGTTTTACTAGCATAAACATAGATAAAGAAAACATTTAAGCTCAACTGTAGAAACAGTAACTGATGCTGACTTTGGGTGACATAAACAAAGACAGTGATATTTTACATTCAAATATGCCAGTTGGGGCTCATGCAGCAGCATGTTTGTGGCTGAACTGTCCAGCCTGACAGCAGGAAAAATATCACAACCCTGCAATTAACCATTGCAGCAGGTACTTGACATTTTGGGTGCTGATGATGACTTTTGCATTTAGGGAGTAAGAATTATTTACTGAAGACATGGATGCACAATTTTCAGCAGTGAAGAAGCTGGTTCCTATAATGGGCAAAAAAGAGCATGGTCCTTCCTCAGTGCAGAGAACCACTGTCTTTCTCCTGAGAACATCCATGTGAGCCTGCAGGTTTCATTTCAGGTAGCAGCAAAACTCACCTTGGGAAGGATTAACATTTAGTACTGAAAAAGAAAAGACTTACCAGAGATCAGTATTATCTCTTTTCATGGTTTTATTATAAGTTTTGCAGTATTTTATTTTTTCTTATGAGATCACTCTTGGAAGTATGCATATGGCATTCTGAGCTTTTGTTTAAAGAAGTGAAGTAGACACCTATGTAACTAGAGCTCCTGCCTGCAGATGGGCTTGAATGTCTGACCAAAAAAGGGTCTCCCTCAAAATATCTGAAAATGTTTTTTCTTAAAATGGTTTTTGAATACTGATAGCCAGTTCTCAGTCTCACAGCCCTATACACAGATGCACATATACTGCACATACCAGCTCATAGATGTAGACATGAGTTTACCTGCTAACTAAATACCAGGGGCGTTTTCCAGTTTGATATACTCAGAAGCCAGCATTAATGCTTTGGCAATTGCTGCCACGAACAACCAGCCCATCCACTGTAGCCATTTTAAAGGCTAATAGATACAGCTCTAAATACCAGCAAGCTGTAAGACAATGTGAGTAATTTTACTGCCTTGCCCAAGACCAGCACCAGTTGCTAGTGAGTGTGTGTTTCTCAGAAACATTTATTTGGAAAAACAGTTGCTCAGACATTCAGACACTATATAAACATTTGAGAATTTCTTTTCTTTTGTCAACATGCCTTTTATTTTACGTATCAACCTATCTAGAATCATGCTAAACTTATGCAGATATTTGGCAGGTACTTAGGAGTAGATTCTGTGAAATCCCAGATAAATTAGGAAGGGTAAACACTTCAAAGGACAGAAAATGCTATTCAAATACTTACTGAAATTGAAAAGACAACAACAAGAAAAGACTTTTTCTATGGCATTTAAACAGCCCCAATATCAGCACATATAGGTATTTCACAGTGGTGAAATGCACTTATGCTCAGAGCACCATTTAGTGACAGAAAGTTGTATTGCCTCCTTTTCCATAGAGCAGGAAAGTAAGCACAGACTTCTCAAATCTTTTACTAGTATCTTAAGCCATCGTTCTTCTATTATAACTAGAAACACACAATGTAAACAATTCTGGGGAATGAGTTACTGCCAAATGAGGACAAAAGAAGAAACGTGTAGAAAGAAAGAGAGGAAGGGAGAGATATGGAAAAAGATTTTGAAAGAGACACAGATAAGACATTTGACGTGACTTTTCAGTGCAATATGGTAGCAAGAAAAAATTTAATTACAAGCTGCAGGGCATTAGGTCATGGGGAAGAGAGGTTGTATAACCCTGTCCATATGGTTCTGGTGAGACCATACCTAAAAAATACATTTGGTTTTGAGCAACTTACTGTAAGGATGATTGTGCCAAACTGGAATGGATTCAGAGAACAGCAAAACAATTATTAAATGGCTGAATTTATGAGGAAAGATAAAACAGCTAAATATATACATAGCTTGGCTATGAGATATCTAAAGGGAGACATTAAGTGTCTGTTAGTACAGTATTCAAAGGCTTAAATGCCAAAGAGGCTGAAAAATCATATGAATTATTTAGTGAGATATTAAGAGGATGTAGTTAAGGCTAATGAAATGGAATAGTCTCGAGTGATAGTGCTTGAGAAAGGGCTGGCCCTCAACCACGTTATATATGAATACAGTCTTTAGTTTAACTGCCACGTTATCTGTCTGTAGGTTTATCGAGAGTACATGTGTGTAGGCCAGGGAGCAGAAAGGAAGGCAGTAGAGGCAATTTCACTCCAAAATTAAATTGTGGTTAATAATGTGCAATTTATGCTCTGGGTGAACAAATGGCATGATTTATGTATGTAAACCCTTAAATTCCTTGTGGAAACAAAGTGTTTGGTATAAGGACTACAGCATTTAGCTATCAAAAATTGGAAGTTTCTGTGCTGCAATTTGCATGTGGGCTACACATTCATTGCAAATTCTGATATTAGCCTTTCATTACTGGTTTACATCTGCAGAAAGTACATATGCAGTACAACTGAATAAACTTAAACTGTTCAGTGGATTTAAAAGAATGTACTTTCCTGCCTACTGGATTTTCCAGCATGAGAAAGAAATCTCCAGAGGTTTTTTCTTTTGTTTCCATGTGAGATGGATGAAACTACACAGAGACCCCAAACTCATTTAATCTCCCCTCATTCCCTGGCAAAGAGCGTATAAAACTTTGGAGATCTTTGGTTCTGGTAAAAAAGACTTCATCCATTTCCGCTGTGCTGTTACGGTTTTTATCTATGGTGCTTTGTATGGAAGTTGCCAAACAACATCTGTGTTGCTCATGAAAAACAAATGAAAATGTTTTCAATTTGTTTAGATCAGCACAAAAATATATTTTCACGTCAAATAGTTCTTGTTCTAGCAGCTATCTGATGAAGAATTGACTCACAAACACATGAGTCAGAATTGCTCCTGGCATTTTGCTGCCTTAGGTGAAATACCAGCCCAAATACCCATTCAGTTCTGTATCATGTTTGACAAGTTAATTTAAAAGGGCTTTCTATTCAGTTAGAATTTTGTGAAATAATTTGTCTCTTTTGTTTTTGCTGTGCTTTCTGCTCTTATCCTATTGTCTTCAATCAGCTTCATGCTTCAGCATGTCTCTCCTCTTGTTACACTTATTTCCTTAGGATATTACCATCCAGCCTCTCTTCATGCATTTCCTTCCTTTTCCTTCCCATGCACTGTTTTACTGGAGTCCCGTATCTTCTGGTCCAAGCCATCCCATTTGTCACACATTGTCACCTAATGAGCCCTGAGGCTCATGAATGCACTTACCCTCGAAGGAAGAGTACTCTGCACCTTGGCACTTTCAGGGCCTGGGATTTATGGGAGCGTTAGAGTGATCTGATGGTAAAGGAAAGTGGAAAGATCACTAAAGAGGGAGAAAAGGCAATAGTTACAGCTCCAAAACCTCCTTTATTATGTTTTTATTTAATTTTAATGATTCTTTGTGCTTGTACTTTAGTATCTGCAGTCTTTGCTTCATATCTTTGAAATGCTGCCTCTCCAAATCTGAAAGCAGAGAAGATCTTGCAGTCCAATCTGCTGGTGCTCTGGCAGATGAGCACTCCTCCTCTGTCCTTCACTTATAAATAGGTGGGAAGGACCATCCAGATAAGAGTTTCCTGACCGTATTGGTTCTGCAGGAACAGCTGAGACATGACTGATACAGATCCTTAACACACAAATGTCATCTTCTGGAAGAGCTTTAAAGTAGTTGCTGGCAGAAAAGCTCTGCCTGGTCCCAAAGGATTTCAGTTTAGCAAAAGCACCCAGGTTCATGATCTAGAAGGTAAGGGTGTGAGACGGGTGTGGCAGCACCGAGCCTTATTGTGAGTCCTGTTTTAAACTTCAGGTCAAAGGCCTGAAACTCCTGGGTGTCCTGCAAACAGGAGACCTTTCCAAGCCCTTCCAAAAAGCTGTAGTTCCTGCAATTCCTGCAAAAGGGTCAGAAGCAGACAAACTTCACAAACATATGCTCCTTTCCTGTCCTTTGCTGGGAAGTTTTCCCTGGTGAAACCTAGCAAGCTGAAGTAACCCTTTGTAGTAGATCTCCACAAAGAGTTCAAGTTTACACTGAGATTCAGGAACTTTTCATAGAATAGGAGGTGCAATACACATATAGTATACATGTATGCATACACATATGCATACACATACGCATGTACAATATACATATATTACACCTTTTGAGTATTCATCTTATTAGAAGAGTGTAGTTTAAAATTTAAGACGGTAAGACGTTTAGTCAGGGTTCTTCTAATGTTTTGCCCTGCTTGTTTCCAAACATAATTTCTCCTGGTCTACTTTCTACAGTTTTCACCAAGTGTTTTTAGGAAGATGTCTTGTGTGAAAGTGAGACCTTAAAATTGCTAGATAACCATATTCAGACTGCCTAGGGAAACTGTGAAACCTGATGCATGAGAAATAGGATGCAAACTGATTTTAGAGAAACTAGAAAAGTATCCAGGAGTTTGGGAGTGTAGACGTTTTTTCCAAGCACCACAGAAGCACTTAACCATGTTTTAGATGGAATGTATTACTGAAGTTCAGTTGTTCCTTGATTTAGTTTTAGAAAAATACTCAAGAAAATTTGAGGCCTCTCCAGGACACACTAATTTTTGGTTTTGCAGTTGCAGCTGTCCACTGAGATTAAGGAACTTGGATCAGCTCCAGCCTTCATTTACATGTGTTGAAATAACAAAATTCTGTTTGCTGTGTCACATGGTGGTGCCTTTAATGAAATGCATGAATTTGTGTCCTAACTGTTGACATTGAGATGAGGATAGAAATAATAGAGGAAGATAAGCATTGTTAAGCTTCCTTCCTGTTTCTTATTTTATTAAACTAAGTTACAGTAAACTTTGAATATGAAAGTGCATATATGACTTTCATTTTAATATTAGACCTTGATCCTAAACACTGCTTCAGCTGAGTGGATTCCTGCAGCCTCAAGAAGCACACAAAGTTGACATGCACACCCGCAGCAGACAAGGGCATAATCTTGTCTTGTTCATAACAGCACAATAAATGAGACAAAGCTATTTCAAGCATTCAGAAGAAATAATTCAGCATACAACTCTTAACATATTCAAAAGGAAAAGAATACACCAAGGGCACTGGGCCTGCTGACTTTGCCAATGTGAATAGGCTTTGCTCATGGGAATAACTCTGTTGTCCGCACTAGGAGGGAAGTACCCTGCAGCGGCTGAAGAATGCAAGAAACGTTCCAGAAGTCATTTCATTGTTAGCGGTGTTCGAGGTGTATTTGAAAGCCTGTATTATAAAAAGCAAATAAATGTCCCAATTAAAACTTCACCAGGCCCGAATCTTTGTCGAATCTTTTATCAAAAAATGACTAATTAGAGGTCAGCTGTGGAAAGGACCAGTTTCTTACTACTGTTCCCAAACATGTCTGCAACAAAACAAGGGATGTATGAAACCTTTTACTGCCTACCAGCAGGTACCATCAACTACTAAATTCTAGGCACTGTTAATGACATCACCAGGGAGCGTGACTTAGGTCAAAAGCTTGGCAGGAGGTGCTGGCAAGTGTTAAATCAACAGCAATCAAAACTGGAAAACCAACATGCTTGCTACCATCAAATTTAAAAGAGAACTTATTGTGCCTCAAACACAACAGCAGGTTTAATAGAAAAGTAGACATGTTTATGGTTTCAGATTTACAACAAGACTTATAAACACCTTATTACTCAGAATCCAGTCTGCTGCCCTAGAAACTAAGAATGTTACTTTGTTGAGAAGAAGGATCTGTTGACACAAATGTCTTGCCTAAGTTTGCCATTGTGGTTAACCAAAATACATTTACTACTGAGAAGGTAAATAAAAGCAAACAAGATACCTCTTATACCACAATACAGTAAGCTTCAAATTGACCAAGCTTAATGCTATGACATAAATATGCTTAATGTTTATGGAATTTTTCTAGAACCTATTTGCCCTGTTGGGCTTAATGTCTTACATGAGACCTACTGAATGGGAATGTGTTTTCAGTATTACACATACTTAAAGACCTCATCAAAAATATTCAGAGGAGCTGCCATGAATACCACAGTTAACCATGCTGCAAATAAAATGGGTCATGGTTTACTCTTACATTAACATGAATAAATCAATCTTGTCCCATATAGTATATGTACACAGAAAAATTAACTGACAATTAAAATGATAACACTAGTGGATGCCATATAAATGTAAGTCAGCTACACAGACTGTGCTCAAATAACACAGTAGCTCTTAAATCTGCAGGAGAACTGAGAAACTGGGGAACCCAGGTCTGGTGTCTGAGCTTCTGTTCGGGGCTGCAGGGTCTTACACAGCTGCTGGGCTGCTTCTCCAGTAAGTAATCAAAAGCATGCCCGGCATCATCTTGTGCTAACAGAGAAACTCCAGCTCACGATGTCCAGTCTTGGATTGCTCTGCTGCCACGGGATAGACTCCTCATTTTTGTCTTCCTCCTACATGGAGGAGAAGGAAGACAAAAAGAGGGAGAGGGAAACTACTGAGAAGAAAATAAGGCCATAATATATCCATTTCAATATACAGCCTTGAACTGGATCAGGTTGGTTTGCAAGCTAAGAAATCTTGAAAGGCAGTTCTCTTTCATCTGAATTTCTTTTTTGCTAAATTCATGCTTTAACACTCCTTTAATTCTATTTTTAAAATTAAGCTTGAAGCCATTAAAAATAATGTAGAAGACCAGCCTCCAGTGACTTTTAAAAACATCTGTTATTATGTCTTGCTCCAGAACAACGTTTATGTAAGTAGATATTGAACATTAAAATGAGTTTGTTTTCTCAGCAGACATTCTTTCTTAGAGTCTAAGATGACCCCCTCATGCACATCTGTGAGCAAGACTGGAGCCTCACATCAGAAGTGTTACAATTAATACAAAAACACAAAACAGTTGGCAGCTGTTGAAGGGGGAAAAAAAGAAGAAGGTCAAAGTAGTAAGATCATGTAATTGCTCAGTAAGGCTATAGTTTGCACTGGGAAAGAGCAAATTTTGCTCAGAGATCACAGATTCCTTCAGAGAAGATCACTACAGCACAGCTGTCATTTGTGACAATGTGTGACAAAACCACTCAATGGAATAATGCTGACCTCCACAGAAAAAGCCCCAGGCTCTGATTTCTGCAGCTTCTACCTCCTTTTTCTGTCTTTTTTCTTTCTTGGTGGTGGTGGTAGAGGAGGGGCAACATTTCCAGTCACTCTATATTTAACAATATTGTGCAAAAGCTTGTGAAACAACATTTCTACATCATATCCTGAGAGACTCAGGACTCAGGAGTTGGTTAGTCACATGGTTCATTTGTGGAAGATCAGCACTGTCCTGACATGTCATTCTCCCATGACTCTAATGTTTAGACGAAACACTCCTTGTCCATACCATTACAAAATAAACCAGATTCAGTTCTATTAGAAGTGCTCACATGACTGGCTATTGTAGGTGGGCTAAACAGCAGTAACTTCTGGAAAGACTCCAACTAGGAAGGAAATGGTTGGCTGACCATGCTTGAGTATCCTGATTTCCACTTGTGCCTTTCCATGCTGAAAAGCTTTCTATTTGGTCCCCAGAGTTTCTCTGCTATTTGTTGTGAAAAATGAGGTAAGCTAGGAGGAGGGAGATAGAGGCAATATTTACAGTAGTTGAACCATGGTTCCCTGGGGGGCTTTCCAAAGGACTGGTATCAGCCATGCTTTTGAACTGTATCCAGAATTACACAGGCTTTCCAACCTTCCAAAACGCTGCTGCCAAAACACCTTCATCAGATTCTTGTCTACAGTCCTCACTGGCAGGTGAGGTCCTCTCTAACTTCACTGAGTTTCTCAGCTGGTCGATGTCATTGTAAGGTCACTCTCAATAGTTTTTGAAAAGTCATGGTGATCTGGGGAGGTTCTCCAGAAATAGAAGAAAGAAAATGTCACTCCTGTCTTCAAGAAGGGCAAGAAGAAGGATCTGGAGAGCTACAGGCTAGTCAGCCTCAACTCAGTCCCTGGGAAGGTGAAGGAGCAAGAACTTACCCCCTTCTGTTTGAAGGTCAGAATCTTGTGTCAATTAAGGTATGAAAAGATAGATCAGATGAATGAGTAGCAGGTAACTTCGTTGATACAGTCTTCAACTCAAGAAGTCCTTAGAGACTAGCTTCTGAAAGCTCAGAGTAGGCTGGCGGGAAGATCAGTCTGTACAGGCCATTCTTACAGACATAAGCATTCATTGCTGCTTTCTGTCTGCATGGCAATTCTTAAATAATTCATCTGTATTTACAAGCTTCTAGGCCAAAAACAAGACATCTCTCAACTGTAACAGAAAATTGGTCATTTAGCTAAAGCTGTGAGTTGCTGTTTCTTGAAAAATACAATGGAAAAAAGATAAATCGATAAAGATAAGAGGATAAAAATATAATAAGTAAATTATAGCTAACACTAAATTGGTAACACATCAGAGAGAGAACAGAGGCATTTGTGTACTGAGTTTGCAAAACAAAAAGCGTTAAAACATTTTCTTTCAAATTTTGACAATAGAATTTAGCTTTGAGAGTTAACATAACTCTCCCAAAAAATAGGGGGGGAAGAGTTTTCTGTATTGTTCATATGGCGCAATAATCACTCCCCTTTAAAAATGTTTCCTCAGAGACCTTAATTTTCTCTGAATCCAGCAGGTAAAGTACAAACATCAGTCTCTGCACACATATGTTTAAGTGGTGTTTCAGGCTCGAGGTACTTATGGGATTTTACAGTGAGTAAGAGTTCTCCCTTGTATAGGAAGTGGAGATGTGGATTGTAGGTGATTGTATGTTGGCATAAAACTAAATTTGCTGTGGGGCTGAGGTGTTTGTGTGAGTGTTCGGGTATTATGATTTTGGTTAATAAGACCCATGATTTGGGGTTAGTACCATTGGTTTGATGCCTTTATTAGCAATTTCCTGGAATTTAACTATGACATTGATAGGAAATGCAGCTGAGCAATTCTGACTCTAAATCAAAAATTTTGTTTTAAGGAAATAATTTACTATATATACTTATAAAAGGAAACAATTATGTGAAAAATACACTTACAAAAAGATTGCATCACTGATTCATTATTTAAAGTGTTAACTAGAGGTTGAATTATTAACCTCTGGGAAGTGTAATTTAAAACAGCTTTAGGATTGATTCACCAGAGGACAGTTTTTCCTTTCTAAGCCCTTTTCCAGGCTAAAATATCTGGAAAACTAACCCCACGAGCACACTCCAGCCTGGTTTATAAGAACACATGCTTGATTCAAACTCCACTGAGAACAGCCTGTTTTTCAGTGAGATCAGCAGATCTCGGCAGGGGTCCCTGGTCTACCTGCTCCCGATATTGAAATAAATAATGTACCTTTAACCTAGGAACTGCCTTATTTTTGAGACACTTAGGAAAAACTATCTATCTTTGTTGGGCTAACATCTTTCCATGTAGAAGCATTCTGTCATCTGCCAAAGATCTCTGGGAGTGTTGAGTGCCTTCTCCTGGGCAGATGTCCAGGGATGGCATGCTTTTAGCTGCAGCACTCTGGGATATTTTTGCTCCTGTTTGATGACCCACATGTCAGATGCACCTGATTAGTAGATCACAGTAATTCACATGAGTGATATCTGCAGAAAAGCAGATAGGTAGATCAACTGCACGTTTCGTATTTGATATGTGAGTCTTCATTAATCAAGTTCACAGTTATTTTGCATTGTACAGAGCAGTTGCAGCACACACAGTGACTCTGGCCATTGGTGTTAAGGTGCTCCATTGGTTTTGAGGAAGATACTAAAGCAATTTGTTCATTTTTTTTTTTCTTTCAATTCTTTTTTTTTTKCTTGGAAAAATGCTTACACAGTGTCTAAGGATGATGTCTTTATCAAGATATTGCAGATAAACGTGAGTCAATATACTAGATTTAAAGACAGGGTAAACTCTCCTGCCTCATAACACCTTCTACACCGATTCACTGAACAGCTCTACAGAGCCTGATAGGATCTCTCATGTAGTTCTCTTCCTTCAGAAACAGTTTAATATGCAGTCCAACCTAGCTACTTTTGATCATCCTGTTGATAGTGATCATTGTGACAAAAAAGTTAGGGCATGGATTTTTTTAAACTTTGAGCTTGGAAATCCATCACCCTAAAGACATTTTTACCTCTAAAAGGTTACTTAATATTGTGCATGCTCTCCACAAAGGGCCATTAATAATATAATTATCCTTTTTAAATGATTGTACCAAGCACATTTCTAATACACAAACTGATACAGAACACATGTTCCAGTGGAAGACACCTTTAGGATACTGGTCAGGCTACCTCGTACTTACAGAGGGAACAGAATGGGTTTCAGAGAGAAAGATTAAATATTCATAGAGGTAGTAGACTGCAAAGGCAAGACTGGCTGGAACAATGAGCATATTCCATAAGAAGAAGAGGGAATGCATGTGCACCGCGTGAAACTCTAAATACCAGCTGGTCAGGAGGGTACCAGCCAGCCAGATGCTGGAAGGAGAGGCCTTTCTTAGAAAAATATTCGTATCAGCTATAGATTTTCTTCCATTTCTTCACCTGTGTCTTTAAAAAGCATTTTTAGCTATGCTGGCTATTTGAATACCACAGGTGATGCTTGGATCTGCATTTTGTCTTGATTTGGCTTGAGATAAGGATGATTTAAAGTAGCTAGAGAACAAAAAGGGTGGAGTAAATCTATAAACCAAGACTCTGGGACATGCTAATGAGTGTCCTAATTCCCCTGCACATCCTGGGGGTAACACTGCATTTCCCATTTGGACTTTGATAGGTAAGATGAAAAGCTAGTAAGACAGGGCAGCGGTGGCGGTGGGAGCAGAAGTGTCTTCCAGCAATTGCTGGTGACACGCAAGGCATGTTAAAGGGCCCAGGCAGAGTCTCCCAGTTGCCAGCTTGAATTCTTTTTTCTCTGCTGTAAAAATGGGAAATCCAAATTAATATTCTTTCATCAATAGAAAAATCAGATTTTTTTTTCATAACAAGAGGGACTCTACCCAGCCACAGACTGAACATGACTCAGATTAACCAAGGTGCCACCTCTTAAAATAAATCTGTACCTAGTCTGAAGAACTTCCTTTTCAGCCTGAGTCAGAGCAAATAAGTTTCAAGCCATGACAGCATTACTGTTTCATAGCCATGAAGCCCATTAACTCATTTAGCAGCCTCCATTTTCTGCTACTTATTCACAAAACTTAGTAACATTCTTTTTCATAAATAACATCAATTTTTTTCATAAAACTGGTCCTAGCTGTGAAGTGTTATCTATAGAGTTACCAAGGAGAAGGTCCTTGCACCATTAACTACTTCATATCTGTGCTCTGAAGACTGCAGGAGCTTCCACCTCGTTTCTTGGTATAATTAGAATTGGGTTGATATGGATGACTGGGAAGATGATTCCTTGACTTTAGGACTGTTCTCCTTTTCGTCTTTAAATTACTCGAGTATTTCTACATTAAACACTTGCAACAAAATCTGTTGGTTTTTCTTTCGTTATTTTAAAAGGGAGACAATAAAAGTTATTCAAAGATGGCACGTTGGAGTGAAAACTTGTTCAATTTTCATATGACTTTTTATTGATTTAAGACCTATGCTTCTAGCACAGGGAGATAAGAGCACCATGAATCAAATCAAATACATTAATCAAGATGCAAAGGCTCAGTTCAGTGCAAGAAGCCTCCCAGGAAGGCTAAATGAGCGCTTGTATTCAATACTACTCTCCTGCTTTACCGGTAGATGTCTCTGTGTCAGCTTCTCCCTCTATCTTGCCTCTGATAAAAAAACTGCATTTGAACACTATGCTATAAAAGGATGCCTAACATTTCTCATTGCACCTGCTAATCTACATCTATATCCAAGTGATTTTGAAAGAAATTCAAAGAATCTGGTTTGTCTAGATTATTTTAAAATGTAAAAAAAGATTTTTTGTAACAGTCAGACTACTAGCAATTAAAACAATTAGGGCATCTTCATCTTGAATATCTAAATGTTATTTATGAACTAATCTAATAGATGAAATGCTAATTCAGCAGAAGCATATCACAACAAAACTATTGCTATAAGGAAAAACTGAGTTGACACAAAAGAAGAAAAACCCTACAATAAGAGTGGCTATGAATTTCACATTATCTCAATGCACTTTTACATCCAAAGAAAAAAAGAAAGGCAGAAATATCACCAGAATGCAAATATCTTTCCCTCTAAATGTTAATTATCCTTAACAAAATTGCCTGAGAGAAAAGAGGCTACTAACCAATAACAGGAATTATTTGGGACGTGCAGTTCACACACATACATGACAGTCTGTCAAATACACATAACTGAGTATTTTTTCTACTGCTGATAAAGTTAATCTTATTAGCACCTGATAGGGTGCACCAATCGTGCATCCAGAGATTGTGCCTATACTGGAGTGCCATACCATGCCTACCTTTCCTCTCAGTCCACAATCTAATCAAAGAGTTCTAGGACAACAGTACAGAACGGAATGAGGTTAGGAAGCAAAGGTGCATGTGGACTGCACATCTTCAAGAACTCTAAGTATACCAGCTATACCTCCTTTAATCTTCAGGTAGAATGCATGTGCTCTATCAAACTTCCTGCAGTTGCAAGCAATACACACAGAATTACCTTGTGACTGGTGTCAGTGCTATTAAAGAACTGGGACGTCAACACAGTCCTGGTTGCGCTTCATAAAGGTGTGAATGACAGTCACCCGTCACTGTCAGAGATGCAGGTATGTCACAGGAAGGCTGCAAACTGAAGGGAATGTGACCTTGTCTGAGTTGTTTCATTCCTCACATGGCAGAGACTGGCAGTGTTGGAGAGCATCTCAGGGGAAAGGGAAGGGAGGACAAAGCAAAGAGCCCTCCCTCAGTAGGGAGGCAGGGGGCAGGGAAGTCTAGGATTATAGGGATGACAAACCCAAGCAAAAGAGGAGTAAGCAGAGAAGATAAGTAGAAAAATAAGTAGAAAAAGGGGGGAAGTACAGGACCAAATACATTGCTCTGTTTCCTCATTCTATGGGTTTAGAAAGATGTCTGAGGGTGAATGTGAGTTCAGCTTTTCCCTGAAGTAGAATACCTGCCAGCCTGTGGGAGTTGAAGGCCGCTGATCTTGGAGTATTGCCTGATGCTGAAGAGATTCAACAGAAAGGATGTTCAAATTGCCCGTGACTGAAAAGTTTGCATCAGCAGAGATCATTTGCCAGAATATGGAAGGTAAACCCAGAGCTTCATACATTTAAGTATGTGCATTAAGTACAGAGGTGAATTATGGGCCCAATATCTTGATAAAAAAGGTAAGGGAAAGAAGCAAAGAGGATAGAAAGAAAAAAAAAGTCATGACAGTAAATGAGCTGTGGCTTGGAGAAGAATACAGATCTAGTGAATGCTCTGTCTGGTAGCGAGCTGACAACAACATAGCGCGTGCTGTGACCACTGTGATCTTTTGCTAACATCAGTGAGGACATGACCCACACTTTCGAAGTTCAGTGCCATTGTGGAAAAGGAGTCCAGTCTCTAGCACAGCCTGAAGTCTGAATGGACACACCGATTATTGCTCTAAGTGATCATTATAAGTACCTCTAGGACACCTCCAAAAAGATAGTTAATCTAAACTACAATAATAAGAGCTTCAAGTCTTAGCTATTTTCAGAATAGTTATGCAAATGACTGAAAAACAGATCTTCAAGGAATTCCAGGAAGAATTCCCTCAGTTCTCCATGGCAGGCTGCAAACCGCTAGAACAGCCCACTACAGAAATAATCCAGGGAATTTCTCCATTGAAACTTTGTTTTCGAAGACAGTACATGAACATTTAAAAAATTGGCTTCAAATCATGAAAGAATTAGGTGTAGAAATTAAAGCTTCCTGGCATAACACTTTAATGGAACACACTCATCGTTTATGGAACAACTGACCCACATGTACTGGATATGTGAAAACACAGTATTTTCTCACAAATTAACTCTTCTCTGTTTGAACTAAGGCTCTTCCCTGAATTGCTCTACCAAATTGCCACATTTAGGTACTTCTTAAGAAAATCAACTTGTCCCAGTCCACCTCTAAGCATCTCAGAAACAGAAAACAGGAGAGCAGCTCAAAGTTGCAGGCTATTCTCTAATATCCTCCTGAAAGACAGCTACGTAAAAGAGGATTTCAATTTTAAACACCCAAAGAAGATGTTCATACAGTTTCACTTAAGGTAGCTTTCAAAGAACAGTTACATTAGAAACCTCCTTCCTTCCACTGATTACCAAAAGAAGAGTCCGGACTCCTGGAACGGCTCCTTTAGATGTTAGTACTGTCACTTATGTGAGGTTAATATCCCCTCCAACACGGTTTGTGCCTAACAGCATGTTCAGGTTTCCTGGGTAAACAAACTGTAAACAAAAGAAAAGAAGAAAAAAATAGGCACTTAAGTTGAAGAGCGTCAAATAGCAGAAAGACTTGTTTATAAACATGGCATATTAAAGAATTGTTAGAAATAGGCTATACAGGCATGGTTAAACATACTAGATTTCAGCATGTAATAACTAAGGAATTCAACAAGGTACAAAGAACAATGAAGCTCAGCTTCTGAGAAAAAAGATTTAACATGGTACAGGAAAGAGGCAAGTTGCCAGTTACTGGACATTATACATTGTTTCATGTTAGTAGATTTTTCTCCCCCTGAAAAGAGCCTCTTACATTTCATTTCATATTAGTTCTGACCGGTTCAGCTAAGTAAGAATCAATCTAAACTCTTTGTTCAAATGAAAATCAAACCTATGGGTTCAAGTACATTCATTAAAGGAATAAATCTATTCACCTTTCTTTTCAAATATCAAAAGTCAGCTCCATCACTATCCTTTAGAGCCTTGTATCAGTGTGTTCCTCCTGCCTCTTGCTTAACACAACCTTTTCAAAGACTTACTTCCCAAATATACTCAATTGCTTCCAACCCTCATCATCTCCATGCACTCATTACTTAGCCTTTCTTCCTTTTTTTTTCTTGATTTGCAGCCTTGTCTTCTGACTACTTCTAAACTCACACCTCACATGCTTGGTAACTTCTCCCAGTACAATACTTCCACATCACTCCAGTTTGCAAAACTGTAAGTAAGCACCTGTGTAATCCCACTGAACTTGACTTCCATCCTACAGCTATTTTTAAAGAATGGCCTCTTTGAGTCCTTCCCAGTAATACGTGGCTTCAGGACAGAAGAAGTATCCTGCTGAAGAAAAGCTGTGATGTGAACAGGGGTTAACCCATGACATTTCCATCCAAAGCAGAAAGAGTTGACCAGCTGTGATAAGGTGAGCACTTTTAGAGGAAAAACAGTAATTCAGCCTTCAAAAAAACCTCTCACAAGTTGAACAAAAATGGAGACACAACAAAAATGGAGAGAAACACATAAATACGTATCTGTCTGAAGGCTGTGGCAAGGAGTTTTAGTTTTTTGTATTTGGAAGCGAACAACTGAAGAGAAGTCTTTAACATTATGCTTATCTGGCTAATTAACTTATGGTGGATAATAACAGTGACTTAGCACTCTTCTCTTGAATGCCAATCATTATGTTACTTGTAAGTGAAGTGTACAGAGCAGGACAGCAATGAAACTACAAATGTGAGAGACAGAATTTATGTATGCAACCAACCAGTTTGTAATCAGTGGCACTAAACAAACACAAAGATATTCTAAAGGAAGTAAGCAGTCCTGAAAGGTAAAGGCATTAATGTTTCATTTCATTCATTTAAATATTCATAGGCCTCCTGATTACCTGGATACCTAGAAAACTCTGTAGGGACAATGCATTTAGAAAGCTTTTCATGGCACTTCTTTCTATTCTCACAAAAAACTTCAGAGAGAAAAAGTAATCAGAAGTACTCTAAGGAATCTCCTGTAAGAAAAAGAAATCCAACTTATTGTCAGTTCAAGAGCTCCCTCATTGACACTTCTTGACAACAAAATAGCGAAAAAGAAATCATGGTTTGCTTCTGTTTTATCACAGTCATCCTTTGATGAACAAACCATCATGCTGCTCCTGTCACTACTTAAAAGTCTAACATATTCAAAGAGATTTTCCTTCTCGCAGCACTGTGTAGTTCATTTTCCCAGTAGAGGATAGATATTTGTAATATGTTCTCTCCTTGTCTTCTTTCTGCATCTTGTTCAAATTTCCCCCCCTTGCTCTCTCTTTCTTCCCCACCAATATTACTACCACGTGTACACCCTTCTCACACAAGGGCTTTTTTTTTTTTTTTGGCCCTCCATACTAAGTACAAAAATGTAAAACCTGCAGTTCTGGGTATGTTACCAAAGGAAACAGTTTTACTTAAAATCTTGTTTTTGCCAAAATATTTTCAAAGTATCTGGAGAGGAGTCAAACCACAGTGGCTCTCAGTTGTATTTCCTTTTACTATTTCCCCAGGTACTCCCAGCACAGCACTAAGTAATTGGATAGTCTTTCAGGGAAAAAAAAAAAGCGGCTGCACGAGACAGTTTGTAGGTGTAAGAATTATCCTTCTGGGGCCTGTGGGGATGAATACAGGGCACACAGCTGCCAAACTTGAAATCGTTGCTTGTGTTAGTTGTTCCTGAAGACAGGAATCAAATATGACAGTTCGTACTAAATACACTGATTATATTCAGCCTTTGTAATGCTGTTTCAAAACTGCTTAACTTTTGAAAATTAGGAATCAGAGATTGAAATTATCTGTGATTTTACTTGATTTTGGTATCTGATCCTGTCTCTATTTCAGATCAGCCTTTTCGTATAATGTAGATACGAGTTATGAGTTTAGATATGCATTACTTACAGAGCATTATTAGTGCAGTGGCAAAAAAAGTTTCTAATGCAGCTAGGTTTGCTGAATTAATCATATAATTATATGCTATAACTGCTATCATTCCATTTTACATGCCATCTAACTAAATCTTATTACATCTCAGACTTCAGCTTATATTAAAAACACAGCTGCGAGGCTTCTTGGTATAAGCCAAACACATATTCCTTGTGTACTGGGGGTCTTCCCACAGGCCACCTGTAGTCTATTATTTTAAAATTTTACTTAATTCTTCTCAAGCTATTTGTGGTCTTGCTGACATCTCCAGAAGACTTATTCCACATCCCCCTTCAGGAGTGTTAAGATCTTGAGAACACAGGCACTTCACTTTGGCACTAAGGATTCTGTCTGCTTCCTTTGATGGTTGCTGAATTCTCTCTCACTAAAACAGGAAAAAATGTTTTAAAGCTGAAGTAGGAAAAGGCTTTTTATCCTGTGCCTTCATTATCCTCATAGAAAGCTTGATGTGAATGAATTCTCATTATGTTTTCATTTCTTTGCAGGATCATAATTTCTGGGGGAAGAAGGGTATCAGACATTGTTTGGTGAAGAGCACATGAGAGATTGGCTGAGGGAGCAGCAGAATAAACATAATTCAAATATCACAGTCCACAAGATACAGAGTTTATGGTTAGCCCCAGAAGGATGTCTGTTTTATGCAGTGCGTGCAACTAGGGGTTTGTTGGATAGACCTTTCAGTGAGTCAACTGTTCCCTTACATCTTTGAGGAGCCAGTGTTAGCAGATGGACTCTGTCTAATGGGTTTGTAAAGAGGAGATGACAGTTCCCTGGAGTACACATTGCTGCTATTCAGTATATGGGCCCTACTGCAATAATGTCTTACAGCCCTTAATATGCCTTCTCAAAGATTATTCATTTGAAAATGTGCATACATAAACAACATATATACAGCTGGAACAATGTCCAAAACACAGAACCTTTCACCTCAAGCTGGGATTCTCTCATCACCCAGTGTTAAAGCAAACATCGCTTTCCAAAAAGTGCTAGGAAGAATTACATACTCTGCAGTTTGAGTTGAAAGTCAATACATTTACGCTTGGTGGGATGGAAACTGATATGATTCTGTTCCATTGCTGTGCTGGTTTTGGCTGGGATAGAGTTAATTTTCTTCATAGTAGCTGGTATGGGGCTATGTTTTGGATTTGTGCTGGAAATAGCGTTGATAACAGAGGGATGTTTTAGTTACTGCTGAGCAGTGCTTACACAGAGTCAAGGCCTCTTCTGCTTCTCACCCCACCCCACCAGCGAGTAGGCTGGGGGTGCACAAGAAGTTGGGAGGGGACACGGCTGGGACAGCTGACCCCAACTGACGAAAGGGATATTCCATACCATATGATGTCATGCTCAGCGTATAGAGCTGGGGGAAGAAGAAGGAAGGGGGGGACGTTCGGCGTGATGGCGTTTGTCTTCCCAAGTAACTGTTACGCATGATGGAGCCCTGCTTTCCTGGAGATGGCTCTAAAAACCTGCCTGCCGATGGGAAGTAGTGAATGAATTCCTTGTTTTGCTTTGCTTGTGTGCATAGCTTTTGGTTTACCTATTAAACTAACTTTATCTTAACCCACAAGTTTTCTCACTTTTACCCTTCCGATTCTCTGCCCCATCCCACCGGGAGGCAGTGAGCGAGCAGCTGTGTGGTGCTTAGTTGCTGGCTGGGGTTAAACCACAACAATTGCCCTGAGTGGGAATAACCAAAAAGTGCATCAGAGAGGAAATTATTCTCAACTACAAATGCTGTATTGCCATGCACTACTGATATCCTAATATGTCACAATATATTATTGCTTCATTCAGGTCTGTAAAGTCAGATTTGGTTGCGTCACTGAGAGCAGTCCATACTCTGAAAATGCATTTTGGATCTACGTATGCAGTAGGAAGTAAAAATCCATCATAACTTTTCAGTCTCAAATCCTTGTTCCTGGGATCATATGGCAGAATATTTCATTTCAAATCATCTTTTGTTGCTAATAAGTTCACAACATAGGTAAAGTAGCCCCTCTTGGAGAAGATGTGGCATATGGCAAAATGTCACAAGGACCTGCAAGTGGGATTGTTAAATCAGAGGAACATTTTTCACTTGCTATTCCAGAAAGAATAAATCATCTGTTCGTTCTGATCTCCAAAATGAAGATAAAAAACTAAGGAGTTACAGAGACAATGGAGCTGAACTCTTTGATATAGTGGCAGATTACAAAACAAAGCTGTCAGCCACAAGTTAAGGTTTGAGATGTTCAGACTGGACATTAGAAAATCTTCTTCACTAGGAGGCCATTACAGTGCTGCAACAGGTTACTCAAAGAGGAGGTGGAATCCCCATCCTGGGAGGTTTTCAACACTTCACCATATAAAACAATTGCTGATTTGATCTAGTATTAGCAAAAGTCAAGCTCCAAGTGAGACAGTGGACTGGATGACCTCCACAGTTTCTTCCAGCCAACATTTCTATGATTTTATCATAAATGATAGATGCAACAAATGTTAAAAACAACAGTAAGAAAGGACAGCAGAATAAAAATCAAGTCAATCCAGCTTTGCAGGAAAGATTGCAGGATGAAAAAAATCTATGAATATCTATCAATATCTACGTTCTTATTCTGCTCCAACACCGATGAACATAAGCAATAGCTGATAAGGGGTACTCAGGAGCATACCTAGAAAAGGGGCATTTGGAAGCATCCTCCATCCAGTCTTCCCTCTAATGGCCTCCCACAGTCCTCTGAATTTATTGCAGGGAAACCAATGTAGGTGGTGTCCTGGTTCCGGCTGGGACAGAGTTAACTTTCTTCCCAGTAGCTGGGGGTGTGTGCTGTGTTTTGGGTTTGGTATAATAGGAGCGTTGATGGCCCATTGATGTTTTGGGTGTTGCTGGGTGGTGCTTGCACCAGGCACTTCTCGGCCTCCCATGCCCTGCCAGGTGCAGGGGAAGCTGGCGGGGGGAGCATAGCCGGGGCAGTTGACCCAGCTGGCCAATGGGGTATTCCATACCATGCGATGTCATGCTCAGTATAAAAACTAAGTGTAGCGGGGGGGCTCGCGCGTTTTTCGGGCACGCGTTGGTTCGGCAACGCGTCAGTTCGGCGGGTGGTGAGCAGTTGCATTGTGCATCGCCTGTTTTGTATATTCTATTGTTGTTGTTGTTACCACTGTTATTATTACTGTTCTACTTTGTTTTATTTCAATTATTAAACTGTTTTTATCTCAACCCGCGAGTTTTCCTACTCGTGCCCTCCCAATTCTCTCCCCCATCCCACCGGAGTGGGGGTGTGAGCCAGCGGCTGCATGGTGTTTAGGTGCTGCCAGGGTTAAACCACGACAGTGGTCAGAGGGAATTGCTCTACCAGAGCACAGTAGATCAGGCATATCACCTTGTTAGCTTTGATGTGGAGTCCACATTGGAAGATAACTGTTGATGGCAGCAGAAGCGGAAAAGCAATGTTCACTTCTACGTAGATGTGACTGTGCTGCAGTCCCTTCTGAGATATTTGGCAAATGCCTACAACGAATGGTGTCTTATGGTTTGAATTGTGCTTTGTCTTTCTGTAGGGAAAGCAGGCTCATAATGCAGGCTTAATAATCCCCATAACAATTCAATTTCCTGTGTTTTGCCCACTCACACAGGCACTTCCCTTTTTCCCAAGGATGAAAGAGCCTGTATTTCTTTAAAAGTATTTATTTAAAAATATTCCAGCTGCTGCCTTCCTATTGGCTGCTAAGTGTAAGGATAAAGATTTCGCTCAATATCATCCTGCAGTCAGACTCCAAAATGAAATAAAAGTATTTATTTTTGAACATCATTGTTTTTCTTGAAGGCACCCCAACTTACAATTGGTCCCAAGTTGTTTCTTAATTTCTCCATATTTGTTCTTACTCTGTTTTATTATCATGAGGACAGGAAATATGAGTCAGTAACCCTCAGATCATCCATTTCACTCACTTATGGGGGGTTGAAGCCCAAGGCAAATAAAAAGTGTCAAATATTTCAAATAAACTGAAAATACCTCTACCATTTACCACCCACAGCTGAGTTCACATTTGCAGCAGAATCATAGCTGGTCTAAAACATGTTTAAAGAATTAAGCATAGTAGCCCCACAGAAAGGAATGTTCAGGCTCTCAACAGTTACTCCTGAAAAGGAATATATTATGAGGTGCTGTGGTGGGTTGACCCTGGCTGGACGCCAGGTGCCCACCAAAGCTGCTCTATCACTCCCCTCCTCAACTGGACAGGGGAGAGAAAATATAATGAAAGGCTCGTGGGTTGAGATAAGGACAGGGAGAGATCACTCAGCAATTACCGTCACGGGCAAAACAGACTCGACTTGGGGAAAATTAATTTAATTTATTACCAATTAACAACAGAGTAGGATAATGAGAAATAAAACCAAATCTTAAAAACACCTTCCCCCCACCTCTCCCTTCTTCCCGGGCTTAATTTCACTCCTGATTTTCTCTACCTTCTCCCTGCCAGCAGCACAAGGGGATGGGGAATGGGGGTTGCAGTCAGTTCATCACACTTTGTCTCTGCTGCTCCTTCCTCCTCAGGGGGAGGACTCCTCACACTCTTCCCCTGCTCCAGCATGGGGTCCCTCCCATGGGAGACAGTCCTCCATGAACGGCTCCAACGTGGGTCCTTCCCACGGGCTGCAGTTCTTCATAAACTGCTCCAGCGTGGGTCCCTTCCATGGGGTGCAGTCCTTCAGGAACAGACTGCTTCAGCCTGGGTGCCCCACAGGGTCACAAGTCCTGCCAGCAAACCTGCTCCAGCATGGGCTCTTCTCTCTCCACGGGTCCACAGGTCCTGCCAGGAACCTGCTCCAGTGCAGGCTTCCCACGGGGTCACAGCCTCCTTCGGGCATCCATCTGCTCCAGTGTGGGGTCCTCCATGGGGTACAGGTGGATATCTGCTCCACCATGGACCTCCATGGGCTGCAGGGGGACAGCCTGCCTCGCCATGGTCTTCACCATGGGCTGCAGGGGAATCTCTGCTCCAGCGCCTAGAGCACCTCCTCCCCCTCTTTCTACAGTGACCTTGGTGTGTACAGAGTTGTTCCTCTCACATATTCTCACTCCTCTCTTTGGCTGCAATTGCTGTCATGCAGCAACTTTTCACCCTTCTTAAATATGTTATCCCGGAGGCACTACCACCATTGCCAATGGGCTCAGCCTTGGCCAGCGGCGGGTCCGACTTGGAGCCAGCTGGCATTGGCTCCGTCAGACATAGGGAAGCTTCTAGCAGCTTCTCACAGAAACCACCCCTGTAGCCCCCCCCCACTACCAAAATCTTGCCACACAAACCCAATAGAGGTGTTCTTTTAAACGGAGCATTTAATGTCTCTAGATAAATTTTATATATTCTTTGATGCATAAATAAGGTATTCACATTTGCCTTGGACTGCTGAAAATGTGACCAGTTCCCATATTTTCTTGATTAAAAAATTTCACTTTTTTCTTTTAACTTTTCATTTTCCTGATGTTATCTTATTGTTTTCACCTGAATTATAAACACTGTTATAGAAAGTCCATTCTTTCAGTATTTCCTGTTAGACAGAAAGCACTATTTGCTGGACTTCTCTAGTACTCATCTGTTCTCCAGAGACTTTCAGATCTATATTTAAGGTCAGCGGTTCAGAGCATTTAGATAAGTTTATATGTGTTTCTCTAGACCCACCTCAGCACAGCTAATGGGCCCCAGCCATCCAGAGCAGCACACTTGCCTGGAAATGGCAACTGAAGAAATCATAGAATCATAGAATTGTTTGGGTTGGAAAAGACCTTTAAGATCAAGTCTAACCATTAACCCAGCACTGCCAAGTCCACCACTAAACCATGTCCCTAAGCACCACATCTACACGTCTTTTAAATACCTCCAGGGATGGTGACTCAAGCACTTCCCTGGGCAGCCCGTTCCAATGCTTGACAACTCTTTCGGTGAAGAAATTTTTCCTAATACCCAATCTAAACCTCCCCTGGTGCAACTTGAGGCCATTTCCTCTTGTCCTATTGCTTGTTACTAGGAAGAAGAGACTTGACACCCACCTCTCTACACCACCAAATCTTCCACCACCAAAAGCCAAAAATCTTAAGCCAGAAGTTAGTGGTGACTGCTGGACCTCTAATTTATTCACTTACCAGTTACCCTATGGTTGAAGTGCCTTAATTAAGTGGAATCAGACACTGAAGTCTTTAATTGCAGAGTATGGCAAAACCACTGTGCTGTGAGTTACACACTTGACAACAGCATTCACAGAAGCCAGTACATAGAAGATGACAACATCTACACTAGCAAACAGGAGCAATGATGGAGAAAGATGTCTTAACAGCCACTTTGCTTCTAGATTTAGGCACTGTCTGCAACACCACACCAGATGCTTGTGTGAGAATGTGGGTAACAGTCTCAAACCCATCCTTGACTTAACTTTTCCATTTGGTGTGGGAGCCTAGCTACTCTGTTCTTTTAAAAGCTGGGGAGAGATCCTGGTAGTGCCATATTTTTTGTAATAGCCTAGTGGCGAGAGCATTTGTGCAAGAAGTGGGAGTCCTAGGCTCAGTGGTACACTATATATGCTGAAAATGTCCATAAATAACTTACTGCTATTGACTACATTCCCTGGAATTGTTAATGCATTTAGAAGAAAATTAATTTGCATTTCGGCAAATAGTGGCACCACAAATTCTGGTTTTCATGGGAAATCTGCAGTACATCCAGAGCATTGCTGAACTACAGGCTGCCATTCCTGAATGATTGTTTTGACCTAAAGGTTTACTGTACAAAAGGTTGGTGGAACCAACTTCATCAGTTGCATGTTTTCAGTTAAGGTGGCTGGAGTTGTCATGGGTGAGCTGTAAGTATGCAGGAGCTTTGCTCTTAGCCTAGCCCTGCAATTAGGTCACTCATAAAACTTGCACATGGGATAACCTACTTTGGGAAATTCAGGTGTGCACAAACTGCTGAGTGTCATTTAGGCAATACTAATCAAAAACATCTCAGGGTGTGTGAAGCAGCAATATTCTAGATGACTAAGTAACTTCACTGATGGTGAATAAGTGCCTGTGGTTCTTCTGTTTAATTAGGGTACTAGGAGTTGTTGTAGATTGCTCATTCAGTTTAGATACCTAAGACACACACTAGACTTCTAAATGCTTCTTCAGACCTATCTTTTAGGTGTCCGAAAGCAGCCCCCTCCCCCTCAATTTGATGGAATTTTTGTTCCTTCACAACTTTTAAAAATGTTATCTCACCTTTCATTGATATGAAGAAATATGAATCTTAGTTACCACATACCTTTCTAAAACAGAGTTATACAAGCTTACCTGGGATAGCTGCTCAGTAATAGAGCAGAGGGAAAGAGTTTGACTTTGTTTCTGTGCCTGTTCATGAAGGTCTCGTGCTCTAAGAAGAGCAATCTGTACCATTGGGTGGTTTTCAACTTTCTAATGAGTTCCTTAGTTTTTCCTGTTGATATAAACAAAATTATCCAAATTTAACAAAGCTCTTTAAGTAAAATTGTCTCATTCTGCTGATTAGGTGGAGACACTGCACAGAGGTATTTGGTCCCTTTTTACCTCTTAAGTCCCTTATTTCATATGTTTGGGAATTCAGTCAACTCAAGGCAAAAGTTCTGTGTGGGAGGTTTGTAGGGTATCCACTGCATCATTATACATTTCTTTGCTATAGCATAGACTGATTTGTATCATGTTCTTGTGGTGCTCAGCAAGCCTGGGAAGTGAGCCAAGTCTCTTATTACACATTTGACTACAGAAATGAGTACATTTGGGAAGAGAGAATTGTTATTAAACTGAATTATGCCTTTGTTTTTCTGCTTCAGAGCAGCATGATACAGAATGAATTAAGTCAGGTTTGGGGCCTTTGCCTTAAGGCAGTGAGTTAAACATGAGTATGGTACAGTCTGGGAGGTGATTTCTACCAAATTTCAAAGAAATTCATTAATCTTAAAGTAGCCATAGTTTCCCCTTAGTCTATCTGTCCAAAAAACTCTGTTAGTCCAATTGCGTCTTGATCTTTAACACAGTTTTATACATTTATGCTTAGTTTGGCTCAGAATAACATATAAGGCTTATGCAAAAAGATGGCTTCTCTAAATATTACCCCTTCAAATGCAATCTGATCTAAAGGTCAAGCTAAGTTCTTTCTTGTGACTCATCAAGAATAATAATGTTTCTGCAAGCCAAATTCTGGCCTTAAATTCATGGCCTCACATTCACCTGTGCAAATAACTAAATGTAGAATCTGATCTCCAAACAGATCCCTTAGGAAACTATATTGTCTTCCAGAGGGTTCTGCAAAGGTTCTGTAAGGTCCAGGTCCCCTCAACCTACGTCTTGCTAAATAATTTCTCTTATTTTTTCTCCAGAAGAGAAAAAAATATATACTTTTGTTTCTAAAGTATCCAGAGAATTCCCTCTCAGATAATTTTTTCTCAGTCTCTCCACACTCTAGCCACAGACCAGAATTGGGCATTTGTTATAACACAAATTGGAACTGCTGCATTGCCCAACTTTCTGAGTGTTTTGATATGATGTTTCAATTCAGATCCATTTCTAAACATCTGGAAGATGAAAAATCTCAACCACAGTAGTCCTAAATAACAATTTCTTTTTGTTAAACTTTTCCCTTTGAAACTTAGAAATAAATATGTTTAAGTTTCTTGTTTTACTGGTTAAAAACCTGCAATTTATGTAAGTACTTTTGAAAACAATAACTATTAAAGGAAAACTCATAAAATGAAGAACATTTTAAACAGTTAGAAAAATTATTAAACTAGCTGGTAAAAGTGTCAGCACAAAAAATAAGTAGCACTAGCAATGATTCTACTGGGAATGTGGAGTAAGTTGAGGCAGGTTAGGTTGGCAGGTGTGAAAATAAAGCAAATGATTTGGAACAAGAAATATGTTTGAACAATGAGGATATAATTTATGGTGAGTAACTAATGCAGAGAGAAAAATAAAGAAAAGCATTCAGTCACGAGCCTGGAGGAAAGGTGATCCACCCATAAGCTTTTCTAACTTCTCTATCAGCAACGTTAGTTTAATAAAACTTTTTACGTTTCCCTCTAAGTCCTTCCTTTTATTTAAAAAAAAAAAAAAAAAAAAAAAGGAATATATTTGTAGTAAATACTTTCACACAAATGAAGATTTTAAGACATTTTGTGAACACAATCAAACCCTGTACTTGTCTGATATTTTGGGAGGGGTTCTTCCAATCAGAATGTCACAGAGCATTTGTTCCCAATCTCATGAGCTTCCTCCTCAGTTTTGTGGTCTGCACTGCTTTAAAAGAAGCAGGTTTTGCAATGGTTGAGACCCCACAATTCAAGATCTAAGACTTGATCTATTAAGTTGTTACTGAAATTAGTAAGCTTGAACTGGCATCACAAGTGAACTAGGAACCAGCTGCCAGCTTGAGCACAGTACAGATGAGGGATTCACATAGCAGCCAAAGTCATCATAAGCCATATTATATATTAACCTGGGAGTCGACATCACAGTTCGATGCAGTAAAACAGTCCTCCAGAATGAGTGTGGCAAAATATGGGCTGCTGTATCCAGGCCTGCACTCTGAATGAAGTTTCCTAGCAATAAAAGAAAGGCAGTCATTCAGCCTTGTCGGGAAGAGTACTGCAAAGTTTTTGCACTGTTGTGGGTTGAATGCCTACAAGGACAGGTGGAAACAACATCATGGACAATTCTTTGATGTGTTTTTTCCTTCCCAAACATCACTTTCATCTTGCTTGTTTCAGCTTGAGTCAGTTGGTTGTCATCTGAGAGATTATTTCCTGACCTATGCTGTCATTAGACATAATGTCATTATTAGACATAATGACAGCTGCATGAGCAAAGAACAAGATAAATAGTTGGGTGTTATCATTCTATTGTTGGTAGCTAAGATCATCATGTTTCTCTCTCCTCTCCTCCCAGAAGTCTCATGTAGATTTTGAAAAAGAAGAAAAAAACCCCCAAGGTTAGCACTGATCTCTGCAAGATGTTCAGAGAGAAAGAGCAGTTGCGCATTACTACTAGGAAGAAATCTAGTAGACCGTGCCAATGTATTGCTGCTACATGACAAAGATGCTGGTGATAGCGCTAATGCACTTTGCTGTGTCAAGGCTACAGGAAAGTCCAGTAGTTTGATCAGGAGTATTTCATCTGTGCTTATGGCCTGGAGGAAGTTTTTAAGTAGCCTCGGCGCTCTGTCCTGGTTTAAACTCTGCTTATGAGCCTTCTGTGAGGTCAGCTAATGTCACCTGTTTTTTGATCTTGATGGTTACTTTTTTCTTGGTTATTTTGCCCAAAAGGAGAGGCTGGAATCAGGAAGTAGCTGGAGAATACTCTGTCTACCTGTAAGCCGGAAGATGAAACCCTAGCCTATAAACTCACCAATTCAGTTGTCAGTGCCATTCTCTAGCCTAAATCTTAAGGAAGTGGTTGCAGCTGCTGTTATCCCATTTTGAGCAAAACAAACATTAGTTTCCACCCACTGGAATGACTTCAGTTTCCAGGTATTTTTCTGCAACAACTTTTCAAGAAAAATTAAAGTTATTATTCAAAATCCTGAAACCACAAGTCAGAGACTGAAGCATTAAATGCTTCCAAAACTTTAAGCATCGTACTTTAATATCCGTGAAGGGAGAGAAGACCTTTCTGCTTTGCTTATACTTCATGGCCAACTCCTTTGCAAGCTATGTGTTCAAAACAAAGATACAGCCTTTCAAGTGTATCTTTTCGGACATGCAGGTGACTCACCAGCTGTTCTGTTTATCACCAAGACAACATAACCATGTGATTATGTCTCTCAGAGTAAATCCTCCTGTAGGCTGTGAACACAGATCAACAATGTTCACTACAAATATCCAGACTTTGGATTTCCTTAGCTGATCTTTATGATTTTCTAACTAAGGAAATCTTTCAAAGACACTCCCCATGGCTTTTGGCAGAGTGAGCTGACAACGGGGGAATAACATACCTAGGCCTTCATTTAATGTGTGTTATCTCATGCAGATAGAGATTCATACTATCTCTGGATATATACATAATATACATACCCTAGATATGTATACATACCCCAGAACTTGATCTCTGGAGTCTACTACTAATACTTAGCTTCTGAATTGCAAAATGACAGCTTTTAGAAGAAAAGACAAGAAAAAAGGATCCCAAACATCCACCGGGAAACTGCTAAGTGCTTTGTGGAGTGGCAGTCAAATGGTTCTGGCCTCCAATGTGCAAAGCCGATGCAGTTAAGGAAAACACAAAATAGGACGTTTTAGGATGGCATGTTACTGCAGACATGTTAAGAAAGAAAGGGTTCGGCAGAAACTCATCTCAACCTGATCATTTTCAAGGCAATATCCTCTGTAATGATGAGGTAGTCATTTCCATAGCAATTCTATTTTTCTAGGATGATACTGTTTTTAATTATTTTATCATTCCCTCTCCCGTAATCCGAAGCTCTGTGCAACGTTCAGCTAAAGCTGTCTCTGCACAGTCTGGGTGAGCTTAGTGTTTCTGAACAAGTGAGCGTTATCGGGATTCCATTCATTCCAGCTGGGGAATGGCAGACTGTGGGAACGGTTACAGGGAGAGAGGTTCCCCTCCAGCTCCTCCTCCTCTCTCTCTCTCTCTCTCTTCAAAAGCTTTTTTCAGGGTAAATATTTAAAGACTAGAATGAGGCAAAACTCCCATAGGGCTGGAAACACAGACAAGCTCACACCAGACAAGTCTGCAAAATAGCTTTTTTGTTTTGTTTTTCTTTTCAACATCCAAGCTTTAAAGATTTCCAGCTTTTAAATTGTCTTTGAAAAGAAAAGAAACCATATTAAGGACTTTTTGGTGAACAAAACATACTGGGTATTAATTGTAGTTCCAGGAATTTATGCCATGTAATTACTAGAATATGTCTTGGTGAATAATAATAATAATAATAATAATAATGATGATGATGATGATATGATGATGATGATGATGATGATGTCAAAGAAACACACTGAGAATAAAGCAGTCGAAACCCAGTTTTCACTTTATGATCAGAGGTTCAAATGCTCACACAAATGAGTTGTCGCTGTAGTTTAGCCACGTTTTATCATTTTTGTCCTTTGGCCATATAGGCTTACAGTCAGGTGAAAACAATTTCCCTACTTTAATTCTTTGTAAAATACTACAGAGGCAGCAATAGTTCTAGGGGTTTTTAGGCTCTCCTATGCAACATGGTACAGATGGTGAATAACTTCTCATTCAGACTAGCATTGGTCAACTCTTTGTCAGTGTGACCAGGTATTCTAGAAGTTGTTTTAATAAAATTCCTCTATCCCATATCTTTCAATCACTCACACAATACAAACACTTAAATCCTAGTTCTGTCAACATGAAACTATCATTAGTAAGACTTCACTCTCCTCATCTGAAAAAGTTTTTTATAGAATGCTAGGTTTCCCACTACTAATTCACTTAGTTTAGGTTTAGCATGGGAAAGTTGAACACAATGCTAAGACTATCATTAATGTGATTATAATTTGTGGAAGAAAAGAAGAATGAGTGAATGGGCTTGTTGAGAAATTGTCATGGGTCATGTTTAGATTTCTGCTATACTAGTGGAGATTCATGCAGAGGACACAGCCTGTTGCCTACAGTTTCCACTTTGATCTATCAAAAATGCCTATATTTTCATTTTTTAAACTAAACTAATTTCTATTCTCATACCAGATAGAGATAACTTTTTCCAAAGTTCCTGCACCATTTTTTTCATATGCAGCTTGGATTTCAGTATTTGTCAGAGGTACCTGTTTCAGCATCCTCTTTGACATCCATGTGTCTACCATTTTTTCCTGCTTCTTTTCTCTCTTAACCCCATCAGCAACATAGGAATTAAGCTGCAGTAAAAGCTTGTTCAGTCTCCTAGTGTTTTCCACTGACTGTGAACTCAGAAATTGGACCGTATTCAACTCTTCTATCCATGGTGGAGGAATGCAGTCTATTGATTCTTTGGGTGTAAACCTGTTATATTTCTCAGCAACTTCCACTGAGGACAGAATTAGAAAATACCCTTCCAAATGATCCAAGGGTAAATGTTAGACTGCAAGCCATTGGAGAAAAATATGTTTATGCCTATACTAGGGCACTGAATGTGCTCCAGACTGTTTTGCAGCTCTGAGTCTAACTGGCGAACAGCACCCTGTGTCGACACCAGTAAAGTCTCCTACCCTGAGGGGTGCCTACCAGCTTACATCCTGTTTGGCAATGGTCACTCCCAGACTGTGAGCAGAAATAGTTTGGGTAAGGGCTCTTCATCCCCACCACACAGCAGAGAATCCTGTTTTATACTTCTGTAAGAATGAGAGTTCTGTAAAGTGCAGTAGCAAGAAGTCTGATGGGGAGAGGAGACTTGTAAGGGCCAAACTCTGCTGGTTACCATCCTGATAGTGTACCAGCACAATTAACTAGCGTGCCCTGGCTCTATTTGATTTACTATTATGAATGTAGCCACTGAATTTTCTGGGTTGACCATTGAAAATTTCCCCTGCAAAGTCACGTCCAGGTCTTCCTGGCTCCTACCACTCTCATTAGGTAATGGCGTGGCAGCAGCAGCTGTACCTCACCCTCTTGAGCTGCATTTGACTCTTCCCACCTTTTGAGGAGCAACCTCTTCACCAGGAGTGATCAGGGGGAGCTTTGGCAAAACCCTCTTAAAAATCCTCCCCACAGAGAAGACAGTGTCAACACTTCTGACAGCTGAGAAGGACTTGCTTCTTTTGGAAGTCAACAAAATATATAAAAATTCTCTATACCCAGGTAAAAGCAGGATGAAGAAATTGTTCCCTGGCTATTTGCGGTTACTAGTCAACAGGGCTTGCCTTATATGCCTCTCCAAGGACAACCAAATGAGGAAGTTGTCTTTTAAATGAAGATATGCTCTTTCAATCATAGGGGAAGGGAATTGTTTTTTTCAGGCCACTTCCTAGGAGAAAAATCAGTAAAATAGTCCCATGGACCTCTTCCTAATTTTAGGCCACTTGTCTCTTCCCTTGTCTGAATAGTTAAGAAAAGTAGTTACCCTGACAGTCATGGAGTACATTTCAAATACTGTCTGTGCTGCACTAGGCTTCAAACATGCTGACATTTCAGTTGTTGGATGAATTCTACATTATTTGAATAACACATTATTTGCTTGCTGTAATATAATATCCAGCATTATCTGAGAGAATTACCTGAGTCATGTTTTCTTTTATGTGCTGGAGTTACTATGGTGTTTGGTTGTTGCATTGACGTTCTTTGGCCTTGCCACAGAAGGAGCTTTGTTCTGTCCTACACTTTAAAGTTTATCTGTAAATGAAAGAATTAGTCTGTGACCTGTCTGTTTGATGTATGAGAAAATCTTAGCTGTTTGCAGGTTTCTCTTTACATCTTTTTTAATTGAGGTTTTTTTGAAAGAAAGTGATGGGTTGTGGTGAGCAAGAGAATTCATAAGAAGCTGACAGAAAGCCTGATTCTTCATGTTTTGAAATCTATTTGTTTGTTTGTGTTAAACAACGATTTAAAAATAAATATTTAATGACAGTTAGAAGAGAAAGACTCTGACCTTTTCTCCTAGAAGGGGAGCCAGGACGGTTCCCATTCCATCTCTCTGATCTCCTAAACTGACTGCCAGCAATGTTAAAGAAAATAAGAGTTGAAATTCTTTGCATTTCTTAAGGGCACTAATCTCATTTTTATTTCCTTATAGCTCACCTTCAAATCTTAGGTCTCATTTGTATAAAACAAACAAAAAGTGTTTAAAGGAAAAAAAAAATCTAGGTTTCTAGTTTGTGTATGCAGTGTTCCCTTCTCTCTGAGCATCAGGCTCCTTGTTACTGCACTTTGGGATTCCTTACAGAACTTTTATCCATACAGAAGCATAAACCAGGATTCTCTGCTACATGGTGGGGATGAAGAGGAACATGTTTCCTTATCCAAACATTTTGCAACAGAGAAGGAAAGTTCATGTCTTCTTTGCTTAGAAATCTTAACTTTCAATTGCCTGCTTGTTATTCCCACTGAAAGTAATCTGCATGGGCATTATGTGATGTACACTACATAATCTGTAAAACAAGTAAGCATTGTCTAATTACAGGTTTCTTTCCAGAAGCAGAATGGAAAAGTTTCTGGGAGAGTTTTTGGACATTCTGCATTTTAGAAGGAAAATAATTACCAGATTTATATCCCAGAATTACCAAGGATAATTACCTGAGTTACGTCCTTAACCCAACTGAATTACCTTTTTCACAAAATCAGAATTAACAAAATAAACCATCAATACCTTTCCTCTCTTCAGATGAATTTCACTTCTCTACAGAAAACCCACGCAGATTCTATGCATCATTTCAATCCCATTTGCTCAGCTTGGGGAGAATCTCACCCACCAGAGTTTAGACTTCTTTTTCATTACTTAACAAAGTCAGTCAATTATTCAGTAGAAAAGTTTTCCACCAGCAGGATTTTTTTCTTCTTTATGAACTTTGAAATCGTTAAAGAAAAGAAGAAGAAGGGAAAAAAAAGTAGACTTAGCTAATACAAACAGCTGTGACAAACTGATCTCCAGGGTTTGGCATTTAATCCAGTTTTATAAACTCTTGGCCTGAAACGTGACTTTCCGAAAAGCATTCTTCCACCTTTGTTTCCCAAACATCCATTCTTATGGATCACTACCCATAAGGTGTGGGAAAAAAATGATCTATCACTAAGCTCATTCAATAAGAACGAAGTCATGCTCCCTATATCCTATCAAGCATAGTATTAAACAATTCAGGCAATGTTTTTTTGAGTACTAGTGTACAGCATAAAAACTCTCCATGCAGTAAGATATCCCCAAATTTTTCACTTTTTTTGTTAGTTCCCTCATTAACTTCTCTTAAGAAGGCCAATGGCATCCTGGCCTGTATCAGAAATAGTGTGGCCAGCAGGACTAGGGAAGTGATCATGCCCCTGTACTCGGCACTGGTGAGGCTGCACCTCGAATACTGTGTTCAGTTTTGGGCCTCTCACTACAAGAAGGACACTGAGGTGCTGGAGCGTGTCCAAAGAAGGGCAACGAAGCTGGTGAAGGGTCTGGAGAGCAAGTCTTACGAGGAGCGGCTGAGGGAACTGGGACTGTTTAGTCTGGAGAAGAGGAGGCTGAGGGGAGACCTTGTCGCTCTCTACAACTACCTGAAAGGAGGTTGCAGCACGGTGGGTGTTGGTCTCTTCTGCCAAGCAACTAGCGATAGGACGAGAGGAAATGGCTTCAAGTTGCGCCAGGGGAGGTTTAGATTGGACATTAGGAAAAAYTTCTTTACTGAAAGAGTGGTTAAGCATTGGAACAGGCTGCCCAGGGAAGTGGTTGAGTCACCATCCCTGGAAGTATTTAAAAGACGTGTAAATGAGGCACTTATGGACATGGTTTAGTGGGCATGATGGTGTTGGGTTGGCGGTCGGACTCGATGATCTTAGAGGTCTTTTCTAACCTTAATGATTTTATGATTCTATGATTCTATTCTAGCTTTCGGGAATAGAGTCATGATAGAAATAAAACTATTTAAACTTTTAAAACTATGTGGCATATATTTATTTCGTTGTATTCTTAAGCAATCCAGTCATTTCCACAAAAGTATTTAACAAGCCACATACAAAAAACAACAGCAACAAGCTAAAATAAAGTATATCAGTCCAAAAAATCACTTTTAGATAATTTTAGCTATTAGTATTTTTCCAAAAAGAGGATTTTTTTGTTTGTTTGTTTCAGTGTATACATGAAGTGTCCACAGATATATCTCTGATCTAAGTAATTTTTGTGCAATGTGCAGGTAAATTCAACCATATCTTATCTACATTCACAGAATAATAGTTCATTTAAATACTGCTCAGAAAATAAATCTGAAACATGGCCCTGATTCAGCAGAGCACTAGCTAAGTACTTTAAAATGTTATTAGGTCTTTTATCCTTGTTATTTAGATTGGTACCTTTCTGCAGCTAAAATAATTACTTAGTTACATGTGATTGCAAATGCTGGTCTGTAAATTTTTCAATATGGCTAATGACAATGACCCCACCATACTGGTTTGAGCAAACCAGTGTTTAGCTTCTACCTACTTCTAGGACAGCAGCACAGATCCTGGGCTGAGTACAAAAGGAGTCTAGCCCAGCTTTATTCATGGAATCCCATTGGATTCAGAAAATTGCACAGGGATATCTGTTATTTCCTTCTTTTAAGTTCTGTTCAATTCCTTTCAAAATGAGGCTGCCATGTATTTCATGACAACTGGGTCAGGATAAATTTTTGTTTAATTGATTTAAACCATAAGTGCATCATACTAACATAGGCCTTTGCTGACTTGTAGTTTTACTTATTTACAATTAGACTGCATACCTGACAAAAAAATTTTATGGCTCTGAGTCATCTCTTCTCCCTCTTTAAAAGAGAAACCAGCATCAAGCGAGCAGCTCTTCAGCAAGTGGCTTTCTAAAATGACGGTGCATTTCTTGTTACTCTACTGATTTCTTTCTTTTCCTGCGCAACTTTTCTGTTGCACAGTCTAAACTGAACTGTGCTGTTTACTAGGGTTATTCATGCAATGGAACAAGTGCATGCAATGAAACAACTGCTTGTACAGAGACACTTATTTCGCAGGGCTGGAGTTTGTCACAGAGGAAGAAGTGCGGAAGGCTTTCATATACTAGTTCCCTCTATGAAAAACATGTTAACTGAACTGAACTGTTTGCTGGAGGTTGCATATGAAGCTCCTGTTGGCTTTAGTGGGAGCAGTGCCCCCACTGACACCTAGTTGTGATACAATCACCACTGACAAATCCAGGTCATACACTTCTGCTAAGGCTGTCTTTCAGGCTTTATGATGACAAGAACTCCAAAAGGAGTTAATGTTAATATGACACTGTCCAAAATGGCAGGATGAAAAGGGTTACTGTGTTTTGGTTGTAAAAAGACTAACCATTTGTAAAAGAAAAAAATTGTTTTTATTTTTAAAATGCCACCCCCCTAAAGATTAATTTTTTAAAAAGTAAAATGGATGTTATGGAGTCTAGCAGCAGTAGCAACAAAAGACTCTGAGATCAATCCCAAATGCCACTGTAAAAATATATATAGAACAATTTTATAGAGACATGAAACATGAAATGAACTTGGATTTGAATATTGTTTCAAGGAGCCAAATAGTAAACTCTAAAGGCTATTTTTTTACAATGGAGACATCAACAATGATCACAATGGCAGCTCTGCCTCGAAGTTCTAATGAAAGCCTTAAATGCTTGTAAAATGTTAATAACTACTAAGCCCATTTGTTCACTACTGGAAAAAATCATTTCATTTCCATGTTTTCTTCTCAGATCTTTTAGGTTGGGCTATACTTGAAGAGCTGACCACATTAAGAACCCCAGACATATAAAAAAGCCTGAGCTGTTATGCTACCTGCCAAAGATAACTGTTAGTTTAAGCAGTAGTACAGTGAAAGCACATCACACCACTTGCTGGGGTCAGACAAACGCATATAATTTAAAAAGAGAGAGAAACCAACCATAACTTAACTAAAATTTTGAGTCTCCTATCTTTTTTCTCTCCAATTGAAATGCACCCTTATTCCTACTAATTAGGATGAAAGCAAAATCAAACTGATGTTTCCTGCTAGGTGAGCAAATAACAGACCAGTATAGAGCAAGAGGTACCTGAAGAGTTGCTTTACACACTGGCAATTCTGCTTCAGTTTCAGTTAAATTGCTCTGAGGCTACAAAGCAAATAATTCCCCTGGTACAGAAGTAAAAGGGGGAGTTTTGCTTAAACATCATAGTAAGCATGAGACCTATCTGTATCCTAAAGGTTTTCTTCTTAGTCATTCAAGGAATATATCGCTGTCTTCAGTGAAGTTGTTATATGAGGAAGGATTAGAAATCAAGAAAGGACCTTTGTTGCAAAAGGTATTCTCTTTCTATGTTTGAAGATAATCTGAATGAGTCTGATGCATGCATCACAGGTAAATCAGTTGCTTTAAGTCCATATATTCTTTTCTCTTTCAGCATAAAACTCCTTTAATCTCTGGTTCAGCTGTTTGAAAAACAACTGAATTGGCTCTTTTTGAAGACACATTGTAAAAGGTATTTTCTAGAGACCACCCTCCTGCTGATGCAAAGAAGCTCTTAACACAGTTTCTTCTCTATCATTCTGCCATGCCATGCATTTGTGAATTCAGTGTCTCTTGCTCTTAGACACTCAGTAAACTGAGGCCATCTGGCCAATCCAATAATCATATATACAGGGGGAAATACAGGATCTCCCACAGCTTGCAACCACAGTGCCTGGACTGACAAAGGCAGTACACAGCTTATTGCAGGATTTGTATGAAAGGAAAAGTGAAGGGCAAAAACTGAGGGAGATTCTTTTTGAGGAAGAGAGGAGAGGTGGGACATTACCAGAAAGGCCCAACTGTTTATTCAGAGAGAGAGAACTCCTATTAGCCCTGAAGTTTACTGTTATGTAAAGGTGAGAGGAAATAAGGTTAAGTAAACAGACAAACCAGGGTCCTGATTATCCCAGCCCTTTCAGGAGGAAAAGTATTTGCTGATATTTAAAAAAAAAAAAAAAAAAAAAAAAAAAGCATAATTTGGGAATCTGGTATGTGACAGGAAGGCAGAGTTTGCTCACATGAGAGAAGACACTTTGTGAAAAAGACAGGAGCCCCTTGCAGCAATAGATGCAGGATTGTCAGTGCAAGAAGCCTTAGGAAACTTGAAACACCCTCATATCTTAGCTACTATCTCTTCATTTTCAGCAGTGGTGAGAGATATTTTACACATGATCTAGTTTTTCTGTACGGGATCCAAATATGCCATCATTACCCTTTAATGTAGATTTATAGGAGTTTATTACTTCACTTAAACCTTTTAGGTGCTGGAGCCCTTTTGTGGTCAAAGAAACCAGGGTCCACTAGTCATTCACATGCTCTTTCCTAAGGAGAATTTACATCATTTCACCAGCAAAACAAAGAATAGTAAAATATATTGCAATGATATTTCCCAGCTTTGGGCTTCAACCTAAGCTCTGGGCTAAAACAAGAGATTTTCCCCAGATAGTCTCTCCCTTTCTATTTCTGTAGCTGTTGCTAATGTCATTGTCCTCTATAGGACACATGCATAAGCCAGAGTTGCTATTAATTTCAGCATTTGTCAAATGCCATCCTCCTCCTAAAGTCCCAGATGAAGAGCAAGATACTGCTTATAAACTAAACAGAAAGCACAATCAAGTTGCCGCTGAGAAAGCATTGTAATGTAGGAGAAACTGAGAGCAGAAGACAGAGGCTGAAGGAAAAGTGTATGCATGATGGTAGCTGGAAGCTGTATTTTTACCAAGGCCCAGTTACCTCAGTTCAAAACACACCACAGCTGGCTGATCCACTCCAGGATTCCACATGGAATATGTATTGAGATTTGGCTTGGAAATTTTGTGACCTTCCTGGGCAAATGGTCTCCATAAGGTTACAAATATCTCAGAGCAAGCAATTAAATTCCCAATATTGTGCTGACACAGATGTGTTCAACTGGTTTGTACTTAACGCCCAGCTGCAGTAGTCTTGAGTACAGTAGAAAGGTGTGCAATAAATGGAACTGTGGCTGTTCAGTCTTCACTACAATTTTGGGTTGGTTTTTTTCAAGCTCTATATGTGAGCTTTGCCAATAAAGGTGTATGAATTCCTGGTTCCAGTTTGTAGTTATCTGTAGTCCTGGTTTCTTTTTACATAGCTCTGTTGCCTTTGACAGCCTCTTGCTTGAATGAAACCAGAACACAGTGCGAAACATGGATAAATTATCTATTTCTGAACTGTCCGAGGTCATCAAACAAAACCAAAAAACGTCTCACAGAATTTCCATCTGGAAGCATGAATTGGCTGAGCTGGATGCACAAACCCTGTCAAGCCTTCCCTTAAGTCTCGCCAGGATATTAACTTTGAAATAAAGCCTAGTTTTTCTGAGTTGTGTTTTGAAGATTTCTGCTCTATTCAGAATGTCTGTCTTGCCATTATTTTTAAGAAAGAGGTAAAAGCCAAAGAGTGGAATTTGGAAATACATGTGTCATCAACTCAATTATATGTTGTCTAGAAGTGAGCCATGCTGGCACATAAAACTAATTTATGGTTGTATTATATGCATGGGACATTCATATACATTTGCTTGATCCCTCTAGTAGCTACAGCCACTAGAAGTACATCCATCCCATGTAATCTCAGCTATCGGTGACCCTCTGTAAATCCCATTTCTGCATCCTGCCTTAATATAACAAAGAAGAAAGAGATTTGTAGGGTCATGAGGAACATTTCAGAGAGCTGTCCTTGTAATAAAGTTTTCTAAAAACTCATCCCAAGTTTCTACCTTCAAGGACACATTCCTGCCATATAAAAATTTTACCACCAGGTTGTAAACCACTAGAAATTAGGAAATTCACTCAGACCCAATATCAACAGTGCTCAACCCTCACCAGCAGTACTATCATACAACAGGAATCACCAAATGGCTTGATTCAATGCCCACCTAAGTGAATAGGAAACTTTCTGTGGGTTTGAGGCAGAGCTGGTTGGGAAAAGGAAGAGAGGCCCAACAGTGATTTAGATATTAACGTGGCTAGGTAAATTTTCAAACTTCAAGTCATAAGACTTCTTATTTTTGTAGAGAGGACATGTGGTTTAGTGACTAAACAGTGTTATTTCTTTTTATTTGTAATAGCATCAAAACACTTGTTGGATGAGGATAAAACACACACGTGCACACACATAAGCAAAACATGTCACAACATTTATGTTAAAATCTTGAGGTGCATACACTAACCAGTTCTTTGAAAATACTAGTTTTTAGAAGTTTTTTTTCTGATTGGTTTTCCACTGTTCTTTGGGAAATGAGGTCTTATATGGCTCACATTTTGCACTATGATTCATCACTTTGAAACACTGATCATGTCTGGATTGTTGAAAAGCATGGTGTTTAAGAAGAAAAAAGTTTTGCCCGAAAATTTCAAACTGGGTGTTCTCTTCCCACATAATCATGGTTACATTTCTTTATACACAGTGCTAAAAAAATATTCAACCAACCCTTCACTCAACCAAGCTCCTCAGTTAGTGGAAGTGAAGCAACATACTCCTGACCTAGCTTTTGCTCATTGCAAGGATATTATGTATCATCAGCTGAATTCAGTTTAAAACATCAATTAGAAAAAGATATAACATGACATTATCAAAGTTAGTAAGAAATAGAGAACAAATCTGACTGATTTTTGATATGTAGGCTAAAAACATGACAGGAAAGCACTCACCTGAAAAAGTATTAGTGACTGGTGAGCAGGGATGAGCAACAGGGACTACATACATACTTACATGATTATCAAGAGTTTGTCATGAGGTGCCGTCACCTTCCTAGCAGCTGCTGTTAGTGAGCCTTGGCTCCAGTGCAGCAGCAACCCCTGGATGAAGAGGCTGAATTGTCTGTGGTCCTTTGTTTCCAGCTGCTTCTACAGGCCCCCAGGCTTTTTCTGCAAGCAGTCAAATACCTATATTAGCAGCTGGAAACAAGGAGAGCCAAAGTTGTTCTACATACACCACAAGCAAGTGGACCATCAGTGGTTCATTCATGAACCACAGTGTGGGAACCTCTGAGAATACATATAAAAAACATATGCAATTCATGGATGGAAACAGACCAGTCTAAATAGGGAAGCCGGAGCAATGCAGCTGCATGATAGCTTCGTGTGTGAAAAGTGAGCACGTGTGGGTCACTGCTAATGGGAGAGTTAAATCCCTGTTAGTCCCTCTGGTAAACTCATGCTGACAGTTTTGGGTCAATACAACATAATTAAGTGCATCAAAATGAAAATGGAGCCTATTCCCTAGCAAAGGAACAATTTGTGTTGGACCAGAACAAAACAGGTCTGCATTGCTAAATCTTCAGAGCATCTAGCCTAACTCTGTATCAGTAGAAGTCATTGAACCAAGCAAACATTTAGAATTTGCCCAAGTTATGCAGCCTACACAGTGAAAGCTATAGCAAACAATGTTTTTCAGACCTCCGTGTTATGGATAACAGACACAGACTGCATGGTAGGAAAAACAAAGTTTTATGTTTCACCTGCCCAGTTTTGTGGCTATTTTGACGTTTCTCCTCTCTTAGCAGAATATCTGACCCAAACGACCCTCTGGAGGACTACTTCAGCCTGACCTGAATCCAGACCCTAGCTAGACTTTTTCTGTATTCGAGGTCTATGCTTCTGCTGCCAGGCTGCCTTATTCATTCAGCCCTTGGAAGCCCCTTGGAAGAGTGTGCTAATACTCTTGTGCATTGTTACTTCATTAGGTTATTCCTCCTTTGCTTTCAGATTGCAGCATCTTTCCAAATTCTGAGAGTTCAAAGTAAATACTGTTTATGAGCTCTTAGACTGGGATTCATGGCACCTTTTTTCAGCTGTAAAAGTGGAGCAGCTTGTCTAAGCTGGCCATCCAGACTCCTCCTTCAGGGAGGGACAAGGCCCTCCTAAAGGCAACTCACTCCAGCCAAAAATGGATGCCTAAAATAAATGGGATGAATCACCACCCAGAAGCTTCTGTTGTTCTCCACTGATAGTAGAGGAAGCTTGGGCAAGTGGTTTAGACTACAAGCCTAACGCTGTCTAAAGTTAGTTGAGATGCATAGAAACACTTTACCATATTTTAAACTGTTCATTATGCAGATCTTGAGATTTTGGAAAAAGTCTCACAGGTAACTTTGAAAAGCCTCTGAATGAGGTGAAGAACTGCACCCTCTATATTTACAACAGAAAGCAACTTACTGTTAGAAATTATTCAAGAGGCAAACAACAAATAGACCAGCCAAAAGGAAGTAGAACATGGCAGGTTACACAATTTCTACCACAGCATGTTGTAGATGCTAAAACTTTGCATGGGCCCAATGGGAGACTGGAAAAGTTCAAGGCAGAGAAATCCGTGGAAGGTTACATATATTCCACACACTGTCAGGAAGCCACATGTTGTGACAGGCTGGGAGATTGCTCTAGGGATGCTTTGCTGAATTTATATACCTTGCCCTACACATCTGCTTTTGGCCGCTGTTGGAGCGAGAGTATAAGAGTTAGACAACGTTGGTCTGACTGACTATGCCTGCTCAGACCACAGATTCTCACGCATCTACTAGCCCTATTACCAGTTCTTGATTCACACATTTACTGGCTAGGAATTATCACATTTGAAGAGCAGTCGTGTAAACTAAAATTAAAATACTTGCCAATTAACATTAGTATCAATAAAGTTTCATCTCTGGTAATTATTTAGGCTGAAGTTCTTCCTGAAACTATATCCATAAAACTGGCAACAATAATTGGCTACTTTTATTGACTGTACATACTCTTTTGAGGCTCTGTATACCCCTATTTATGCTTAGAAGATCATAAAGTATGTTCAGCTGAACATTTCTTTATACCCAGTCTTTTTCTCATTATCATCCATTCCTTTTTTTTTTTTTAATGAAGTTTGGATGTGCTACTTAGCCTCATCCTACTACTTTTGTTGTCCAACCTACTAAAAAGCCACATGAAACATGGAAAAACTTAAAGCTTTTATGTGGTCACCACCACCTGAGCCAAACCAACTTTTTGGTATCTTTGGACTCTGAGCATCTGGGTTTTAGCTTTACATCCTGTAAAGGAGAGAGGTAATATCAAAGGGTGCAGACAAGAAAAATAGGAGCAAAACAACTGCTTTAAACGTAAAAATTCTGAATCAAAATTTTCAGACTGTAATGACCCTATTAAATGATTGGGTTAGTTTTCAGTAGAAGTTGTGGGATGTTGCAACAATTGTGAGCTGTACTACTGGGGCTTGTGGGACATGTTAACTTTTTCTCTTTAGACTGAGAATTCATCACAAATATGCTCACAAAGACTTTAAGTAGCTGTGAGTATCAGGGGTTCCCACCAGTTTGGACTAGGAAGATATTCTGCCCCTCACTTCACACTGTGTACTGCAACAACACAGTAGCATGCCTGTTACATCACTGACATCAAGTTACTCTCAAGTAACTTGATATACCTCCAAATGAAACCAGAAACAGCAGAAATAGAAAGGGAAAGAAAAATGGTAACAGATCATGACTGGATATGGCTTTTGTGTGAAGAGGAACACATCTGAACAGTTCAGGGAATGTCAATTTTTTTGTTTGTTTGTTTACTCACTCCTGTAATACAGGATCAAGGCGATATCTGGCAAAATCAAAAGGCAAGTCATTTAAAGCTCTTGAAAGTAAGAAATATGTAAAAACAAGCACTTTTTTAATAATAACCCCTTATATATTACCAACCTGTTACCACAGGACTTACTGAAGGAGAAAGCCATTATAGGACTCACAGAAAGGTTAAACATTATGTGAATTGTACAAATACCCTGTCTTGCATAAAACATGATTAAATTTTGGGACCTCATTCCTCAGTGAATAAGCAACCATGAAGAAATAGGGTTAGGAAGCAATTTCCCTTTGGGCATATTTTACCATAATTCTCTACTTCATCGTTGTCTTGTAGATTCTTCTCAAGATTTTGCTCATGGACAGTGCTGGAAGTAAAATACTAGATTAAATGAATTTTTGTGTGCTCTAATGGGATTGTGCCAAAAATCCTTAACAAATTACTGGGTTTCTTATCAACTATGAACCCTGTTTAACACCTGTAAAGACTGGTAAAAATGTCATGGCAGTCTTCCAAAGACACCTGAATTTGATCCAAAGGAAAAAAAATCCCACTGAAGTAAATGGGAGAACCTATGTGAGAAGTGTTAAAAAATGAATGGAGAACTTTTTCACTTGCTTTTATATATCATTTCCTACCTGTATTAGAAATTATCTAAAACTAGACTATATCACTGGTGTGATTAATTTGATCTTTAAGAAGTATTGCTGTGCAAGAGAAGCTCTCAAGTTTAAATAATCAGTAAGACTAGACAGCATTTTATAATTGTATTCAGTATTAAACTAGAATAGGTCTAAACCAAGGATAGGGAGAAACACATCCAAGGGAACATAAGATAAACTAAACTAAGTACAAGAAGCAGTACATTCAAAGCAACACAGTGCTGAATGATGGCTAATCCACCTTCTTTAAGGGGGTCGAGAGGCCTGAGATGGTATTTTGCATCCAGTTTTAAACAATACATTTTTGAAAAGATGTAGATTACTTGGGAGAATTCAGAGGAGAATAGAATAAAGAGTATAAAAACAGTAAGTTACAAAGAAGCTTGAGGACTTTGTTTTCTTTAGAAGAAAGAACAAGAAGGACATGATTGTAGCCCTCTGATATATAAAAGACAGTAAATACTATCATGAAAAATTGTTTTTCATGCAAACAGAAGAAACATCAAGAAGAAATCTTACTGTGACTACAGAAAACTTTTTGGTTGGATATTAAGGAAAATGTTCTAATCAAAATGCACTGAAACACTGGAAAAGGCTACTTCACTATGTGGTATCTCCCGGATAACTTGGAGAACAGTTCAGAAAAATATCTGTCAAGTAGGTGCAAGGATATCTGATTCTGCTTCAGAACAGTTCTGGATCATAGAATCACAGAATCATAAAATGGTTCAGGTTGGAATGGACCTTAAAGATCATCTGGTTCCAAACCCCCTCCCATGGGCAGGGATGCCTTCCACTAGATCAGGTTGCTCAAAGCTTCATCCAACCTGGCCTTGAACACTTCCAGGGATGGGGCATCCACAACATCTCTGGGCAACCTGTTCCAGTGCCTCACCACCCTCATAGTGAAGAATTTTTTCCTAATATTTAATCTAAACCTACCCTTTTAAGATAAGAAGATGTCTCATTGTTCCCTGTAGCCCTCCATTTTTATCATTTGTGGTACACTCCTGGGCAGATGAATCCCAAGGGAAGATTCCTTGTGCTTAGTGGGAAATCCCAATGGGCTATGCCAAGGAGCACAACAGAGAATTTAGGACATGGAAAGCTCAAGTACTTGTAGATACACTGGAAAAACTGTAACATACCACACAAGCAGCTTTTGTAATTCCCAAACCTGGTATGTATTCATCGTTCAAAACTAACATGACACAGATGCCAAAACCTACATTGTTTTCTGTGCTGATTTATCTTGTGGTTAAAATAGAGAAAGCGCCTACATTTTCATACAAAATATTGAATTCATATACAAAAACTCATTTTTTTGTCTTTTGAGTTAGTGAAAAGCGAGGTCCTTTGAGATGTTTTAAGAATGTAATCCAGACACCTTCAGGACTGACAGTAACTGGTATTCAGCAGTCTCAGCTGAGAAACAAAGAACTGAAAAGGCCTAAAAGATGAAGGATGAAGACTCAGTGGCAGAGGCTGGGCATTATCATAGGCAAACATTGATGTTTAGGACCATGTTTCTGTTTCCTTTCAAAATACTAAGATTTAAGTAATTTTCTGATTCCCATCAGTTTTTAGTCAATTTAACTCTCAATTATGGCACTTTTTCTAATACATATCAGTTTAAATTGCCTTAAAATCAGCTGCATCTGAATTTCTTTAAAAAAATATGCTAAACCTTACTGAGTTAAGCAAGAAGTTCTGCTGTTTCATGACACTGTGTAAGAAAGGGCTGACGAAAAGAAAATTACTTATCTCATTCACATTTAATTAGTAATTTTCAGTTTCTTCCAATGGTAACAGGGAAGATCACTTCCCTTGGACTATTAAAGATATAATAGTGAGCTGAGTTCTCTCCATGTTAGCCTTATTAGAATTAATCATTATTATGATAATGATTTTTCAAGAAGTGTCACGATGTTGTCAGGTACCACATAAAAACAAGAGAAGCCACTGTTCATCTGACAGAGCAAACAGTTCGTTTGTTCTATGAGAGCTTCTGCTCTATCACTTTTGGGGTGTTTGGTTTCTTGTCGGCCTGACGATGGCACTTCAGGTAAGATTTGGACTGGGAGCAGCTTTACAAACCACTGTGGGAAATGATCTGCACAAAGGTGATAGCATCAATAACATTGCAGACAGCAAAAGTCACAGAGTCTGGCAACAATTTCAGGATAGCAGGAACAAAGATAATTACAAAAAGTCATATAAGCAGGTAAATAGAAAGGGTCACACAGAAGCGTGGAAGGTGTATGCGAAAGGTGTATTTCTACATCAAGTTGAGAACTGTTGCAAAAAAATAAGAATAGAAAATTTCATTTGGAAGAGACCTACAACGATCATCTAGTCCAACTGCCTGACCAGTTCAGGGCTGACCAAAAGTTAAAGCATGTTGTTAAGGGCATTGTCCAAACGCCTCTTAAATACCGGCAGGCTCGGGGCATCGACCACCTCTTTAGGAAGCCAGTTCCAGTGTTTGACCACCCCATTTCCAGTGAAACTGCTTTGTTTGCCAGTATCAGTATTTATTTGCCAGTGTTAGTAGTGTGCCAGTACTTCAGAGGCCGTGACTTCAGTTCTCCTTGACACATTTCATCAACTTTCCAATTCACTCATTTTATATATACCATTAATAAATAGTCTATAAATAAATTAGTACATGCAGCATGTTTAAACTTTAACTTAGAAGAAGAATTTAAAAATGCAACAAAACTGTCCATTTTGATATTCGACAGAAATCTTGAGCCTTCACACGTCCTTCAACCTCCCTTCTCTAGCCACATTAGTATTGGGTACCTTGAAGGCTGGCAAACCTGAATGGACACTGGGGAATACAGCAGTCATGGGGCTTTGTAGGCCACAATCAACTCTTTAAGCTTCCTGTTTCAATCTACAGGCAGGTCAGGGGTAACTTACATCATGCTTTTGCACTAAAATATCTGTTTTAGAAAGCTAGTAAGTGCATACCCCTTTTCTATACAGACTTAGACTTGGAACTAAGAGGTGGCCATGCCTTGTAATACTGTAGTTTTGAAATGGTGGCTGTAGGAGGAAGGAGTCTAATTGAAAAAAATTATTAGTATCTCCAGAGGTGAAGCAAATGAATGAATTAATTTGTAATGGTTCTCCAGGGTTGCTCTGAATTCCTTCAGTTCTGTGTTCTGCTGATATGGTAAGGGCATTCCACTCTTTTTCAAGTCAGCGGGCAAGGAAGGCACTCAGGGCTTGATCTTGCAAAAGCTAAGTTACAAAAGTATGCATGTTTTTGGAATCTCAGGAATGTGCAAAGATTTAGACTTTATACTTCTAGGATTACATTTTTTAATCCAATTAAATCTGACTGTGCCAGATGCAGTAGCTGAAATTATAGATTTGGAACAGTTATTTTGAGGATGTTCCAAAGTATATGTAAATCAAGCACCATGATTATTTTTAAATAAACCAAGAAGCACTTTGTTTTGTTTAACAAAATTTTTTTAATACCCAAAATTCTTGTATGTTTGCATGTGTATTTAGCTAGGGTCTGGATTACATTTACATTGCACAATAAAGCACCCAGGAAGGAGCAAAAGTATAAAGAGATTGTGAGGCATCAGTGCTGTTTCCCAACCACAGGGTAAGTGAGGAAGGCAGTATGAATTGTACAGCGTGTTCAGATGTGTAGTGCAAGCTCACCCAGACTATTCAAACTTCTGGAGACTTGAGGCTGAAAATATCTTTTGAACAACTCTCCTTCTGGAAGATCTATCATGCTTCACCAGCTCAGTACTGGTACCCAAACTGAGCGCACTAATCCACTAATCCCCAAGTCAGAAGGCCAAAATAAGAGTGGATGTGTTAAGATTATTTTGACACTTACAGTTTTTGACAAAACTGGATTATCCTATCACTGTGGTAACCACTCTCCTGACAGAAACAGAAGTTATGCTCTGTCACTAAGGTAATTTCATTGAGAAGCTAAGCTCTGTGCAGAGCAAGACTCTGTGTGTCTTGGAAACACAACATGGCCCTATCTATATTATCGCCAGCTTTATAATAGCAGAGAACTTGTTGAAAAATACCAAAAGGCATTTTAAACAAACTGCAAATGAGTTCCCTCTCTATCAGCCTAAGTGATATTTTCATTGCAGTTCAAGGTAGGAGATGGCTCACTGCAAAGCAAAGTCATGAGCAAATTCCTCAGCTGAGTTTGCCAAAAGTTTGCACTCCCCTTTGAGCAGTAAAATACAGAATTCCAGTGGTAAGTGAATTAGTCAGGTATAAAAGCTATCCCTGCCAATAACTCAATCCTTCTGTGTCATTGTGGGAGAAACAGCAAGGGTGGAAAGTCAAGTAGAAACAATATCATCAGACTTTGCAAGAACCTGTTCATTGAACTGGTCACTTGAACATGGATGGATAGGAGACCAGAACTCCGAAGAGGTCCCCCAAGGAAACTAAGGATTTACTATGACAACATTAGTTTCCTACTGCACAGTTTTAATTTCCAGCTAATAATCCTATGAAATGGGTCTTTACAGCTGACAGAACCTGTTCTCAGACTGATACGCCCGTCACCATGCATCTGTGTTTGACCCAAATCCAAAGCACTGAAGGCACCATGTCTCCCCATGTCTTGTCCACAGACTTCTTTCTGTACATACCCCTGAAAACAATTAAAACAAAACAAAAAAACCCACAAAAATCAGCCAGGAAAGGAGAAGTAGATTTCCTCCTTTCCTAAAGCCAGTATTATTACTACAGTGACCCTGGAGGTGTGGAGACCCTAGGGGCACATGTAACATCAAATGGTAATTTTTTTTTTTAACTGGGGAGGAAACAAACAAACAAAATAAAGTGCAGCTGCCATCCAGTTGCCTTAAAGAACTGCCCAAAGTTTGCACAAATGGGAATGCTTTGAAGGGAAGACTTCCTTATGAATTTGTTTAGCTTTTACAGAGAGTGCCCCTGCTCTTCTTCTTCCAAACTCTCTGAGGTAGGTCATGGTGGAAAAGGCATATGATGATTCTATCCATGTCATGAGCTTTTCCATCAGTTCTGAGACTAAAAGTTAGGCAGACCTAGTTCCTAAAACTCTTGCCCTTCTCTACAAGATACTGTATCCAATGACTCCTTTAATCAAAGCTCTAGGTAGCCTATTCGTTCCCAAATGGAAAGAACCTGAGATAAGTTAACAGATAATGCTGTCCACAAGAGCTGTAGAAACTGAGAAGACAGAGGGCAATGACTGACTGCTCTGGTTGTAGCTGCAACTTGCAAAAAAGTATTTAACAGAATAACAGAATCGTTGAGGTTGGAAGGGACCTCTCAAAATCATCAGAGCTCCTCAGAGGTCACATCATAGAAAACTCAACAACAGCACTTACAGAGTCACAATTCCAGAAGATCCCTTATGGTCACCCATCCAACACAGACATGTGCAGGTGAAAGTTTTCACAGGACCTAGCCAAAAGTACAGTTCTTCAAAAAGATAGTAGATATTAGAGGAAACAGCTGACTCTGCCAACTCCACCTAGTAAGTCATGCCTCTTTCAAGTAGAGACTCACATGCAGCAGAAGGTCCATGAAATCTTCAAGGTTTTAAATCAGTACCTGCAGCTACAGGAATCATAGAATCATAGAATGGTTTGGGTTGGAAGGGACCTTTAAAGGTCATCTAGTCCAACCTCCCTGCAATGAGCAGGGACATCTTCAACTAGATCAGGTTGCTCAGAGCCCCGTCAGCAACCTGACCGTGAATGTTTCCAGGGATGGGGCATCTACCACCTCTCTGGGCAACCTGTGCCAGTGTTTCACCACCCTCAGCGTAAAAAAATTTCTTCCTTATATCTAGTCTGAATCTACTCTCTTTTAGTTTAAAACCATTACCCCTTGTCCTGTCACTACAGGCCCTGCTAAAAAGTTTGTCCCCATCTTTCTTATAGGCCCCCTTTAAGTACTGAAAGGCCACAGTAAAGTCACCCCGGAGCCTTCTCTTCTCTAGGCTGAATAACCCCAACTATCTCAGCCTTTCTTCAAAGGGGAGGTGTTCCATCCTTCCATCATTTTTGTGGCCCTCCTCTGGACCCACTCCAACAGGTCCATGTCTTTCTTGTGCTGAGGGTTCCAGAGCTGGATGCAGTACTCCAGGTGGGGTCCCACCAGCGCAGAGTAGAGGGGCAGAATCACCTCCCTCGACCTGCTGGCCATGCTTCTTTTGATGCAGCCCAGGATACGGTTGGCCTTCTGGGCTGTGAGCGCACATTGCCGGCTCATGTCCAGCTTTTCATCCACCAGTATCCCCAAGTCTTTCTCTGCAGGGCTGCTCTCAATCTGTTCATCCCTCAGCCTGTGTTGATACCGGTGGTTGCCGCGACCCAGGTGCAGGACCTTGCACTTGGCCTTGTTGAACCTCATGAGGTTCACATGGCCCCACTTCTCGAGTTTGTCGAGGTCCCTCTGGATGGCATCCCATCCCTCAGGCGTGTCGACCTCCCCCCTCAGCATAGTGTCATCTGCAAACTTGCTGAGGGTGCACTTGATCCCACCGTCCATGTCATTGATGAAGATATTAAACAGTACCAGTCCCAATACAGACCCCTGAGGGACATCACTCGTCACTGATCTCCATCTGGACATTGAGCCATTGACCACTACCCTCTGGATGTGACCATGCAACCAATTCCTCACCCACCGGACAGTCCACCCATCAAATCCGTATCTCTTCAGTTTAGAGAGAAAGCTATGCAAGGAAGTTGTACCTTGTTCCTACAGGGAAGTTTTTGCATAATGTTCCAAAAACAGCATTTCTGATTGATAGAGCTCAACCCAAACTGAAAATATCATCTGTGGAACAGTGCTGAACAGCCATATCCTCACAATGATTTCCACTCAACATACACTCATTCTGGTACAGGGGCAGAGGTTCTCAATTTATAGCAGCTCTTGAATTATGGCAGAACTGGCAGTTAGGAATGGTGCTGGGCTCAAAGGCTTGTTACCTCATGAACTGATTTTGGCAACCAAACAAAAATTCAAGGAGAGGGAAATGGACCTTGGACTTCATCTCTGGACCTTGTGGTTGGCATCTAGGACCCTCATTCTCATATGGCAGCCTTCCAGGTTCATGCCCATCACAGAGAAGAGAAAGGGGGGGCTGCTTGCTCTAGAACCAGTTTCGTCCCCAGCCTGCTTTATTACCAGGGAAGCTGATGCATCTCATGCACAAAATGACAAAAATAAATAACTTCTCTGAATGACTGATAAACCTCTGAATTGATTGTGGTGTCCATTTTCTTTTGCAGCTGGCTATAGAAAGAAGTGAAATATCAAGTCCACAATCCAGCTGTGAGAGTAGGCAACACTTAAGACATTCCGGCATAATGGAGACAAAAATGAGTAAAGTCCAATTTCTTACTGAATTTACTGAGGCTTTTGCTATCAGTGGGGTGGTGGGATTCAGAACTAAGTTCACTAGTATTTCAGGAGTAAGCCAGAAAACTGAGACAAAATGTCCATTTTTTCATTGGAGCTTGAAATATGCAAAGACATTGAACTTTATTCAGATGCCTGAGACACTAGATTTCTGATATTCAGTGGCATTCACAAAAAATGTTCCTTTCATCCAGTAATAGACATTCATCTTTATGAACCAGAGATTGTCACATCCATATCAGAACATGGACTGTGTGCCTAAAACTTAAATTGGAATGTTTTGCAGGCACCTCACTAGGGATGAGCCAGTAAAGGAAATAATTTGGTCTCTCAACCAAAGATCCCTTTCTTAAGTTTTAGTCAATACCAACCTAGAAGGTGGGTAGTAATGTATGGTTCTAAATCTCAGTAGCCAGTTATGTGCAAAGGTAAAGAAAACATCGAAAGCAGGCTGAAAAACACAGCAATTCACTATTGTATTTTATCACTGGATCATATTGTACTTAAATGTGCATAAAATGTTTCAAATTCTGAAGTTTAAAAAAATACTGCAGAAGTACGTTTTTGTTTTTGTTTTTCATAATAAGCTTGGTATAAGTGCCACCTTCTAATTTTGCAGCAATTCACCCACTGACGTCTCTCCATGCTTTCTTCCATGCTGCCTAGAATGCCCTTGAGAGAAACACTTCCCTCTCTGCAAAATTTACCTGTGCTCTGAAGACTGAAAAAAGCACAGCTGCATGGTATGTGCTTATTTATATGCATTACTGCAGGAAGAGTAGAAGGAGACAGCTTTAAGTAACTCAAGGATCCAGCTTTACTGATAGCTGACTACCGGTTAGTCTTGTTCTCTTTTTCTTCTTCTTTGCTASTGGTAGCTATGTTTTGTCCTGTGCCATGCCTCTATTCAGCTAAATTAATTTAAATTGGTCTGAATGTGATAAAGAGGAAATTGCTGTGATCCTAACAAAATCAGCTTCTAAATCTATTTGTTAAAGTGAGCTGTGAGCCAAGTTTAACATTCATCTTGACTTTTCGTGTCACTACATTTTAAATATCTTGCAGTACAGATCTAGCCTTTATAACACCTTAAACATTGTCAGGGACTTTTTTATCATCACACAGAGGGTAACAACAACTGGAGAAAAAGAAACATGTCTGCTTGATACAAGGGGGTATCCCTGGCAATTTCACATGAGAACCTTTGAAGAAAAAGCGTCATTTTTCATGTCAAGATGCAATAGAAAACTCATCTGAAATACTGTGTGCCATTCTCATCCCTCATGTCTGATACAGATGAACTGAAGCCAGAAGAATCGTAGAATCATAGAATCATAGAATCATTAAGGTTGGAAAAGACCTCTAAGATCATCAAGTCCAACCGTCAACCCAACACCACCATGCCCACTAAACCATGTCCCTAAGCACCTCATCTACA
>JAYKAV010001853.1:263218-493964 GCA_035582835.1 Phoebastria nigripes
TAGTTTAAAGCCCTCTCAATGAGCCCCGCCAGCTCATGAGCAAGAATCCTTTTCCCCCTGTGAGACAGCTGACCTCCATCTGTCGCCAGCAGGCCTGGTGCTGTGTAAACCTCCCCGTGATCAAAAAAGCCAAAATTCTGCCGGTGGCACCAGCCCCTGAGCCACGTGTTGATCAGGCATGTTTTCCTGTCCCTGTCAGTATTCTTCCCTGCCACTGAAGGGATTGAGGAAAACACCACCTGTGCTCCTGATCCTTCAACCAATTGCCCCAGTGCCCTGAAGTCCCTTTTGACCGCTTCTGGGCTTCTCTCTGCAACCTCGTCACTGCCAGCCTGTATAACCAATAGTGGGTAGTAATCAGAGGGCCTTACCAGACCATGGAGTTTCCTAGTAATGTCTCTAACCTGGGCCCTGGGGAGGCAGACTTCCCTGTGGGATGGGTCTGGTCGGCATATCGGGCCCTCCGTTCCCCTCAGAAGGGAATCGCCTATGACAATTACCCTCCTTTTTTTCTCAGCAGAGGCAGTCATGATGTGCGGGACTTCAGTGAAGAGCGAACAGGAGGATCCAAAAGGAAAATGGGAAATGGAAGGAGTTTTGTTTTGCTAAGTCTGAAAGGAGATAGTGTTGCTCTCTGCAAACACACAGATGGGTAGACATCAGTGGTGGAGAAAAGGTATTTAAACTGAAAGACAACTTTCTGCAGTATTTATACAATGACATACCAAAAGAACCAGCGGGTAATAACCAGTAGTGAATGACTGAATCTAAACATCCCTCTTTAACAGAGCTTTTGGAAGAGCCTTTCAGAAGAAAGAATCAGGCAAAAAATGTAGTTTCCAGATAGAGTTTGATTATGTGCTGTTTTCTGGTCTTCCCTATCATAGCTAGGGAACTAGACTTCATGATCCCTTCCTGCAGTGTCTTCCTACACAACATAGTCATGATTCCCCCACTTAAAACCTTGGAATAGATTTAACATTTTTGGATGGGTTCAAATATTGATTTGATGTTACAAGTTGGAACTTGGGAAAATTTTCTTTCCATATTTTAATTCACAGTATCTCTCTGTTATTTTAAGAATCAGAAGATATTCTTTCTTCTGGATCTACCATGATCATTCTCACCTCTCCATATATGTTAATGATATACAGGAAATGATATACAGGATTCTCTGTCTTCATATAAAGCCAAATAAAAAGTACAGGAAGAGATCAGGAGACTATTGAGACAAGTCCAGCAATGTGACAAGTCTTCTCTAAAGACCATTTCCATCTGCCAAGGTAGACATCTCAATCCCATAAGCTCATGCAAAACTCTTCAACCCAAATTGGATCTCTGGCCCACACTAGTCTCTCCATTGAGATTCCAAGTCAAATGATCAATTACAATTCTATATCTTAGGTTTTAAAATGAATGCTTCACATCCAGCTACCAGTGAAAATACAGATCCTAGCAGAAACTTGTACCTGTCTCTCTGTGTTTTATTCTCACAAACACTAGGTTGCCAGTTCCCAGTAGTACTATGCTTGTATAACAAAGTTCTCTCCACAGAGCATGTTTTGGCAATAACTAGTTCACCTATGACCGATAGACACAGGTATTACACAAATTGCCTAGTGCTGCTGTGTGTAACTGAGAGCTTGTGTCCCATTGTGACCTGATTTGCAACCGTGGAATCAAGGTAAAAATGAGATCCTGAAAATTAGTTTAGCTTTAGTGCTTTTCTCCACTAGATACAGTTTTCAAAAGCATGTCCCTTGATTGCTTGGAATAGTCTTCTAGTTGCAGATTTTAAACTTTAGAAGAAACTATTATGATCAGGTACTCTGACATTTGTGTAGCACAAAACACAAAACTTCACTTACCAATTCCTGCCCTAAGACCTTAATTTGTGATGGAGCTAGAGCATTTGTTCCAGGGAGAACTCCTATCCCAATTTCAAGAGTCAGGAATTCAGAATATCACAGTTAGTTGCCCTCACAGTAAAAGTAAGACCCAACCACTGCATCTTGCCATGCCCATATTAGTGTTTACTTTGTGAAGACTTGCTTTGCTTCTGAAATTCCTTTGTGAGTTGTGCTGTCTGCAAAGAGCTGTAAAGCAGTAACTTCATTTCTTTCACATTTCTTTCACCACTCACATTTTTCTATTTTACTAATAAGGACTGTAAGAAAAGTGAATTAGAATAAGTTAATTTAGAAAGTACACTTCATTTGGGAAGAGATGGACAAGATGACAGTTTGTTTTGGTTTTTTACCTGCATGGATTTTATTACCTCCTTGTATTTAGGTCTAAAACTAAATGGAACTTTCCCTCACACAGCTTTGGTGAGTTACTGGATATATTACAATATCTCAGAGTCTTTGGCCATTTCCCAGAAAATCTAGAGGTTGGAGGAGATGAAATAGGGTAAATTAGCATGGCTTCTGCATGACATGATGTGGATCAGCAGTCCAGTGGAGCAACGAAGAAACAGAGGTTCACAACTACTGGCAAGCTAACTGGAAAGGACACTCAAACACTTCTGCACACCAGTATCTCAAAATATACTCCTGTGTGATATGATTTTTCTCACATCATTAAGCATCACAGAGCGATTGGGAGGAAAATGCACATGTGCAACTGCAAGAAGAAAATTTGTTTAATACATAGAAACTGACCTCCAAGAGGAAAAAAAAAAAAAAAAAAAGCGGCAGGGCCAGCTAAACATGTGCAAAAATGTTCACAGAACAAGCTGTGAAGTTAGGCAAAGACATCCCTCCTGGGCAGTTCAAAAAAGACATCCCTCTTGGGAAGCTCTATAATAGCAATCTGAAATCTGCCAGATCCATGAACTACAGTATCTAGACTTTAGCGGTGAAAATACCTGATACATCAAGAAAAAAGGGATCTTACTCCGTTTCCCTGAAAGCCTCCCCTAGGTTATTTAGATTATTGGATATTTTTTGTAATAGTTAAAGAGAAAAAGCTCTGACCCCTGTGGAATCTGTTAGTTCCCTGCAGCACAAAATATAGGCGTTATTTTATAAAACTGAGGGCACTTATGTCGCGGATCACAAGCCAAGTGGAATTCATTTGCAGAAACAGGATTCAAAAGTGGGCATTAGTCCAGAAGAAGGAAGAGTTCCCAATGGGAACATTTGCAACCTGATGCTTTTGCACATAAGAAAAATTAACTCAGCTACCAGTAAGTCCACTACTAGTTCTCAGCTTTGAGGAGGAGAAAAAAATATCTTCCTCTCCAGACACTTCCCCTAGAGATCCAAGAAAAGCATGTGGGAAATGCACAGAAATACCAACACGCCTCATCAACACCATTCCCTCAAACCTCAGCTCTCACACTAATGTGAATGATTTTAAAGCACTTTGAAGGTTTTTATACAGATTACTGACATAGGGGTTATGCATAGGATAGGCAACTCTGAAAAAGGTGCCACAAATTACCTGATGCTTTATTTGCTGCTGCTCTTGCCAGGACTGTTACTCTGTCAAAATAATGGACAGCTCGACCCAGAGAAATCACCTAAGGATACCATTAGCCACTATTTTATGAATTTACCTAACTCAGGAGTAGAAACTAGTAGGGCTTTCTTTTGTTATACTGGGCTGTATAAGGGAACTTAAGGTGGATTGGCACCTGGCTGTTGATCACAGAGGTCACATTCACATCCCCAACTTACAAAGTCAAACAACCTGGTATGGCAAGTACGAGGAGTATAAGAAGCAAGATGTGCACTGACAAAGCCAGAAGGACAAATCTTTTCCATATCTTTCCCGAAACTGGACAAATGAGGAGGCCTAGCACTGCTTTTGCCTGTGACTAAGCTAAGCTGATTTAATCGAGTGAAGGAAATGCTACTCACACCAGCAAGGCTGTGGGCAGCGTATTCAGTCCTTTGGTTGCCATGAATATCAAACGCAGCAAAAATATTTGATGAAAAATCATTAACTCTGAAGAGTGAGGGGAATAGCTAACACAGTCACTGTTGAACAAAGATACAGAGTCTACTAACTGGGAAAAATTTGCAAGTATAAACTCTCAACAAGATTGAGTAGTTGAAGTGATGCAGTGAAATATGTACATACAAGCCAATTTAACAAACTCTTCAGAATAATATATTCACATACCAAATAAAACAGTTCTTTACAGCATAGTCAGCTTATATGATATAAACTGACCTTTTGGGTATTTTTCTAATCACAAGAGGGAGGAAAAAAGTGGAGGATTTATTTCATTTTAAATAATGGCAAGATTACATAATTATTTAATTTTATTATTTCTGCATTAAAAGGATACTTTTCAAAATAAGTGAATGTTATGCTTTGCCTTGGTGTCCATATTATCGTTTTACAATGAGCTCTAGAAACTGTAATATCTGGGAGCACTACAGGGCCTTCACTTGGGAAATCTTAACACTGTTTGAAGGAATATTCTGTGTTGCTGGCAACAGTGGCTTCAAAGGACAAAGATGGGTTATAGTTATATCCAGTGGATTCAACTCCCATGATTATGAATCCACAGTTAATGATGGGACAAAGATATTCTGCAATATGTTCCAAATAAGGAATATCTTGGCTTTGATATAATTCTAGTAAAGCAAACTGCAGAGAAAATGGTTTTCTATGAAAAGCTCCCTGCCTCCAGGTTCTTGGAAACCTAGCATAAAATGCCTTCTGGTCTTACGGGGAGTGAAGCAGGGCTTGCAGAATAGAGTTAACAATACATCAAGGAAGGGTTGAAGACTCTCTATGTCAGTAAAGTGGTACTAGCTATTATTGGCCACATGGCTGTGTGAAAAGTCATCTCCTAGCACTTCACAGATGGCAAAGAAATGGAAGGTTAAGTTGCCCCTGTTAGAAGAAAAAATGACAGTTATTGGTGTAGTTATAGCTGGAATCACCACTTAAGGTCAGTTTTAAAAACAATCTACAAAGTAGAAACTTTATAAAAATACATCTTATTTTTAAAAAGAAGAAAAAAGGAAGAGGGAGTTCTACCTGTTATTTACACGAGGAAATCTACTGAATTTTTCCTGGAAGACTATGGATGGCTGGAGAACAGGTGGGATTATCACCACAGTAGCATATAAGTAAAATCTAATTAATAGAGAGGGGAAGTGGTTTATTATTTGGACTGTTTAATGCTTTGAGTTATTTTTATTAACACCTACTTAATTCAAACACTGAGAGACACCTGGGAGAAATATCTAATCCATTTTGCATTTCAATGGAGGACTGAGAAAGCTCATAATACACATATGGGATTTCCAAAGAGCCTTTTAGGGAAAACAGGAGAGATCAGATTTAATATAGCTGATACTTTCAAAAGGAAAAGCGTTCATGATTACAACACCCTAAAGAAGTATAAAAGACCTCACAGCTTCTTTTTCCTTTTTTTTCAGTACTTTGGCAGGATTATTTATAATGCAGGAGGAGCCAATGTCCTTTGATATTATCTCACAGGATAAGGACAGATCAGACTGCTACACCACCTCACCTACACACCAACAACTTCAGTACTTCATTTTGCCATGACAAGACTATGTTTCATAGAAGTGGAAGAGCTCACCCTAACTAACCCAGTAGCTGGAGGTTGTAAACCAGTTAGATTTCCCCTAATAGTTTCTAAACTGGCATGAGCATTTTGGTTGTAGGTTCAGAGTCACACACACTAGACAATCATTTCTGCAAGGCCAGGGTCAGGAGATGGCTGACAGCAGAGAGGAAAGAGGGGAGAAAAGGGTACTGAAAAGATAGTTAAAGACTCACACTTGGAATTAGAGGAGAAAAATCTTTTAATAATCTTTTAATCTTTTTAATAATCTTTTAATGTTAAACTAACTTGGCAAAAATGGTTACAAAACAGACAACAGTTTAAAGAATACAATCGAAATACTTAGCAATACTAAAAAACACTGGGCCAAGGATTAAAGCCAGAAAAAAAGTGGAACAAATGTAACTAAAACAGCATTCAACACCTACACTAACAAATCCCACTTCACAAACGCATTCTCTCTCGAAGGCAGAGTTTCAGATACGAGACTAAACCAAGTCTCCTATCTAGTCTAATATTTAGTCTCAACACAAAAATCGGCACACTTTAGAAACTAAAATCTGAAGTGTGTCTATATGTGGGGTAGACAGATACTGACGATTAAGTAGTAGGTGACATGTTTCTAAAGACGTTATTGTTAGTAAGTATTCCTTCGCTTTGGCTGTGAGTATCTGGTAGACACTACAGGCTTTCTAACACATACACAAAACACTAAATAAAATAACCTCCCAAGTTATTAGGACTGTTTCTGCAAATCACAGATCAAGATAGCATGAAGTATAAAAGCCTATACTATTAGAAGGATAAAGATAGGGCATTACTGTCACCATTACCATTTGCTCTTCAGAGATTGAACACTGCAACTTTGCATGAACATGCTCTACAGTGAATTTTATTGGAACTGCAGATGTCTCAGGCCAAGAGTTCAGAGCATCTAATACAAAACTTGGATAATCAAAATCAAGTGTTCAGAACAATCCTGACACCAAACCAAACACAGGGATTTATTTACCAGTTACCTTAACAGGACTGCCAAGTAAGTAGCTTTTTTTTCCCCAAAGCACCCAAGCTGTTTTGGTAACAGAGATGGGCAGCTTCTCTTGTTATTCATGCCCAATTTACAGGAAGACTGGTGCCTACCAACGTTCAGTTTTCTCAGCCTTCGTTTTATACCAAGATCCTTGAATTAACCCCAGAAAGGTTTTTTTTAGGCTAAAAGCAGCTGTAGAATATTTCTGTTTCCTTTGTCAGAGAAACAGCATTTCCTAATCAATGTCCAATAAGGTAAATATGCCAACTAGCATTGGCAGCTGTCACATTTCCCAAATTTTTCACTTTGGACTCAAAGTTTGAAAATACTTAGTAAAAGAAATTTAACAGTCTTAACATGTCTTAAGAACCTTCCATGATTTACCTTTCACAAAGAAGTCATATGGACAAATGTATGGGCACAAAACTAAAACACACACGCACTCAAAAAGCCTGCAAGTTTAAGAGAAGTTTCCAACAGAGCTAACGGTAAAGTCTTCATACATTTTGTATTCTAGTGGGTCTTTAATGTTTCTTACCTCAAGTGTTACTTCTTTGTAATCTGCTTTCATACTGCTACAATCTTATCAATTTCATTACACGGATACCGTAAGTAGTTGCTAATATCACAATCCCATTATGCTGTAAGACAAGAATGATCCTGAACAGCTGACTGTCTCGGTACATTGGCTTATCGTTAGCACCAATACCTCCAAAATCATAATTAGGCCTTGCCTTTCTTAACTTATCAGCATTCACCTTCCTGAAATCCTATGCCTTTGTAAGGTCTTTGCCACTGATTTTAGCCAGCATGTATGCACAGTAGGGAATGGGACAGAGGAGCCTTGTGTTTTCTCAATACGCATTCTTGCTCTTTGAGGTTTAAAGCAGGTGGAGTGTATATGACAGCTATAGATGAACAGTGAATGAGGAGGGATATGTTCTAAAACAGGTTGTGAATATCTTTCTGGGTGGGATAGCATTGGGACACCCCATCTGTGGAGTACAAACACCATCCCATCCTACAGTATTCTGAAAATAAATAAACTAATGGTGCTTGCCCGAGAAGAACCTGTGAGGAAAATCATAATTATATCTCAAAGAACAGTGTTCCACAAGACGGAAAATGAGGATAAAGCAAGGTACTCAGTAGACTAGTTAGCACTAAGATTATCCTCTACACACTAGAAGAGGCAGAGTCCTGATGAAAGAAAAAAAAATACTTCCTGATCACATATGTAAAGACTGTCTCACAATGAATACCCACAAGAGTACCAGCCTCAGGTTTCATAGCCTTTTCTAATTCCACCATTGCCTGCCTTAACAGTGTCTGACTTTGCAACTTTACTAACATCTTTTACTGGAGATATCTGTGTGAACCAACTAAGTGACTGGTAATGCTCATAATGGCAAGGTGAAGGAGAGTAACAGGGAACTTGAATTTCCTTTTTAAGCAGTTCTAGTGTTTGAGACGACCCAGTTCAACCAGTTTTTCAATTTGACTGCATTTTACATTCACAGACATTTTTACTGGCGGTCCAGCAGAAGGAAAACATGCAATAGAGTAATATGGGGAGACCCCTGAAACTCCCTCCATACAGAATCTACTGTGAAACTCCCACTGGGCAACAACGGAAGAATTAGAGTTTCTAATTCAATTGTGTTTATTTCCTGGTGTTTTCACCATCCAGCTTCTTTGCTACTACATTCAGATGACTGCCATTTACCAAATGCCAGAAAAGTATCTTTATGAATCTATGGGGAAAGTAATAATTAAGTCCTCAGATCTAAATTTTGTCCATAGGCATTTTAATATTTGTATCCACAATGACCTAGAGTCTTTCAAGTGACTCACCTTTGTCTACAAGGAGGTTCTCCTGACAACCACAGCTTTTAAGAGTCCTAGACCTTTCCTGAAGTAGCCATAAGAAGCAACTATAACCTTCTTCTCAAATAAATAATGCAGGCTCAGGCTTCTCTTTCATGATGTAGCTGGAAGAGAAAACAGTATAGGTGAGTAAGTAGAAAAGCACGTGGCCAGAATTGTTACAGCAAGAATGCTGGGTAAGCCATTATCCTGGGGGAAAGGGGATGTGGAGCTGAAGCCCAGCAAGAAGAGGATGGATTGAACTTGGTCTTCGTCCACTCTCTTCCCCCAAATAAAACCTCTGAATTACTGCATAAGGTGTACTTTACCACGCTGGGAGAAAGAAGCTGCTGCATTTTGTGGAGTTGAAATCTGCAAACATGCTCTGAGAATGGCTGCATGACCAGGAAGAAGATAAACACCATCTGATGCACTTCCAAGTAAACAGAGTAAGTTTTGGGAAGTTTAATGTTAGTATCTTTGGCTTCTACAGATTTTAGGCACCTACAGGACTAGGCAACAGCTGAATAGGGATTTTGAGGATCTAACTGTTGCGTTTAGTCACCTAAATCCCACATCAGCATCTAAGGACTTTTGTGGATCTAGGCCTTGGTCCAATAGCATCTATTGCTGGGAAATAGAGCAATGTCCTCTGTTAATAATAACAGTGAGGAGAATTATTGCAAAGCAAAGATACATTTTTTACCCTACACAGGATGTAAAGAGAAACAAATGTATTTTCCAATCAGGCAAATAGAGATTAATCTCAATCTTTAGATCATCTGTAGTGCATAGCTTGCTATTTTCTCAAGCCAACCAAAACAGAATGGAGAACTCCTCCAATCAGTTTTGCAATCAGGATAACAGAATAGTCTTTATTCTTCACGTTAGTAAAATTCTTACAAACTCTGTTAAAACTAGTTTGTTGTTTCTTCAATTTTGTATAAGTCAGGAACACAAAAAATCAGTCTCTAAATAAATCTCAGAAACTAGTAAAAACAAAGCAAGTCCAGAGGGCAAAGCAACTCATAAAGCAATCAGACAGAACAAACAGGTAGAATTATTTTCTGCATAAAGTAAGCCAGCTTGAAAGCTCTCAAAACTTTGCAATAAAGTTTGGAGACATTCCCCTTAAATTAATTTTTGGTGAGATAAAGTAGAGGAGAAACAGACAAGCTTCTTAATATGACAACAAACTGCTATCATTGTATTTATCCTAAGTTTCATGTGTTCTTTTTTAGAAGGGTCCTCTGCCCCTGTACTGTTTACCAATATCTGACCAATTAAAAGAGTTATGAAAATTTAATATAGGTAGAGGGCCAAATAGATGATGCATTTTACAGCTAACCCTTCTTTTAGCTTTTCCCGGAGTTCCCCAGCCTCCAAGACCTGACTGATTAAATAACCATTTCAGGCGCATTTGGAAATGTGTTCATCAGAGCTCACCCTACAATAGTTTCTTTGCAGGGAATAATGCCCTGGGATTTAAAAGTACTTCAGCACTCAGCTGCATTTTGAAAATAAGATCATTGTGTTTAGATGCCTAAAAAACCCAAATGTATTCTTTTACTTAAGCAGCAACCCTTTAAAAAATCTGAGATGAGACATCATAAAGGGATCCTAGAAAGAGATGCCCCCCTAAAACTAAATAAGCCTGTCAGGACAAGGGACATTACCCCAGACAGCTGAAGTTCAATGAGATGCATCCCTTTTGTTTGCCTCTGGTTTCAATGAACAGAGGCTACAAAAGTTGTAGAGTTTTCCCTATCCTCCTCTGAATGACAGAAATACTTTTCTACCAAATCTGCTAAAATACTTTTTATGGATTTTTCTTCAGACCCCTCCTGTTTCTGAGGAAAGGATCTTTTTCACTGTTTCAAAGTGATCAAAGTTCTCAAAAAGATTTGCAATTTCAAAATCGAACTGTTTCTTAGGAAATAAATTGTCTCTGTATATACTTCTGTTTTTTCTCCTGAAGAAATGCATTTATTGCATGAATAGAACAAGAGGAGCACAGACTCCTTCCATGAAAGCACACCAGAGCTAATACGCATCACCTGTGCTTGAAACATTTTGGTGAATCATTTCTCTCAGATGGTCTTTTCTGAAAACTTGTTCAGTAAACCTGCCCTGAAGATCTTTCTTTCTTCAGTTTAACATGCTTTAGATAAAAAAGAAAAAAGGAGTGCTGGATTAGTCAAATGACATGAATTGTTTAAATAAAATCTTGCAGGAAATTGTTTTTAAAGAGTCGGGCTAGCTGATAAACTTCATGGACTTTGTTCTGTTTCACTTGCCCTATCCAGAACTCCCCCTCCCCAAACTATACTGTAGTCTTTGTTTTTCTGTGGCTAAAATGCACCTTTCATCTGAGAAAACAAAAAAATTTCTCTGGAAATATTGGACATATATATTTGTGAGTATATTCCTGATATTTGCCCCCAGGTATTTGCCAAGTCTATTAAACAGTCAAATAGTGCCTTTTGCTTTTTCTGGAATTTGCAAATAGTAGGCATTTGTCTTGTCTTATAACCCTCCACCTCCCCAGAACTGTCATACTGGAAAAGAAAACATATTAAAAGATGCATCTATGCAAGTTAACTGTAAAACAACTTCTAAGCCTGCAGTTATAAAAATGGAAAATATATTTCTCTGTAAAGAAAACCTGCAAGTTAGCTAATCAAACTCCAGCCTCAGGGGTTCAGAGAGGTGTTACTTAGGGCTTTTAACACTGCACACATAAAGCCAGCCTGCAAAAATAGCAGAGGCTTAAGCCATAAACCATAGTGTGACTCCTCTCCACCTTGCCCAGGTGCACATTCAGGGTTACCTGGACCCCAGACTCCAGCATAGCATAGAAATACCCAGGCTAGCTCTAAATACACTGACTGAGGCATCTGAATCATTCCAGGCTCAGAAGCACCATGCTTGGCAAAATCTAATTTACCAAGGTGGCGGGAAGGCAGCCAAGGACATTTTAACAGTTCCAGACTCTTCCCCTTCTATCCTTATCATCACTCATTGCTTTTTTAAAGAGACATTAATAAAACCAGAAGGTAGTATCTTCCCTATGCTGAAAGAGAGAGCTGAAAAAAAATGTTTCTGAAGTTCAGGGGCAACAGCTTTTAGTCCTGTTTTTCCATATCTTAAGACTAGTGCTGATTTTTAATTTTTGGGTTGAAGTGCTGAAGCAGATCCACGCCCAATTTCAAATGAGGAGAGGGGCTCTGGTGTCATCATTCACGGAGGGACTTTCCTCACCTCTGTTTAGGCAGCTCAGGGTTAGGCCTCCAACTCTTGGCTTGTTGCCAAAGGTGCCTTTTACAAGCCAGCATAGAAGAGCTGGTACTTCTGGGTGGTTCATCCCCGGTGTCTAACCCAGGGGGAGATAAATCAGCATCTGGAGCTGGTGAGAAAATGAGCCTGGAGTGATTATGGCAGACATAAATAACTAATTTTCCATATGTACGCCTCAGGCCCTGTTCCACCCAGCCACGTTACTGGGGAACCAGTGGCCACCGCTGCCCATGTGGAAAACATGTTCCCCAAGGTCTGGAGGGCCATCGCATCCCCAGGGCAGAAGTTTCTGGAAAAGCCTCTTCTGCCCTGCCACTTGCCTCCAGTATTTGCTGTTTTTCTCGACTGAAAGGACACTTCGTTACCATGATGCCAGACACTTTCCTCCCCTTTTTCACAGCACATTCCCGACCTCTCCGCTGGCTGCTTTGCATAAACGTTATTCCACACCCCATCTCTCTGCTCTCATACAGGGCAATTCCCTCGGTGGAAAACCGGGGATGAAGTGGGTGTCAGGGGGCCATGAGGGTCCTGCTCAGCCCAGAGCAACTCCCTGGGGCTGAGGGAGGACATGGCCCCAGCCTCCCCACTGCCTGTCTGGGGCCTCTCCCCAGTCCCCAGTGGGATGACAGCCACCTTCAGTGGCCAGGGTGCCCTTAGCAGCCAGACCCTGGAGGGGGAACGAGCAGGGCCCTGACACCTGTGTCCTCTCTCAGCAAGGGGCATCCCAGGGGCCCATAGCCGCCTGTGGCCTGAGGGACAGGGAGCTGGGGCCAAGCATGGCGGCAAGGCAGGGCCTCAACGGCCCCCACCACCCCTGGCGATGCCAGACTGGGCTGCTTAAGCTCTGTGGGCTCCTCCAAGGGTGTTCTTGTGCCCCCAAACCGGTCCAGAGGCGAGGAGCAGGGTGCACTTAAAAATCCTTATTAAAAAAATGAACAAAACAGGTAAGCCAGATCCCAAAGATCCTGTGCTGCAGATAATCGTTTTGCAGAGCGAGCAGCTTTACTCCTGAATTCAGGCAACGTGACGGTAGGCTGTTTCACTTCAAGGAAAGCAGAGGCTGGCCCGCCATGACAGAAATGAGAAGGTTTTGAGAAGGAATGAAAACTAAAGAATATTTGAGGCTGCAAGATGGGTTGAGATTGTAAAATAAAAGCACCACTGTTTGCTTTGTATGCTCACCCAGCAGACATGACATTGGCACATTTTGGCTGGGACTTACCTTTCCTTTGCAATGAAAGGAGACTCTGCTCCCTCACCGAACAAAGTACTTTTAACAGAAAAAAGAAAAAATAGCGAAAGGTCTTTCCCCCCCACCAAATTTGCCATCTGACCATGCTTTTTAAATGTTTAGAAGCATGAAACAGTAAATGTCAGGGATCAGGCTTTTCATATGTTTATACTGGAGGCAAATCCCAGCACTTCCAAATATCATGTTCAAATTCAGGTTTCAAGTTTTCACTTTATTTAAAGGCCTGTATGACTTCAAATACACCGTTTCAGCATATATTATTTTATCAAATAAAATTAGAAGATTGTTGTGATCTTAAAAGAAAAGGCACTCCAAATAGAGAGAACCCTGGTCTTACTGGTGCGGTTTACATTTTTAAGGAATCTAATACAATATACAAGATTTCTTCCTGTGGGTTTTTTTTTTTTCAGCAGACACCTGCTTCCATGCAGATGGACTAATATGTTCAAGATGTATCTTTAGATGTATTTGAGGACATTTAATGGCTGACAGATGAAATTGGTTTCCTTATGGAACATGTAATATTCAGAAGTTGATTCACCTGTAGACAACATTAAAGGAAACCAACAGGGCCACTTCCAGTCCTTATGAGCTGCCAGAATTCATCTGAAGTCACTGGGCTGATGACAAATTACACCAGGCTCTGCAATCTTGATCTGAGCACGTAAAACAAAATAGTGACACCTGTTTTATGTCTAGCTTTCCCTACTTCTTATTCATTGCCAGCAGTGAAAGAGATTGACATATCAATTTGCTTTTATACTAAGAATCTGACCACAATTTGCATAAGCATACATTTTAATGTACTGCACACTTCACATCAATACCATCTATTCTCATGCTATTTGCCCAAAATCTTTAGGATGAGTTGTCATTTAGCAGCTATTACAACATTTAAATTTCCATATAATCCACAGGGCTCTTTATATTTCTGCCTTATATTTATACATTAGCATGCATAATTTTAAGCCTTCCGTCACACATGTTAAGAGCATTTTTTCTTCCACGATGAGTTTAATTATCTCAAAATCTCTCAGTCATGACTCAGTTTGGTATGACTAAGCATAGATGTGTGTTGCTAGCCCAAGTCAATGGCAGTATGTTTCATCAAGCCAATGGTTCACTGTTTTCAAAGGTCTGTGTCACCTCACAAGGGTTCAGTGGTAAACCTTCCAAAATATCATACTTAACAAATTCAGCAGGGGATGCTTTTGTTAACTTCTACAGCTATACTAGGAATCTAGATATTGAGCATTTATATTTACTTCATTCTTTATGATTAAATCTTTCAGACTGTTATGATTATTTAAAACAGTTTAAGTACGCTTGCAAAGAAACCATAAGGATATGTGTGTATCACCTTTTCATAATGCATCGCAAGAACAGTTTTAGCTTTAGAATAAAATACGCAAGAATCAGATGACTCACAATAAACTGGGAGTTAATATTATTAGTTCCTAAAATATCTGAATAGCATGAATGTAATAATTGTGTATTATTTGAATTGTATTTATCGTGGTTTTTCAGCACGTCACTACCTGGCAATTCCTCACACGCAGATACAGGCAGAACAAGCACACAAATCTGGTTGCCTTCTGATGGGATGTTGTTGCTATGAAGTTGATAAAGAGGTAATTACTTAGAGAGAGGAATCATCTTTCTATTGTGTACATGTATTGTGTCTAGACCAAAAAGCCTTAAAGTATGTCTGGGGATTCCAGTCATCACCACAGCAGTAGAAATAATATTACTGCATTGGCCCAGTGTCTCCAAGTTGCATTGCTTATGACCTGATAGAAGTTACAGTTTATAACAGGGAAGAAAGTTTACCTGCAAAATGGTTGTAATGTGTTTTTTTCTTTTTGTATCTACTACAAAAAAGTCTTACCTGTAAGAGAGGTTGTCCCTACATTTCTGTGGAAAAAAAGTCTCTCTCACTGAAAGAACCCAAACTGCAATACTTACCATCCATCCCCTCAACAAAGATTGTATTTGGGACAGGGGACAAATAAATTTCCTGTCGATTGTTTGAAACAAGTCCCTTGTTTTCTGATTTTTTGCTAAACTCCCAGATGGAGTGGTTTGTCCATGGCTATCCATGTGTAAGGACTATGCTAACAGTTAACGCCCAGACCTATCAAACAGACATAAGCAACAACATACAGGAATGAAATGGTCACACTCACTCTCTGCCATCTCATGAGCTCACGTGTTAGAAAAACATTAGAAAAAGGTGAAGGGTATCACTGCCAACTTGTAAGGCACGATGTTGCAGAACAGGAGAGAAGCCCAAGCTCCACGCACCCCACCAGCCTTCTGCTCACTGGCACAGTGCTGCTCCTCCTCACAGGACTCTGGAAAGGAAGAAACTGGAGACAAGTCATCTGTGCACCCTCATGTTAGAGACAATGCTACCCACCGTGCCAAGCGCTGCTTCAAGGTCAAAGAACGTTTGTTCTGTGCTCCACTCCATGTGAGGACATATTATTTTCCTTCAGTCCAGCTCAATCAGCCTTAAACAGAGGGTTTAGGGCTTAGGTCTAAATAAGTTATTTACACAAAGGGATAACGTGTGGGTCAGGTTCAACAAGAGGCATTAGAATAAGCAGTACAAGATTGCCACAAGATTGAATAAATCCAAATATTACCATAGTTTCTGGGAAGAAAATAAACACCACCCAAGAGAAAAAGTGGTCAGAAATCAGAGACGTGTCTGACCTGAGTTGTACATACCACAGTGTTGTTGCTCAGGTCGACGTTCCCACCGAATAACTGGCCAGAACAACACCGCTGCTGAATTCGGTCGCCGCACTGCTAACCCAGCCGTTAAATACTGGGAACTCAAACAATAAACTTTCTAATGCACTGAGTTCGTTTTGTTCCCACCCAACTTTCCTATCTCCCCTTTCACTTTATTATTTAAGGATCTATTACCACGGGTTTGTACAACAATTTAATCATACAAGGCCTGATCCTGTGAGGTGCTGAATACCTTCAGCTAACACTTACCACACATCACTGGAGGAATGTTTTGTCTTTGGCTACATTTTCAGACTGGCTGTTTCCCCCATCTTTTCCACATTTAGTGGTGCTACATGATCCATTTAAAGGGGACCTTTACTGTTCTTTGTATTCCTGATACACAGAATTATTAAAGTAATTGATTTAGTAAAGTAACTATTTTAATGAGGTAATTAAGCATGCTTACAAGTTTAAAAGCAGAGAGTATTTCCACAGACTTCAAGGGAACTATTCATATGTTTAATGTTATTAATTAAATTAAATCCCAGCCAAAATGAGCTCTCTATTTTATTTCCTGTTTATGTCATACAGGTCCCGAGGAAGTGGCTAGCACTAGGGATTCACAAAGCTGCAAGGGAGCCTGTGACATCCATTATGTCACACAGCCCCTGTGCAGCAAAATAAACATCACTGAAGCCGTAAAAACAAATCATCATCTTTACTAATAAGGCACTTCACAAGGGCTTTCCAAAACACTCCACAAAACAGACGGATTAAATTATGGCATGTTGTTTGCACAGCCGCAAATACATGTAATGAAGATCAAGTCCTTGTCTGAAAGAATTTATCACCTGAAACGCAACTACCTGTAGGGAGAACCATGACAGCTCTTTAACAGCTTTGTGGATTTTAGATTCTCCAAGGACAGAGGTAACTGGTCAATCCATTAGGTCTATAAATAACAATAAATAATACACATCTAAGATTCTAAATCTGTTTTAATAAAAAGCTGTCTAATTTGCCCAATTGTAACACTTCCATTATACAGCTGACAAATTTCATTAGCTTTCTATTTCCAGTCAGACCTAAAAAGGAGGTGCCAGCCATTCAGTAAGAATTGCCAATTCTGGTCAAACAAAAACATGGGATTACAAGCCAGATCTTTCCAGAGATTAATGAGAAGAAGGATCTTGACAAAACACCACCACCGGAATGGGAGCTTTCACTGAGAGAGCTGATAGCCCTCTCCAGCTGGAGAGATTACAGAGGCAGAAAATCAGGGTTAGGCTGAAGTACTTTAAATGGTAGGTCTTCTGCTAAACTCACCCATTTGAATGAAACATTACAGCGTTGCCACCAGCAGAGAGAAGGGAAGGCAACAACTATCTGCAGCAGGAGGGGGAAGGAGCAGCTCGGAGCAGGGAAAAAGGAATTTCTCCTGCAAACACGGCTGAAGTGTACTCATGCCCTTGCCCAAGCAGTCTTTTTAAAGCATGATATAACTCATTCACATGGTTCTCCTCTAAAGCTAGAGCAAACATCTCTTGCTCACCCCTCACCTGTAGCTTTCCAGCAGATAGATCCATCAGTAGCAGTTAGTCACAGGTGTATCATTCTTCATGTGGCTTTTGACAGAGAAAACAAGACAGCAGCTGCCCTTATTCGGAGTAAAGCACCACTGCCCTAAGCAGATTTCAAGCAGTCAAGGAGCTGTGCTATGGGCTCTGCAAGCTACCATTGCCTTAAAGATCAAAATATGCTCTTCGAGCTTCTTGGTGAAGAATTCAGCATCCTTAAGAAAGAAAATAAGTACAGTCAACCACATTTGCCGAAATTCAGTCGAAGGATGAGCTATTAAACTGAAGCTACTGCATTTACCAGGCTGGAGCTAGTCCTCGTATTTTCCCTTAGGCAAGCTACCAAAAAGTTTTATACAAGCGAGTGTTCCACTGACTTTGAGAGCCTACTTTTGTGCATAAGGATATAATTTCCAAGGTCTTACCAAAATCTGTAAAATTATTTGCTGAACACACATGCTAAACACTATGAATGCAAACAACAGTGTTTGCCCTTAGTTCATATGCATATCTCCCTGTGAGAACATGAAGAATCAAAACCAATCATTATTAAAATCAGTATTGGCAGATTGTATGTTAGTGTGTTCTGGCCTCAGGTACAGGGAGATGTCAAGCTAACTTTTTAATTAAAATAAAATTATTGTGTTTTTCTAGCCTGTTTGAAATAGTAAATGCCCATTATGAGTAGCATAGCAGTGTTTAATCAGTAACTAATTACAATGTCTGAAATTTGACAAAAAAAAAAATTCATGGAACAAATCTTCCAAATTAATTTCTAAAGTGGACATTAATTTTCCTGGCTACAGTTAAGAAAACAAAATTTAACATTTGACAAAGTGGCTGACAAAATACAGGTCAGCACAGAATCAGGTTTTCCATGAATGTTTGTGATAAGTGAATGATGGTTTATATTATTACCATATGCATTAGTTAAACAGTTGACAAAGTAAACCTTATAAAGAAACAACATAAAAGATAATATTTAATTTCCAGTGGGAAGAATTTAAGAATTTTCAGATGAAAGTGGTCTGTATGTGGAGTGAGTAGATCATGTAAACATGATTTAAATGTTTGTAACAGAGTGGTTGTGTAGAGCATCTAAAAACTATCTAAAACAATTAGCAAAGTTTGAAACTAAAGTAATAATCAAGATTTACAAGTTGTAGAAAGTTTAAAAATAATAAAATTACATTTTAAGTACAGGCAGGAAATACTTTAATACACTTTGAAAATGCACACAGACAATGAAATTTTGGTATCTGCAGTGGGTTTCATGAAGACAGATGTGTACAAAAAGTGCCTATTTTGCCTAAACAATATTCTTTCTGGATTTGGATTCCACGCAAACTAATTTCATTTCAAAAATTATAGGAATAATTTATTTAGATTGAACCTTTGCTTTCAACATAACAGATAATCACAGTACAGCTCTACATTACAGTGGCCTAAGTTCCAATGGAGGGAGGGAAACCCAAAGATTCACTCTTAGGAGAACTCTGTTTTAGTTGTGCATAAACATTCAACATTTCCATCAGGCAGAGGAAATCTTTTAACTTAATGTAGACCTAATCCTCCTAAGTCTCTTCCATCCAGTCCTCCATTTAGAAATAAAGGCATGTAACATTTATTACAACTAGAGGAGAAGCTGGCCTGGTACACTTGTATTAGATGAGATAACTGTGCAGAATTTATCTAGCTTTTCTCTTCATAAAAAAGGTTCAAAATGTGCTCAGACTATGACCTGTTGTTGGAATCCCGCAGAAGTGTGTGGAAAGAGAAATGTCAAATCTTCTAATGATCATACATCACTGGTGTTACAAACCATGTTCCAAAGAAAACAAAGCAGCAGTTTAGAGTAGTGCATAGCTGAGTGGCATAACTTTAAGTATCAGTCTTTTTAACTTACGCTATCCAGGAATGTTTTCATCTGAATAACTTAGTCCAGTAGCTTTATACTTTTCAATATACTATTAAGAACACAGATGGCTATAAATTTCATGAGTATTACTGCTGAACTTGCCTTTCTTTGTTGACTCTATGAAGAAGTTTTGGAGAAAAATAGCAAACATTTTTTTAAAACTCTTTTATGGTGGGAAATGTCTCTTTCTCATAAGACATATTCCATAGGGTACTTTTTATTCTCTCTCAGTGACACCTGAGTTTAAACAGATGAGCCAATCCTATGCAAGGTGAAACCTCAATTTGAATTGGACAGAATCCTATGTACACACTCATCCCCTGGAACAAAATGCTTACTTAGAAAAAAGATATCTTTATCTTTCTGTGAAAACTGGAGTGACGGGAGCACTGACGTTGGTAAGGAGAGTGGGGCTGGGAGACAGCTGTTGGACTGACAAAACCAAATCAATGAAACTAGTTTATAAATTTTGCAGCCCGGTGCCATTTCCTGCGATGATGACAATGACACAAAAAACCTGTTCTCTTCTATGAAAAGAATGGAAACTGTGGAGAGGCAGTACGCTTTTAAAAAACAGCTTTGTGCTAGGGCTGGCCAAATGGCTGTCTGGGCCAATGATGTGACATTTGTACAGATGAAGCTGGGAACTGGGAAGAAAATTACTTTTATATCTTTTACACTGACCTGGAAATTGATTTCTTTTGGTTTAGATATTCTGCATTAATCTCTTAACCGCAAAGAAAACTTTCCAAATACGTATATTGGAAAACCAACTGCCTAATTCCTCTGTGAGTGAAGCCAATTCAAATGTTGCTTGAGCAAAGACAAAACCCTGGAGGTTTTGTCTGGTTTGGTTTCATGGCCTGATCCAAAGCTGATTGCAGCCACTGGAAGCAGTACCACTGCATTGCTCCAGGCTTCAATCTGCTCTACGTTCCTGATCACTTTGTCATCTAACACTTTCTTTGCTGGAAGAAAGTGGACAGAAGTTTGGACAGTGGGGCAATCATCACCATTTTTCCTGGAAACAAGGAGGGTCCTCCTTCAGGAGGAGCAAGAGCTTAAGGAAAGCTTCACAAAGCAAGGTCTTATCACAGGTGCTGTGAATCACTACCTGAAGGAGCTCCTCTCATTCCACTGAAGGCATGTCAAGTCTGATAGAACAGCTTCTAACATAAGCATGGAAGGTAAATGCTGCCCATGACTTCCTATATTTGCCTTTGCAATGTTTTTCACACTGGCGGGGCTGTTACAAGGAAACTCTTTTTTACCTGTGAGCTAAGAGCATTTCAGCAGCAGTCATTAAGGAACAGAAGAAAAAGAAAAAAGACTAAACTTAGTGTCACTGTCACCTCTCAGTTTCATTTTCAGAGTCGATCCTAAGTTTAGCAGTGTCACTGGAAACAATGCAAATAAACCCAGCACAAGAAAGTATTGTTTAATCTGCCACTGAAGTGGTAGAATCTGAATTCCTGTATAAAACCTCTGAGATTTTAGTAAGACTTAAGGCTTCTCCAAAAGACATAAACTCATGAAAATTCTTGCAATTTCTGTCCACAGTTAAATGAACTGCACAATCATAAGAGAAGGCAGAATTTGGGGGATACATTTTATCCTATGAAGACAAGGAATAAGCTGCGATTTTCCTTGCTGAATGAGGTACTCCTGGATTTCTGTCCCTTGCTTTCTATAGACTGTACATTTGAACTCTTGCTAGCAAGAAATTTAAATAACTCAAGAGCTCTTTTAAGTGGCACTTCTGTATTGTACTGTGCAATTAATAAATTACAAATTATTACCATAGAATAGCCTAGAGCTCATATGGAACTGAGGTGCCTATGCACATATAACATCAATAATACAATCTCTGATTTGAGGTGAGTACGACTTGTGAATTATTTATAAAATTCCTTATGATGCTCAAGAGTATCTTGTATGTAAGTGCTCATAGACATGCATAAACCTATATATTAATGACATTTAAAAGGCAAACCCTGTCCTTACCTTCTATGTAGGTTCAAAGGAGTTGTGCTGTGAAGGTAGTGGGGACTTCTGTGCAGGTGGAAAAGTTGCACAGCTGGTCATAAAGAAAGTTGGCTTGCCAGAGGTAAGGACCATTCCTGCTGTCAAAGCTAAACCCTGAACCAGAAAGATTCTCAACTACAGGTTTAACAATAAGCCCTTGAGTAAACTCTCTGGTTTCAAATTAGGTATATCCTTAGGAGTGTTGCTGGGTTGAAATGAAAGATTAACAAGAATTTTTAAATTCCCTTTCCTTTGTTTAGGTATTAACAAATAAACTAATTATAAAATCATACAGTATTAGCTGCAAAGTACATTTCTTTCTACAAACATTCAGCATATAGTGCTGTATACCAGTAAAATGGATGTCAGGTATCTCAAAAAATTACTTAGAAGAAACAGAGTAACATGCAGGAGAAAATAGCAAAAGAGATTGGGATTTACAGGCCTTAAAAGAAAGCAAGGTAATAAACAGTGCTCCTAATGAACTACTCATAACTGAGGCTACTCAGCACCTATTTTTCCTGGAGCAGAACCAGACACTGCTCAGCACTCGAAGCTATTTCGAACCCAAATTGCACCTTTCAAACCTTACCTTTTCCTCTGTAGGCCAGTTCAAAAATATTTTCAACAGGGGGAAGAACCTGATTTACAGAACACATCCCCAGAACTTCTGCCAGCCTCAGCATCTTCAAAAACCTTCAGATGAATTATTTTGAAATGAACTATTTCATACATTAACTCAAAGATTCCCTTGAGAACATCTCTATCGTATCCCTGTATATGAAGTGTATGTCTGTAAGAAATTACTTGTGAAAATAGATTCACTGCCATTCCTTCATCTTTCTCTGCACCTGCCTTCTGTGTTAGGTTTGCTTTTCAATTCCAAATCTTTGGGAAAGTCTGTTTACAGATTTGGAGAAAAAAAACAATGTAAATATCAAATCAGGACCATTCATTTCTGAACTGAAGCTGGGAAATGCATATTTGAACCCAAATGGTGAATATTTCCAATTCTAGTAACCTGAACCAAGTCTTTGTGAGAAAATTGATTTTTGATCTCACAACATTAGATTAATTACTGCTGCTTTTGAGAGAAAATACTATGTAGAACTGAAAAACTTACATGTTGATGTACAAAATAGTTTTAAACAACGTCAGTCTAGTTGGTTTTAAATGTATTTATTTCTGTCTGTTTTTCTTTACAAAACCAGGTTCCGCTAAAGTGGGCCTTTTATTTAGATATACTGAAAATTGCCCTGAAACAATAAATCATCCTCTCCCAAAAGGTTTCAACTATAATCAGCAGTGTAGAAAGAGGTAGTGTCTCAAGGCTATTGAAAGGTATGCTGGTTATTAAAAAGCCTGATGAGTTTTAAATCATTGCCATAATGAATGTGCTTTAGAAGATGTTGTAAATTATTTTGATTACACTCATCTCCCATTTCAGACCACTGTACTCTCACTTTCTTAGTAAACAGGCAATGCAGGAAGCCTGCTCAAACTGATCTTTTTCTTTGCAAACTGTAATACCCTACTTCAAAACCTCAGGAAGGTGATTTCGAAACTTTTCAGCTGTTCAGGAACCTGGACTAATCCGCTGAAATCTACTGACCTCACATATGGAAAATAACCAAGTAGGAACTAATGTGTATATCCTCTTTGCACTTCCTCTTACAAATTTCAGACTTAAGAAAAAGGCTGAAAAGGAAAAGCATTCTTTCCTATAAACATTAAGCTTTACAATACCATTCACTTTCCGTTCTCAAATTAAACCAGAGCCCACATTTTGTTATGGTTTTAAATTGTCTGCAATAATAACACCTTCCCCCTTCTAAAATGTAGAAGGCAAAGCATATCCAGGATCATAATGTTTGGGGAGGTTTTAAACCACTTAGGAAGTCTGCAGAAACTGGACTCCCACAACTACTTTGCATTGGGAGGAGAATAGGTTCCCAAAAGGAAAAAGAGGTCTTTGTTTTGGGTTAAGATGCAGAACAAAGGAAACTCTTTGACAACAAACAAGCCTTAACAGACCTTAGAAACAACCAGGGTAAAAAAAAAAATCTTTCTCTTACAGGATATGAAAGAAACAAATTTCACTGCATTCCTCAAGCTTCCTGTTTTTTCCCAGGCACTACCTGACATGTTCCCAAAGCCACAGAGGACTCCATCCTAAAAGATGAGTACATTCAGCCCCTGCCCACTCTACCGTATCTCTTAGGAAGTGTTCAGAGCATTGCACACTCATTTCCAAAGTTCAGCTTCCCGGATATTAGTGTCCTGCTAACTCTCAGGAGATAGTTTTTCTTCCATAATGCACAGCTTTCTCCTGTTAAGTGTGATATCTTTTGCTGAATGCATCCTTTTCCAAACAGACTTTTTTTCCCTGAAAGATCAAGCTTTCATTTGTTGTTTTTGTTCCATTCACTGAGAGACCAGCTGAGTGTCCTGGTATTTCTCTTCATCATATTTCCATTGTTTTGTAAAAGCCTTTTGCTGCTCTCTTGTTTCTGGGGTTGATCCTACATGGCTGAAATGAGTGGGAGTTTTGCCACTGAATTGTATGGGAGCAGAAACAGATCCTCAAAGCAAGGTAAGCTTGTCAAAGCCCAATTCGGTCTCCTTTCTGAGCAGATAATGCATTTACTCTTCATATTAACTGATTTTGTTTACAGCATTCTGGTTTCTAGTAAGCATATAATAGTGAAATGTTGGGAAACAACACAAAAAATTGAACCTGTATAGGCTTTTCAAACTCAGTATCTTTTTTATCAGTTAAATACATAATTAAAAATAGGGAATTTTATAAAACTATTCTTGACTTCCATCTCCAGAACAGTATTTCAGGCAAGTGAAGAAATCTGCCATTCACATTTGAAGTATGTTTGAACTGACAGAAAGATTTCATCCATAAATTCATCCACTTTAATGCAAAATTCATCACTACATCACCTTTGCTTTCTCTCTCTTTTCACAGGAACTAAAAAAATATGTTTGTTATGAATAGACGGAACTGAGGTGAGTGAATGTCACATGAAGGCGCTGGAGCATGGAGGGAGCCATTTCCCTTATGACACTCCCCACATCACGTACACATAGCCAGAACAGATGTATGTGCTCGATTCCTCAGGTGACTAGAAGCAAGGCTCTGCACTCCCAAAAAATAGCTGGCATTCTTCCTGACCTTCTCACCTCCTCTGCAAATCAAAAAACTGCCTTTCAGCATATGTTTCAAGAGGGAAATTAATGCTTTCTCCAAGATCTGAAGAGAGGCAGCCCCAACACTTCTAGAGACTCAAGGCCTAGTTTGCAGCCAACCCTCACACAAGCACCTTTTTCCACTCATAAAGATACATAAATAAATATTTATTCATGTGTCTCTTTTGCAGGGTCTGTGACATTGATGGAGTCATGAGATAAATCCGTCAGAAAAAGGCAAATCTGATGTACTCCTGTCATGAGAGCTGCATTGATGCAAAGTACAGGGCAATGGCTTGAATTTACAAAACAGACAATGACTGAAGGGAATGGGAGAGCACTGGCACCACAGCTGCCGGTTCTGTCTCCTGTACTATCAAAATGTCATGAGGAGTCCCCATGAAAAACACAAGCTATGACAGAGCCAGCAATGATGGACTGATGATGCATTTCGTTTTTATGTACTTTTGGTAAAATGAAGCCATGAAAGTTTTGCTATGCAAGACATGACCCAGAAGGGCTGCATCAGATGACATAGGAATGCAATCAGCTTTCTCAGCATGAAAGGGCAGCTTCTGAAAGTCTTTGTATATCTCAACCTGAGGCAAGGAACAAGCAGTAGATGGACAATACACAGCACTCAGAAAGCCACATGGTTGTGCACAGATATGTCATTTTTTCCAAGGCAGATACTATTTGCTTGCCAACCTCACCAATTGCATAGTAATTTTAGGATCATCCGATCATATCAGCATGTATGAGACAGTAACCAGTAGTCTGGTTGTCATCTAGCTGGTGGGTTTGTATGATCTCACATAATCATTTGCACTGGCTCCTGCAAGAGACTTGCTAATAATGAGAAGCTTCAAACTATATTTCCTGTTCTGCGACAGAACAAGAACTTTGTGCGTACAAGAAATGTAAGACTGGCCATGTTCATGCTGATTTACTGAGACAAAATCTCTTTAAAATCATGCAAATATTGGAAAATTTACAAGTTTCAAAAGTGATGGGAAACTTGTGCCCAGCCAGAGGCAAGGAGTCCCACAGAGACCTGCTTCTTGGGATACTGCAGTCCTCTGGTCAGCATCCCATAGCACGAGTTTGGCATAACACAACATCCAGTTCCAACCAGTGCATGCCAGGACTCTTCAAAGGCACGGTTCCCTACTTCTTCCCTTTCTATAATTATAATACAAGATTTTAAATACTAAAAACTACAGCCTGTGAACTAACTTGTCAAACCAAATTAATCCCTCAGGTGTCCTGCACCGCCTGGACCTGCAAAGAATAGCAGATGGCAAAGATCAGGGTCTCAAACCTCTCCTTGTCTGTGGTGGCTACAATCCAGCTTGGACTCTCAGGCAGGTAACGCAACTGACTGGCTGCCCACTTTTCCCTTCCCTTGTGATATGGACCGGGCAGTGGCAGTTTCCAGGACCCAGCATCACACTAGTTTCATTTTGCCGTCTCTGCCCCTCCCTGTATTCACAGGTCCCCAGGCCTGCGGACAGGAGGTCTTAATGCTGCTGATGTTCAAATCCTGTCGAAGAAAGTGGCCAGAGTTAAATCCTATAGTTCAAAATGTCCTTCTTGCATGGATTTAAGAGGAAGCAAAGGAGTCATTATTCCCACTGTTATCACTGAGATCCCACATTACGTGACAGGGCTGTAGCCAACTGACGCACAGCCCTTCTGCCCTGCCCATGACATGAAGACCCTGTCTGCATATGAATTTTTTTTAACATGTTTGTCTCTCACTTCTTGGCATTTACAACCCAGCAACCTTTAAATAAAGTTTCATTTGATGAAACTCCTTTTTAAAGTAACAACAGGGAGTGGGAGCACAYGACCTCTGCTACTCAGCCGTAATGGCTTTACTTATTTTTGAGCAGTGACTGACAGTAACTGTCTATTACAATGCACATTTTGCCAACGTCTTTTTTTTAGTCTCATTATGTACAAAATTTAACTCTAAAGTGCTTCACTGTACTTTAGTCAAATTTTGCAAAACTTACTTTTGTGGCTGAGGAGCATAACTCTGTTTTCTCACAGGACAAATCTGCCAGAGTTTTTCTGACAATGGGAATAAGCCTCATCAACCAGCATGAATCTCTTAAAATAAGATGTTTTGTATCAGTGGGCAAAACCCAAATCTTCATTGCAGTGATTCAGTGTTGGATGACCATATTGGGAGTGATTTGAACAGTGGCAAGGAGGTGGCAATAGAGGCCTCATTATTTCTTTAATGTTTCAATTTTTCAAGTTTTCAACTTTCAAATGAAAAGGAGTTTTTATGCTGACCTGTGATGGTATGCGGAATCTGCCCACACTGACTTTCACCCAGGAGCCAGGGAGGAGCATTCATTTTTCACATTTTATAGACTGGCGACTTGTCAGTGACTGCACCATAGGTTCGTTGGCCTTTATTCTGCAATCACTGTCCCAATCTCAGTGGACCACAAAAACAAGTAGCAGCTCTGAGTGTAGTCTCAGCAGGAGGAGCTATCAGGCTTTACCCTACAGAGCCCATTAGGGCTGAAATACTCCTGACCTCCACTGCTTCATTTGTTGTGTGGGTAAACTCAGCATTTCACTTCCAGTGCTATCAGACTTGGACTTTTGACAAGCATTTGCCTGCAATATTAAGGCAAGATCCTGTTGATTTTAGCAATTTTCCACCCTTGTTTGTTTTGGCATAGTGAAGTCCTACCAACAGTGGTGATCTGATACTATCTCTGAAACATCCCTCATTATCAAAGAACACTGCAGTCAGGGAATAGCGATCGTGCGAAGGAAGGCACTTCCTCTCCCTGCCTCCATTCCAGCTCTTGGAATAATTTTCGTGCCAAAGGTAACAAGAGGATGCATACACTGAAATACATTAGCATTTGCTCATACCGTTTTCATATTGTTCAGCAAACTACCCTCTTTGCATGTAAAGAAACACCTTCCTAAATGATGATAGCAGGAGTTAAATTGTGTTTGCATCAGCCGAAAAGAATACTTTCTTCATTCACGCTGCAAGGTGTGAAAAATGCACATGAACTGAATGCTCACAGAATCTGCTTGATGGAGAGCCATGGATTGGCTCTCACCTGGAGAAGCACTGTATGGAAAGAACATCTTGCTAACAAAGACTGATGGCTGACTGACTGTGTCCATGCTTATCAAGCTCTTTTCTGGTAACAAAAGCTACATTTCTTATATGGTTTTACTCATCTGAGACTAGCAAAATACACACTTGTTGAACAAGAAAAGCATTTCATATGCAGAGGAGAGCCAGGAGCACAAGAGGCTGGTCCCAACCTTATTGGAGTCAGTGGGAAAATTCCTCCTAAACATTTCAGGCCTGCTGGGACAGGCTCCACATCAAGACAGTGGGGTAGATGAGACAGGACTTCTCCCTTAATCTGCCAAGCTTTTGCTGCTGACAAACATAAATGCAACAGCAAGAACCATCTGTACTCTTAGTCCTCATGCTGAAATGTCATGACCGACTGCCAAAAAAGACATGTTGTAATTCACTGCCTGAGTGATTTTTTGACATACAGTAAAATAGCCAATGACATTTTTTTTGCAATTAAAAGACATTTATGCTACATCTGTATCACTACATAAAAAAGGGTCAGGGAGTGAGCTTGCTTGCCAGACTGCTGATCACCCAGGCTGTCTCACTGTCAACATATCTCAGCCCAGGCCAACTGCCATTTCCCAGAGAAGAGTATGGGTAAAAGTGCACCTTATATGGCTCCCTCCCCTTGACAAAGTCCCCCAATGCTCTCCTGTAGGGCTCGGCACCCTCAAGCACCCTGGATGCCCTCGTGCCCTACATGCAATGCACACCTGTGGTTTCATGCAATGAACCAAACCAATGAAGCCACCAATGGCTCATAACATAGTCCTCACCTTAGTTCAGGCACTTGGAGATGGAAGGGAAAAACAGACAAGGTAATAACTATGTTCAAGGCTGGAAGGACCCTATGTGGGACCCAGAGAGATACAGAGCCAAGTGACACATGGATGAAGTACGTCTGTAATGATTTCAGGGCCAGAGCACAGACGGTTATCCTGTTTTATTTAGCAGCATAAAGGTAACCCAATTCTTCTATCTATGGGACCAGGAGAAATTAACGATATAGAGGATGTTCAAACCACCTGCCTTTTTCCTGTTAAGCTTGTTCTTCCTAATTGCAGTACTTCTTTGTTAATACACATTTATATAACACTTTCAAAAGCATCCTGCTTCCCTCAGCTGTGATATTTGCTACTACTTTCACTAGCATTTGTTGCAAAAATCCGTTTCTTCCTGCCTCTGTGTTTTGGCTCTTTTCTCTTCTCTTCGTTCCCCGCCTTTTCTTTTCTTTTAATAATGGAATATATACACCCAGCACCTTCTATTTGATGCAATATGACCTACTTTTTCTATGTTTTTTAGCACATAGACTGAGAGCTGAAAATACAGCTAATGCCAACACAGTTTTCAGTCAAAAGTATAGGAGTTGTATATTCTGCTTTATTTAAGCACCAAACCAAAGAATTTGTTTAGCTTCTGCCAGGAATGAGCCCTTATTCTCTCCACAGCTTTGCAAACATTTTGAGCTGACTCTGTAAAGTGCCATGGCAGTGCCTGTGTGCCAGCCTCCTTGAGCCTTGACTTTTTGGTTAAATCCTTGAGGATGAATGGGTAAAAATCCTGTGTTCTGGCATGAAGAGTTTGTGCTCTGTCAGTGTGAGGAAAGGTGAACAAAAATTGCCTTATATGTGAAAGAGGAAAGAAAAAGATTTCACTTAGAGGCAGACCCACTCCCAAGCCCTCTTTCTCAGCTCAAGTGATTTCTAATTACAAAATTCCTCAAAAGATAAGTGTCCTGTATGTAACTCAGTGCATAGTGCAGCCTACAACAGCCATTGTAGAAACACAGAACAGACCTTGAATTCAGGCAGGGTTTTGGATGAATAACTGTCAGAGAGAATCAGAGAAAAACCTTATAAATGGCTGGAAAGGCCAAAGGGAGAAGTGAACTCCAGAGCTGGGAGCATGTGGAGGAAGAGATGTCTCATTATATAGTCATGACCTCAAACTATGTCTGAGGATTTCTTGCTTCCAAACTAAAACTAACTTCCTGCTTGTGGGTGAGGAGTGTTAAAGAAAAAGGACAAACACATAATTAAACAACAGCATTTCCTTCCTCTTCCCCCTTTCTGGTATTTCTGGACTTGAACTGTTATTTATTTTGGTCCTTCTTGCTGAGCCAACAGGTAGCAAAGTTGAGATCCAAAAACTATAAAAGCAGTTCTTCCCATCTCAGCTTGTTTATGTATCATTCAAAAGCTTCACCATCTTTCATAAGACTGCATTAGACAACAGCATGGCAAAGCATTTTTTTTTTCTTCYGGAGAGATAAATATAGCTTGACACCTGTTTCGTTTAGACTGCAGATCATGCTGTTAGCATGCAGGTTTCTTAGCCTCCTCTTTATTTATTCATTTTAATATATAAAAAATAGTAGAAGTCTTTAAAAAAAGAAGGTTCACTAGTTTAAGATTGCATTGCTTCTTCTGCTTCAGGCTCAGACTCAGAACAGAAAGCTTGAAGGGGCAACTTCTGGCTTCCTCAACACCTGAATCATTCAAGCAACTGTTGGGGGTAGGAGGATGTGCGAAGAAAATCAGGACAGAGTTTTGTAAGAAGAGACTTGGAAGTGCTGTAAGGTAAAGAAAGGCTTAAAAGAGATATTTCAGAGATTTTAAATTGTTTTATAATACAGCTGAGAGTTTCCTGAAACTTCTTGATTTAAGGCAACAAGTCTCATTGCCAATCTCCAGAGAATGGGGAATGAACATCCTCAGCATTTGCTCCTGCAGGGCAGCACCAGAGACTCCCTGTAGCAATGACTGGCCCACTACCATCATTTAAAAAGAAGATGTTTTGCAACAGAAGAGGAGCAAACAAGCCTTAATCCTTATTTTCTTCTGTGGCCTCCATGGGGCTGATGGGGAAACAATATGTGTTCCCTGTAGACACACTTCTGGAATCCCCAGACTTCCCTTGGATTTCATTCATTTCCCTCCCACCCACCCTCCTTGGAAATGAGAACACCTTGTGAACTCCTTGGGAAAAACGGAGGAAAGCTGTTGTGAAGCTTGCTCATCACGATCCAGCTTCTGCCTTGGAGAGAAACTAGAAAAACCTCTGGAGTATAATCAGGTCTGATTTTAGAGCCCAAGCTTATCATGCTTACTTGAAAAAACTCCCACTGAGTGTGTATTGACCACAAACATCAGGCCATTAGTCTGAAAGAGACACATTTTACCTCATTATCTCTGAGAATAAAAAGCTATATAGATTTTGGCAAACACAGCCAGATATTTTTTAGTGTCTCTTTAAATCTTGCTTAATATATAAATGACACTTGAAAGTACTTTTTATTGCAGTTGGCATTTTACCTAAGGTCATAACAAGTTGCTTCCCTAGTAAAATGTCTTTTTTCCTAACCACAAGGATATAATTCAGACTCTCAGATTTGTTTAAAAAAAAAAAAAGTTTAAGTGTTAAAGCAACCCTCTGGGAATAAGAAGTAGGATTTCCCATCGAAGAGAAAGCAGTCACTTCAGTGTGCTGACTGGCAGGACACCAAGGCCTGTAGTACTTCCTACAGACAACTTTCCAACACAACCCTTGAAAGAAAAACTCACTTTTTCACCCATTGAGGTAATCTATGATAACAGCAAACTATAAACAAAAGGAAAACAAACCAAAGGAAGTCTCTCTGCTAAGACATGAGGTGGCACATTATTTGCTGGGAAAGAGCAAAAATAAAAAGGCAGCACATGGTGGTGTACAAGCAGACACAGGCTCTCCACGGTGCAGAGCCTTGTGCCTGCATTTGCTCTGCAGTACACATTTGACACCAAAATTGATTCCCATTAAGCTTTCCATGAATGGTATGCAGGAAGAAGGGGATACTTGTTTTGAACAATGGGACTAGAATCTGGTCCTGGTAAAAATAATTTAGACCCCAGGATTTATCTGTAAATAGAAAATCACCTTAGAATTTAGCCAGTTGCAATCTGGCAGCTTGTTTAGACCATTTCCTCCATAAGGCTCTCTCCCTGCCATCCAAATCAAATGGTGAATGTCAGTCTGTTTTTGCAATTGCTTTCTATACCTTACAGCTGTTCCTCTTTTCAGGTTCTAGTTTGGCTTTTGCATTTCTAATGTAAACTTCTAGCAAAGCAAAGGCAGTAATTAGCAAGTCACAGAATCAATAGAGTGGTACCTCACCCTGCACAAACTCTTCCTGCACATATGTATTATACCTTTCTTTCAGTTGCACTTATTTGAAGCCGCAATTTCTGCCCAGGAACTGGTATACTTTGAACTGCAGCATATACACTCAGGAAACTCTTTCCTACTGTGTGTATGGATCTTTAAAAGCCCTGTGGCCCATATAACAAAGGTAATTAGGAATTGAAGCCAGTTGGGTTTTAGGCACCTGGCCAATGCCAGCACTGCTGAAATCCCAGTTGGTGTTTATCTACAACCTGCAGCTCCAAAACACTTTTGTAATCCGGCACTATTTGTGCCAAAGAGAATATTTTGCTGAAACACTGCAAATACACTGGTTTTGTTCATAAAGGTAATGTACATGTTGGGTTTTATACCTATTGCATAGCTATGTGAGTTCAAATGGCTCAAAACTATTCCCACTGTCTGGCCCAGGAGATAAAGCAGCAGGTTACAAAGATTTAACCTACAAACACGCAGTGGCAGCTAGACTGGACGCCCATGGCAGCACACAGCCACGCTCCACCACTGTCCTCACTGTGCCTGTGAAATCCAGGAATCCCGCTCCAGGGAAAAGCTGAATTTCATGCAAGCAAATTTTCTAAGAAAAGAGACATTTAAGATGTGCCTCAGGCACACAGACTCAATGCCAAAGCACTTTGGCCTTTCTGAATCCCCTGCAGGCAGTTGCTGGGACAGTGAACACAGTCTTTACTGCTGACTGGCACCAGGCAAACCATGAGCGTGTCCAGCTCCTGTTCAGACAAATTGCCACATGAAAGAAAGCGGATGAGCTGCAACAATCCTAGCCTCGTGATATACATAAGGAGAGGAGGGCTCCTAGTGTACTTCCCCTTATCCTCTGTGCAAAGGCCAAATACGTGTTCCCCATGCCTTTATAGGAGATTATTTCTAACCCAGCAGTTCTAGCATAAAATTACAAATTCCAAATTGTTTCAAACCATCAGTGAACCTGTCCTTGCCACTATTGTCCCAATAAGAAAATGCTTAACTACCTATAAAGCACAAGCTGAAAACACAGTCTCTCTTATTAACATTTTTGATGCAATGCCTACTTGGAGTCAGGAGAATGCTGTAGAATTCTCCAGACGAAGGAGAAACCACAATCATTTGACTCCGAATGTTTCCTTCTTCCTGTAGCTCTTGTGTACATTTCTTAGCTCATATCCCTAAAAGTTTTTGTTTTTATTTTCAATACCTACATTCCCCTTTACCTACCCTCTTCATCATGTAATGTAAAGGTTTTCCTTTCCTAACTTCCCCTCTAGAGGGTGGTGCCAAGAATGTACTCCCTGCAGAATTTGTATTGGCTTTTATTTTCTTTTTAGTTTTTTTTTTAATCTTCTACGGTTGTACATTCCAGTCATATACATTCTTTACACCCCTTCATTATTTATACTGAGTCCCAGTTATTACTGAACATTCCTTTAATTCCCTGCCATAGGCTCATGTACTTCTGCTCTGCTGTGGAAAAAATGAGCGAGCTCTACAGAGCAGTTCCTCTGGATGGTCCAGATTGCTTCTGTTCTCTTCCAAAATCACAAATTCCAAAACTGGAATTGTATCTTTTAGTCTTTTGCTGCTGGGGCTTCACTTTGTTATAGTGGTTTTTTGACGCATCGTGGTATGGGAGGGTGTCTGGTGTAGAAGTTCATCTTCTGAAGATCACCTCTGAAGGCAGCAGTGTTGATTCAGCACCCCACATGATTCCCTTTTGCCCCAGGATGCTTCAGTCCAACCTGCAATTCTGAAAACTTGTATTCCTGCTGACTGAAATACTATCCATGCTTTGCCTTTAACTTACAGTAAGTCTTCATAAGGAATTTCAAAAACCATTAGTAAAGAAGTGGTCTAGTAAAAGCACAGAGAATGTCACAGTCTTAATATCTTCAAAATTTATGGCCCACTTGGTAAAAATGAAAGCTAATACTGACATTTATGGCTGAAAAGGTTTTCTCTAAATCAGGCAAGTTGAGGTCTGTTGTTTGCATTGGTCAATGAAATGGTATATATATCCTTGCATATACATACACTGTCTCTTACAGAGTTCAATACTGATGATTTCTTTCTACCAGAGAGAGTTTAGTGTCTTTACAGTGTAATTCTTACCTTCCTAACTCAGTCCGTCCTACGCTTTGGGGGTAGGAGGATGTGGGTGGATGGAGTGATGGGGGAACACAACACCCCTTGTTCACTCCTGGCCCCAGAAGGCTTTGCAGAGGCTGAGTGTGCAAGTAAGTTTCTACAGTCTCTCTCCCAAGACCCCTCCAGTGCTGGTAGAGGAGTTAACAGGGCTGCAACACAGTGAGGAGAAGTAGAGTCCCAGGAAAAATCCAGGCATGGGAAACATGAGCTCCAAACCAGATTCAGAAGGGGAGTAGTAAATCACCCCCTATATAAAGTTTTAAAACTCAGTATGTATTAGAAAATATAAACATACATACATGTTTATATTCTTTTTGAAACTGTGTATATGGGGAGTCTGTCTTCCCCATATGAACCTCAATCTCCACCCCGTGTCCCTCTCGGCCACTTTCTTTCTGCCCATGCAGCATCATTATGCTATATCACCTTTCCTCCTCCCCCAGATTTACCCAGCAGCACAGGGCAGATTTATGCAGGAATCACCAGCACCCACTCCAGGAATCACCAGCTTATCCCACACTGGCTACTCTGCAGTAACTGTGTAGGAGAGGGTCCAGACCCCATACAGCTGTACATTGTACATTATACCTCGCAGTCCTCCTCCCACTGTGGAGAGGGCTGACCGTTCACCATGCATCATGGAGCAGTAGTTTACTTAGACTGTTCCCATAGAGCATCCAACAGACACTGCCCCGATGGCCGAAAAGGGCTCACAGGATGCAGCTTGGGCGATGCAGAGGGCACTGGCCGACAATGCCTCGGGATTTTCTAGTTCTGGGGGCAGGTTTCCAGCAGGAGGGGCGTGGAGCCAAACCTCATCGCATAGGAGACTCTGCGGAGGACTCAATAGGAAGGGAGGTCCTCCCCAAGACCTCTGGGCAAAACGTACAGTCTGTCCTCTGGCACTGAGAAAGGAAAGACGAAGACACCCCATCTCCCATTCTGACGTCCATGGTTTAATTTCAATGCTCATGTGTTCCAGGTGATTGTTATTCCGCTCAGTGCTTGTAGGCTTTAAAAAAAAAATAACTCGAGAAATACTAAGTTAATTATTGTGGTTATTCAACATGCCTCAGAAGGGAACCATAGTCCTGTCTCTCTAGTTCTTCTGGCTGCAAGTCTGTTCCCTCAGCTGCTTTGAATTTTCAGATGGTCTTAGCCAATTATGAAGATATAAAATGATGCAAGGATTGTAAACTCTTTTTACAGAGAATTTAATTGAAGTGCTTGTTTCTATAAAGCTAAGAAACAAACAAACATTCAGGCACTTGCTTTAGACAAAATAAACAAATGAGGTACAGTGCATCAAGCCTTACAAGATTTAACTTACATCTTTATAAGGTGTAAGCAGGACATTGTAAACCAACTTCCCCTGCTAAAATTCCCAAGTAGGAATTTTATGTGGCTTGTTATTAAATGTTTAGTCTGAATAAGATGAAGGAAGAACTGAGTCCTCACATGTTCTAAGTGAGGCCTGCAAAATAGTTGAATCATTTTATTTCTCGTGCATCATGAAGTGGTCGAAGTCTACCAAAAAAGGAGAGAAAAGTCAGAGCAGAAGCACTTAGAACAATGTTATAAACCACCCTTCAATTCATTACAGAAACCTATGATATATTACACACATGAGGAAAATGCCATTGGTCCCCTTGCAATCATATCTGTCAGATTTTATTGCAATTATGACAATTAGTGCCTCTGCACAATCTGCTACAGAAACAGTCCAGTTGTCTTTCTATGTAGTAAAGAAGCTGATTGCAATTCACAATTCTGCTTAGACTTGAACCCGGCTAAGTTAAAGGGCCTGCCTTTCCCCATCATTACTCTTGGCTCAAATGCAATGCTTTTGTGCTCCATCAGACCCTGGTCTGGCAGATTTAAAATAAAATAATGCAAAAAGTACTTGCTTAATGTGCTGTTTCTCTGATTTTTTCAATAGCTGGGTGGCCATTTGTCAGTAGGAGGCAGTGGGAATAATAGTTTGGTTTGTTGGGAGCACATTGTTTATAAAATGTTTTAAATTAGAAACACATCCAGGGATTTGGATGGACGTGATTACAAATTAAAATGCATGTAAAAATATTACGCCGAAGGGCATGCTTCTCATTTGTATTGAGACTGGTTTTGTCCTCTACCAAGCAAGTTAAGACGAGGTTTTAAATTCTGGAATTACACTCATTGGCTCCACAACACATGAAATGAGAGAGGCAGCAGTACCAATGCTGTACTTGGCTAATAAGCTATAGGACTAATTAGCAGATTCTCAACTGAAAAGAAAAGTTATGATCCTACTCACCAGCCTCTGTATTCCTAATTCTGTCAGTAGGTCACAGCCTTATTTCGGCCAGAAGCAACAAAGCCTGTGCTTTCCTGATATACCTACCAGAAAAGAAAGATGTCGGGAAACAAACTTCATATGAGTTTCCTACCAACCATCAGTCTTTTTTTTTTTTTAGATATATACAGTTTTAAATATTAGAACAGCTTCTTCAAGACAACTGAGTCATGGTCTCTGTATGCATGGGAGTGACAATCCCATCCTGCTTTCCTACAATACCTGCTGCTGCACCGCCAGTGCTGCCAGTGCCGATAGTCCAAACCATGCTTGATAGATCAGGTGTTTTGCAGCTGCTTCTTCAGCCATCTGGCAAAATCTTGCTCATTAAGAGGCACAGATCCCACCTTTGCCATCACATACACTGTGCCCTTCTTGGGCTTCCCGCTGTCACACCTGTGGGTACAGATGCAGGGTGGGAAGYGGGTATAAACAACTAATGTAAACCTGTGTTTTTAATCAGCTGAGTGCCCATTCAGTTAACATCCTCCTTTAAATACTGCCTTCCATGTTCTCTAAAGAAAAAATCTTGAGTTTTGTTTTGAAACAGTATTTTGACAGCCACTCTGCTGAAATGAAATTACAAATGCACTTACATATACATGCATTTTCTTCTTTTTCCTTCCTCAGAGTAAAGGAATAAAAGCCCCAGGTCTACCTACAACTTTCATTTCTGCAGTGCAGCTGGCAAAGAAAAGAACAAATAAGGCCCCCCCTTTCAGTTATTTGTACACTTTTTAGATTATCTCCCACGTGTAATTTATAATATTCATGAAAACTACCCTGACATTTTCCTATTCATTTCTTAAACCCCGGGAGACCATTACAGTTTCTAGCCATTCAAACAGCAAGTCACATCATTTCTCACACATTCCAAATGGAGCCAAAAAGATGCTGGCAACCCATCAACTACAGAGCAAGCCTGCGAGCGTATTTCCTCCAAAATGTGTTTTTCTTACATTAAGATGGTGTGAAGATTGCTAATTCTTGCAGAGAAACAAAAACAGTCTGTAAAAATCCAGCAACTTAGTAATATTTCAGCATTATGATCAGAGTCAAAAAGAAAATTCAAAAGGTTGGGCACCTTTCCGTGGAAATGAGTGCACCAAGTGCTGTCTGCAGGGATAGTACACAAGGATCTGAAGAAAGGAAGCTAAGGAACAGCAACAGCACCTGCTGTTTAAGGTACCCAGATGTTATACAGTTGGAAGGAATAACCAAATCCTGTCCCAAGTAATCATTTTCAAAGACAATTGAGAAATTGAACAGAATTACTGTACACACAAAAGGCACTGGTCTGGCATCAGCAACTGAACTGTAAAAAGGCAATGGGTGAATACTTATTTTTCAGTGAAACACAGACAAATACAAAGCAAATATCAAAATACTATCATCAGCTGGTGGGTGAGACGGAGTTACAAAACCAGCCAGAAAACAAGGGCTGCACAACTAGCACACTGATGGGGTATAAATCCAGAAATATGTTTGACTCTACCATGCAAGACAGCAAGGAGGGTGCAAAAGGTTTCTTCAAGCATCACAGACACCTCAAGGCTTTGTCAAAAGCTTGGGAGAAACTTTGCGGTTTATCACAGATTTTTTTCTCTTCCACTTTTCCTGCTCGACAATACTGGTGCCAGTAAAGAGGAGGGATGAACAAGTGTTAGTGGATACAGTATGTCCATATCCATGCAAGGAGACTAATTCTGTTCAGCAATCTTGCTGGCAAAACAGCCAAGAATGGAACATGGTAAATACAAGGTATCATCTTACCCTTAAATATGGCCATTCCACATCTCAGCTAAAGCACTGGAGCAGGACACTGTAAAGGGTATCTCCTGTGTATTTCTGTACTGCGTATTCATTCCTGCCTTCCATTTTACTACTTATCGGGGGCAGGTTTTCTTAGGGTCTTGTTGCAGATCTAGCTGGATAGACAGCCCACCAAAAAGAAGAATTACCAATGACTCTTGCCTGCCTGCACCCAAGCTTTCCTTTTTCTTTTGGCTTTGGCTGGGAAGGATTTTGTAGCTTAAGAAGCCACTCTTAAGGTCCCATGCAAAGGCCACTTGCACAGAGGGACAGAAGCAGTCATAAGCAGAGTTTAAAGCACTTTTCTTACTGAAGGGCTCAGGAGTCTTCAGGTCAGCTTGAACATCAGCACGAGTTGGACCCCAGGAAACATGTATTTGAGTGCTAGAACTTGTCCGTGCATTGCCAGCAGCAGTAAGATGATGCTCTTAGACAGCAGAAAATACAGAGGCTGACAGATAGAATATGTACTGCATTTATTGAAACCTCAGTGTTTAGCACATAAAAACCTCTTAAAATCACTAAGATGCCTCAAAACTTCTTCATAAACCAGCAGAAGAATAGAGTACTGTGTTCCCAACATTATGGATGGAAAAACCTCCCAGAACAAAGTCCCAGACCTTATCACAATTGCTTCCTCAAAGGAAGCGAGGCTAAACAGTGCCCAAGGCCAATCGAAGCCTGCTTGGAAACCTTGTCTCTTGTTGCTCTAGGTATCAAAATAGGAAGTAAACAGCTTAGAAACAGTGCTGAGAATGGTTTGGAGGAAGTACGGTTTCCTCTCCCTGCACTTGCTAAGTTCGCTTATCTTTCATACTCTCAGCATCCCCCCTTCACTCACGTGCAGCCAGCAAATGCTCCAGCGGCCTTGCAGAAATGACCTAGAAAAATAACGTTTATACAAAAAAATCTATCACCAGCTCATGCATGGCTCTGAGAAACCTTGCAATGCTCTGCCTGAGAACAAGAGCTTGGAGAGCGCTGCTTTACTGGGGATAACTATACATCACATCCCTCAGACCCTCTGCATTCAAGGCCCAAGATCTTCACCAAAGATGCATCTCAAGTAGGAGGTGACCTTCGCTGAAGATGCAACCTGTGTCTGATTTTCACCCTATTTGTATACATATGGTCACAATGGCTAAAACTTTGGAGTACATTATAGGTATCACTTAATGGGAAAATGTATTTCTTTAGTTTTCTTTGGATTTTCATTGGATTTGGAAAAAACAATCCCCAATCTGCCTGATCTCTTAGCTGGAGATATGATGTACCAGAGATAACCAGAGACATGATGATCTTTTCATCAAAGCTAGAGGCCTTTATGAAAGACTTGACAACAGTAGACCTGCTAATGAGAAAGAATGAAGGGCTATACAAGTCGCCAAGGCGTCAACCCTACATGTGGAGGCCAAACCAGAGCTGACACCACAGTGTCACTGGTCTTAGGGTCCAAGTGACCCAAGTTATTACTAGTGCATTAGGGATTTTGGGGTGGGTTTTTGGTTAGGGTAAGGAGCAAATACATCATTTTTAAATGCACTGGTCTGATGAAATTCACACTAGGTAGAGAGATGCTTCAGCTGCAGAACTGCTAACAGCTCTCACATGATAAAAGTGCCTGATGGACAGAAGGTGTTCCCAAAAACTGGAAAAAGCAGAAATGCAGTAGTTTAGCAGGGAGGAAAAGAGAAAAAGGAGAAAAGAGAACCCAGTCAGCTTCATTCCAGTTACTAAAAAATACAAGGACAAATAAACAACTGTCTCCAAGATAAGTAGGCAATAAATTACAGGCAACATGGAATTGTTGAGAACAAATCACATGAAACCACTCCAGTTTTCTTTATGACAATAACAGGCATTGTGGGTGGAGAGAAGCCACAAATGTCATTTATATTGATTTACACAGAACAGAGTTAAAACTTTTACTAGGCTTTCTCAGAAGTTAGCCAAAGAAACATTTTCTAGATGAATCAGTGATGAAGTGGGTGCTAAACTGGTAGAAACCAGGCCAGGTAGGTCTCAGTTTTTCACTGCAAGGAAGAATCAAGCAGGACTCTCAGCCAATATGCCCTAAGTGGGGACTGATTTGACATTTTCATGAGTGATTTGGCCAGTGGGATATAAAACATCATTGTTATTCAATTGCCACTGGCTTGGAGGAGTGGTGGGACAAGCTGGATTAGAGTCCTAAGGAATTCCCATAGGTAAGAGCTACCGATCACACAAAGAAAGGAAAAAGAGGTTGCTTGTCCAGAGAAAAGGAAGAGCAGCTGAAACGTGGTAATTGCCTTCAAATACATGAAATGTAAATGCAAAGTGGAAGGGCAGAGCCTGTTCCCCAGGACTGTCTGCCCTCTAGAACATGAATTCAGAGCACTAAATTTCAGCACAGGAGATGCCAGCTATGGCTTTAGAAGGACTAGGTTAGAGGAGCATCTGTGGGCAATTGATACTGCTTGGGGCTCAGGGCTAGAACAACATCTCCCTCCTAGCTCTGTATTTCCTCTGATTTTAATTGTAATGGACTACTTCTGTAAGCTATAAAAAAAGGTAAAACCCGAGGTAAATATGTAGAAGATCTACAAACATTTGGCTTGGACTATTACCATCTGGAGGTTGACTAGTTAAATGAGCAGTAACCATTTTTTCATTTCATTTCAAATTTTAATTCAAGATCAGTTTTTCACAGTGAACCATGCAAACATTTGTGAATGACTGTTCCAATACAAAATTACCTATTTTGCAAAAAAGAGAAATTTCTGGTTTGCAAGGTGGCCCAGACTTTACATGTGAGTAGTTTTATAAAGTTTCACAAAGGCATTTTCACATTTTCACATCCCACCACTTTTTGCTTTCAGTATCAAGTGAGAGGATATTTAATATTTAAAATGAAAATCAAGACACTCAGAAAAACTGAGTTGATGAAACAAAAATTTTATTCTTATTTGTTGTTTCATTTTCTTCAAAAACTCTTTACTTCAATCCTTCATACATGCTAAACACGTGGAATTTTAGCCTTTTCAATATTTTAGAAAATCTGATTGAGATTTTGCAAACATTTGTATTAACTTTTCTTCATCAGTGTACTCACAGATTTTAAGATCAAATTTAACACTGGAAACCATTTGAGAATTACAAAGTTTTTTATACCCAAAGAAAAGCAAACAAAATCTTTTTAAAAAGAGAGAAATGGGAGCTAGAACCATCATAATCTTTGGGTCTGGGAAGGATGATCATGTTAGTTCATTTTTTCAGGAATCAAACTAAAATAGGTGAAATCATACAAAGAATAATTTAGGAAAAAAATGAAAAAAAAATTCAGAATACCAGGCCTTTGAGAAAGTCCTGGCATATTAAACAGGCAGAGGCTGATGCAAGTTGAATACCAAATATTAAACCCATGTTAGCAAAATGATATATTTCCCACACACAGACCGAATCTCAGAAGACCTGCCGGAAACAAAAGCTGGTTACTTGTAAGGGGGACATGCTCAAATTCGTATCCAGATTCACTTAGGAACTGGGGCATAGTAAATACCCAGAGAACACTCCCGAGAGCCTGGAGTTTTCTGTCCAGCAGACATGAAAGGTGAGAAATTGATTTTTGATGGGGGGAAATGGTGGAACAAATCTTTGTTTTTCCTGAACACGTAGCTGCCCTTCTCCAGGCATGACCATGTCCAAAGGAGGAGAAAGAAGCATCCTACAGGCAAAGTGGCCTCATAAGCAGATGATTTAATAACAAGCATGGAGAGAAGTGTTTTCCTCTCTCTCTTTTTCTCAAAAAAGCTTCAAATGGTCTTGGTTTCATCCCATTGTAGAAAAGGAATATGTTGAAATATTTAAAAATAAAAGGGTTGCGGGAAGGAAAAACAGTTCTCTGCCAAGCTTTAATTTCAAGTCCATTGAGTCAAGCCATTCTGACCTCACTGTTTAAGTTTCGGATTTACTTGGCCAGCCTCTGGGCTTTTGGCGGGAATTATTTACCCTGTGCAAGCAGCGTTCTGCAAAGCCTCCCCCCAGAAGTGGCAATGGCAGTATCACGTCAGGAACCCGACTTTGAACCGGGACAGCACTCACTGTCAGTGGGAAGTTTGAGCATGCATACAAGAATTTCTTCAAAAAGCACTCTTTTCTCGCAGTCTAAGCCCATGGTGAATACTGTCCTCTCCTCTCTAGGCTCTGTGGTCGCCCTGTTGGAGCTTATCTTACATGGCTTTATTTGCAGTTCTTTTAAATGCAAGGGAAGTTCTTAAAAGAATGTAATTATTGCTGTGAAAGTCACAAATATTGTGCTGGGAATCCACACATCATTTCAGTATTTCAGCTGAATAACAGTTTACACCATGCTTTTCTGATAATAAAGTAACTTTTGCTACAGAATGGAAGTTCCCCTAAGGCAAAGTAAAACAAGTTATATTTGTGTTCTGTAAAGTGTTTTGTGATGTGACAAAAAATATATATACACTTTTTTTAAAAGGAGAGAAAAAACTCTTTTAGTTCATGTTTGGAAGTTTGGCTTAAGTGCCAAGTTTGATTGAAAGGAGAGCTTAATTTGAACACCTGAACCAACAACGGATATTTCAAAATCCATCCATACATATTGCATTGCTTTCATTTGAAAGTTCAGAAAATAATGGTGGTAAGAATTTAAGTAGCATGTTAAATCTTCAGCCAGTCTTTCCACTCAATATATTTGTTAAAATAATGTGCTGAAGCAGCAGGAATTTATTATTGGGCTTTTTCACACAAGACACACCTTGAATTTTTCCATTCTAAATCTTTTAACAGATGCATAAAGTGGTAAAGTGCTTCACAGAAAAAGCTTCATATATGACGTGAGTTCAAACAGCAACATAATAAAGATATGAAATATCAGCTATTGAACTATATCTTAATTAGTTTCAGATTTTCAGTCTAACTTTTTTAGGTGTTTTGGACATCAACAATCTTATAAAGTAAAACCTGCAACAGACTTTAGACTATGGAGAAAAGTTAGTTATCATTAGCATATCTTTGGAGTAAGTTTCTGGTTTGAATTTTAAAAAACTAGCTGGTACACTAAGGATTTGGTTTACATCATTTTGAGCCAACATCCCACTGTAGCTGACCTTGCATTTACTGACAGACTGAAGTGGTGTCCCACAGAAATCTCCATTACTGTGTCACAAGAAGTAACTAAAAATGCTGATTTTGTCTGGACAGATGAAGTCAGATGACAATATAGAGAGCCTGCAAACCCAATGCCTCACCATGATACGCAGCACCTTTGGTTTTGGAAATGTGCATACAAAATGCCAGAACAAATGTACAGGAATCAGACACTCATGTTGCAAATACACATGCATCATGGGTGCTGCACCAGGCACCACGTGCATAGCTTGCAGGTTTGGATATCACTGCCGGCATAATGTGACTGACACGGGAGCTGCTGATATGGATTAGATCAGATTTCCTCTTTTCCCTGTTTGCTGCAGCACCGTACATTGGCTTCTTGCTCATGGGCACCTTGCCTGCACTCACACTAAGTCTGCCCTGCCACCTTCTTTACAGAGACAAACCTTTCCTGATGATCATCGATATCAACTTTGGCTTAAAAAAGATAACATTATGTTACACTAAGAAACAGCTAAGCTGTCGTGAGATTACGTTAAAATTTAAAAATGTAAGTTTTCTTGTTTTTTCAGCATCAGAATTAGTTCTTTGCTTACTTATTTATAATCCTGCCTTTCCCCCAGAAGCATGCTATCATTCATTCTTGGACAAATCACATATAATAATATGTCACTAACTCAGCGCCTACACAAATCAGCTTCCAGGATCAAATCTGAAAAAGGCAGACCCCTGCGAAGCTTTGAAGATTCCAGTAATAAGTCCTGGCTTTTAAGATATGCCTGATGGCTTTTGTTTTCATCTCATAAGTAAGGGTTATAAAAGAGTATGCAAGCTGTTCATAAGGAAACTGAAACAGAAGTCATTGCACAGTGAGATCAAACAGCTCTTGAATCAGTAAAACTAAAAGTAACCCACAATCTTATAACAAGGTTTGCAATTTTCAGAGCCTGTTGTATTGCACCTAGTTAGCTGGGCTGCATACGGTAAGTCATCATATTTCATCAAATTTCCAACACAGCCTTTTGGGCAGTGAAAGAATTTCTGGCTAAAAACTGATATTAAGAAATTAAACTTCTATAGTGTTTTGCATCATTCTGAAAGGGTTATTTCTGCAGAAAGAATAGAAAGAATCTTTTGATAAGGAAATAAGCTACATAGGCAGCAAAAAATATGAATTTCACTAATTATGTCACTATTATAGTGTGCTTCTGGAAACAAATCATGTCTTTTTTTCCCAGTAGGCTACATATTGCTGGGCAGAATCCACTGCCTGTGGGCAAACTGGAAACACCCCTGCCAGTTCAGGGCACAGTTTGCCATTTTAACTCACTATTTGGAAAAGAGAAACCAAGTGTAAGAAATGCAGAACAATGCCTGCACTCAAACAAGATTAACCTTGCTCGTTTATGTGCTTTAACACTGTCAAAGAATCTCTGCTTGAGCAATTGAAGTTTTGGTAAGGACTCCCAGCTCTAGGAGGTGTTTAGAAGACGACTGGAACAACTCCTGGAGTATTCTGTAACAAGAATAATTAGGCAGTGAGCTCAGCCTGTGTGAAAACAAAATAAAATTGTTGCTGCATTACTGCTATTAAAAATCCCCAAGATGTAAATTTTGTGGAAAGTTTCATCAATCACACGAATTTAAGTAATAATTTGAAATAGAAGGTCTGTCACAAGATTTGGTAGCACTGAGAGAGCAGATTAAGCTTTTATAGGCTGCTCAGTGAAGAACTGGAATCTTATCAAGCATGGGAAGAAAGGATACTCTAGAATGCAGGTACATCCAAAATGCCTGGAAACCTGGAAATTTGATAAATGTTTGATCTGGTTTAGCATCTTAGAAAACCAATGGAAGGACAAATGCAAGAGATTTTTGCTGAATCATTGGATAGTACTGGAGAAAATTTGTGGCCGGAAAATAGTTGTGTCTACAACAAATACTGAAACTGCATGAATGAAAAATGGTGCCTTTTTCTGCAGTTAGATTTAAATATCAACATGTGTTTTGGAGGAGGAGAAGTAGGCCTGCAAATACATGTTTTATTATCATTAAAATGTGTACACTGCCCCAAAGCATGGCAGATAGATAGGTTGCAAGTCCAGTAGGTCATCTGCGAACACTGAACAAAGGACCAGGATGTCTAGAAGAACGCTCAGCTACTTGATTAAATGATCTGGGCAGATTAAATGCCTAAAATATGAGCATTTTCTGGCAGAGCAAACACAGTCAAAGAGGTTGATTTTTACAGCCAGTTTGTGCTAACGCTTGTCACAGATCAGCTTTTAGCTACTGTGCAAGACTTGCTTGGGAATCAGTAACGGCTGCACTTACATTGTCCCCAGTGAACTGCTTCCCCTTTCTCAGAAGCTACACAAATTTGGCTTTTTCTTAAAATTGCTCTCAAGCTAGAAGCCCACATCCTAGTTTCAAAAAACATGACTTGCTTCTTAGGAATGTAAATCATTCTGCATCCTGATCTTTGAGAAACATAGGTCAGCCCAAGGAGTGGGAGAATGATCCTCCTTGTTCTGCMCCACGCCGAGGGCCAGGGGTTGGGTGACCTCCACCCCCACGAGCAGAAAGCGCCCAGCCAAAGGAGCGGGGCGGCAAACGAGGGCAGGTCATTTTGAATTGAATGTGTTTCATTTACATGTAGTGAGGGCATGCCCTCCACCAGGCTGCTGTGGGGGAGGATGCTGAGACTACTGATAGAGCATTTCAGGGCCTTTCAAAAGAGAGCATTTAAGGGCTCTCTTAAGGGCTTTTTTGCTTCTTTATTTCATTTACATAGGCACCATCCATGCAAAGGCCTGGCTTGCTGGAACCTCTTGGGGGATGCAGCAACATTGCACAAAAGGGGGAAGCAGAGCCTCTCCTGAAATGGTTTTAAAAGGTTTTATCAAAGGTTTTAACCCACTGATGCAAACGGATTATTACAGCACTAAAACAAATAGCACATCACGGGAGTAGGGTAGCTAGCACTGTGGCATGCATCAGGAAAGGAAGGTGTTGCTCTGAAACCACAGCAATGCGTATCAGCCCCTGTGGATCTGTCTCAAACTAATTGTTGTGCAAGTGCTGCCCTGGGAGAGCTCAGGGAAGTCAGATATATTCTCATCAGCTTGCAAGCAGCGTTAAGGAAGATCCCGAGGAGATTTGGATCCCAGAGACAGACATTAGAAATGTGACAATGAATAGGGACCACTTGCTGACAAGGCGATTCACAAGCACTTGGCTGCCTATTTTTCTCCCTACCATAATCTTTCCTTTTCTTCTGTAGGCAGAAACTTCCAATTCCCTTCAGTTCTGGCCTGCTTGCCTGTACCTAGGTTTGTTGGGGAGGTGGGGGGCAGATACAGAGGCAAAGCAGGCACTATTTCCTAATCTTCTCACCCAGGCACAGACTTGTCCTATATTACTGTGAGCTCTTTAAGGTGAAATCTGTACTGGGACAGCATATCTAGGGGCAAGAGAATATTCTCAGAATATTCACAGAGTTGTTGAGCATCACATAATGTTCAAATTGCCAAACCAAAATTTAAAAGTTCATAACCAGTAAAAATTATATTAAATTAAATAATTGTCACTGGACAAGTTGAAGGAAAATGTAAGCAAATAATGGAGTTACCAATAGTTACTCTAAAACAAAATTCACATTCCCACTTAGCTCTCATACATTTGAGGACTGCTGAATGACTTATTTACTTTTACTAGGTAGCGCTTACTGATTCTAACAAAGCCAGTAAAACATGGACTGAGCTATGCAGCCTAAGAAAGGGAAACAAGTGAATAATGAGTTGAAAAATATTTGATTATATACAACTGTACTATTCATATTTTGGCAAAGAGTACCAGTCAGCAATATCAGAGTGTCTTCAACAATGGCAGTAAATAGTACTCTGTTGCTTAGAGCCCAAAATTTAAATCAGGTATTTATGAATCAACTGAAGTAGACTAATCATAAAGTCAATTGTCATTACTACTAACATGCTTAACTCCAGAAGTAAACGTGATTATGGAATTTTGCCAAAGCGCTACATGGTATTTCAAGTAAAATTCAATTCCATCACAGCAAACTAAGATGCAACTTCATATTCAGATCTTTTCGACTAAAGAAAAGACTCCAATGCATCATTAGATATGACGGTAATTGCTTAAAATCTCAACATTACACCACATTAAACAACTAACAATAACCTTTAGTGATCCTTCAAGGAAATCCTGTTCTAGGGCTAACACTAGGATCAAAAAGATAACGTCATATAACAATTACTGCTCAAGGCTTTGGAGTATTCCTATTTACCAGTGTAGCTGAACATTTTTACATTATAAAAGTTAGATTAAAATAACTCTATCCAAAGAGATCAGTACAATAACATTACAAAATGAGTCAGAGATGGTGTTCCTCACACTGGATTTGCTGCACACACAAACTGGTTTTGTTGGACAAAGGTTGGAATTTTAATTTTTTCAGTATTCTGAAAAGCTTTTTTTTTTCCCCATATGTATTTCTTTTGAAACTCAGGGGATTCCTAGTGGAATCTGAAGCAAGAAGTGTTGATTTCTCTGATTTCTCTGGCACTGAGCCAGCTCTCAGGACTCCATCCACACGCCAGCTCTCTGAGCGGTCTCTGGGGGGCTGGTCAGAAGAAGAGTAGAGAAGATCTTGGAGAAGTAGAGGTTCCTGGTCACTCTGATCTTCAGAAAAGCTGATTCTTTCCCAGAATTTTTGACAGTTTAAAGGATTCTTTGGAGAAGCACAATCTTTAGCTGGGGAGTTCATTCCCTGCTCCACAGTCTGCCTGAGAAGAAACTTTGGTTTTAGTTGATGTTTGACTGCTCAAGCCAAGCTCAAGCTTTTACTGTGTCCCATTTCTCAGATTCCAAATTTTTTGAAATCTGAAGGTTAACAAAATGGATCATGAGAGAGAACCTGCCGTTGTACCTGCTGCCCAGAAGCAGACGTCTTCTCCTTACATTCAAATTCTTTTGTCTTCCCTTCACACATAGGAAGAATGTATCCCTCTTTTGTTAAACAGACCTCATGTTCATTTTTAAGTATCATAACTATAATTAGTATACCCTAAATAGACTGAAAATTCTGCTTGAAAAGTCTAACAGCCTGGAAAATTCTAAACACGATGCAAATAAGTATGGTTTCTGACTAGCAGCATCTTCTGTGGTTGCTTCTTTCAAGAGAGAAAAGGCATATTTTAATACAGTTTTTTGCATAAGTAGCTGAATAATAACTCCCAAGCAGCAAAAATATCACATAGAGACAATAGCTGTAAAAAAAGTTAGCTATGCATTCATTTGGAGTTTCAAGCTTTCTTGCAAGAAACAACTGCAATTTTCACTGTTTTAGAGAAACTGTTCACTCTTAAGTTTCTGTTTCTGAATGAGAAGAATCTCTTGGTGTGTGCACGGCTGATTAAAAATCTGAATTTWTTTTTTTTTTTTTTAGGAAATCTCCTATATATATTTGTTTCTTTCAAGTCCTTAGGAAACATTACAAACAATAAACATGGCACCAAACTTGCTGATTTCTAAGTAAGGAAAATTCTTAAATACTAAGCTTCAGTATTTCAGCAATAACAAAAAATTCCTGATTGCAGCCTTCCTAAGAGAGTCATAAATATTTTTTGTCAGTGTGCAGCTCTACCATTTGCAACATGATGCGACATTCATGGTAGTATCAAAAGTTCAAATCATAATATCCTGCCAGGAAGCTTTAAAGCAGCTCTTGGACCGCGCTAAGGTATCTGTTTGGTATCAAACATAAGATCAATAGTTTCCCTGTTGACTGCTATTTACTAAAGTGCTTTTCTGGATGATACAACAGAAGATAAAATTTACAGAACATAATTGTAGTCATAGAAAAGAAAGCAGAAACAAATGGCAGTGTTGTTTGTTTGTTTGTTCAAAATATTTTATGGTTTAAGCAAGCAAGGACATCCCTGCATGCACAAGGACCAGATCGGTGGGGAGAGAATGCAGCTACAACACTGAAGCTCAGCAAGGAGATCATAACATTAATTCCCAGTGCTCTGTGTATGCCTGCACAGCTATGACTAGCTGTCAAAAAGCAGCATGTAATCCTGGCAGAAATGCTTTTTATGTTGTGTTCCTCATTTAAAACTAAAGAAAAATATGCTAAGAATATTTATGCATGTGATGCTACAGCAGTATTCATGAGTTGGCTTCTACATGAGATATCAGGTTCCTTCAAAAACACAGAACCCTCTTCTTCATATGTAAACCCCAGATATTACAAGGCTGATACGTTAACTAATTCCCATCAGTTGTAAATCACTGTGTAAAATATACCATAAAACTTAYTGACTCATAGGTACCACTCCTCCCTTCAAATCGAATACAAGTTAGGCCTGAACTTGAGTTTAAATGTTTGATTTCAGAGTTTTTATTGTTCCGAGAGTTATTGTTTTCTAAACAAGGAATTTCAAAGAAATCAGTAAAGTATGTTGTGAAAGAAGATCAGAAACGTGCGATCAAGTGTGAGAACTGGGATGGAATAATTTTAATGAAAATCATGCTTTTCTATCATTGTTTCTCAGAGGACAAACTGAAAGGACATAAAATTAATCCTCTTTGCCAAAATTAAGCAATGAAACTTCCTAGGGGAATCTTCAGTGGAAGAATATCCAAGCAGAAAAGCCGAGTGTATTTGGGGTTCTCTAACCATATGGGAAGCTGTCACATAAAGTTTTATAAGCCTTTTTTTAGACATTATAATAAGTCTTTGTTAAGCATATTGGAGATAATCTGAACTCTTGAAAGTGTTTTCTAAGCACTGTGAACATCAGTACTCTCCATGCTAGCATGAGTTTTATAGAAATACAGCACATACATTTTCCCTCTTTATACATAAAAAGAAGAGCTCTTTCTTCACAGGTAAATGGGACCATGACCCTCTTCAGCGCTGTGTATACTTTTTTCAGCATCTAATATGGGTAAATAGCCTCTTCGCGGAAAGACTGACTTCCATGTTGTGAAGGAAAAGTGTAGAAGCTCTTGCAGCTTACAAAGCTGGATACTTAGTGAAGTTTCTCTGCTCTTGGTGGAACAAATAAGAATTCCTGCAACTCTTACAGCTCCCTCCTCCCAAGCTTGTTTGTTATCTCCTGCTAAATTCAGTCCTTGACAAGATTTGAAACAGATTAAAATCCCGCCCTCTCAGTTCGTGGTCTCTCAGAAGGTTAGAAGTTCATGAGTTCATTTTTCCTCAATGTTAAAAATATACCAGAATAAAAAAAAAAAAAAAAAAGAGAGAAAACAATAAACTATAAAAAATAAAAAAAAAAAAAAAAAAAAAAAAAAAAAAAAAAAAAAAAAAAAAATATACAAAAAAAAAAAAAAAAAAAAAAGAGAGAGAATACAAAGCTTTCTGACACCTTTCAGGTCAAAAACAAACAAAGAAAAATACAAACAAAGAGCACAGACATGTTCATTATTGAGATTGAGGCCTCTCAGTTTGCCAAACCAGTGGCTATTTAAAGATCTTCTACACCTCCTTTCTATGTTCTTCCCTGGTTGACCTACCCCAGGCCATGGCTAGATAGGGAAAAAATAGTCAAGTGCAAGGAAAAGATCCTTTAATTAGCCATTGCCCTCTGCAAATGGGGTCACCAAAGAGATGAGCTTACTCAGCATCCACCAGTAAAATCTTTTGGTAAGAAGTCAAGCCATAACCACACACAAGGCTCCCTCTTCCCTTCTTTGAGTTTCTAGCCCCAACCACATCTCTCCCACAGGGACAGCAACCTCCAAGAGTGCTATCCCAGCAGGGTCAACCCTGAGTCACCCTCCAGCCTTCAGGTCCCTGGGATACCCTTGGCATTGGGTACAGGGAAGAATAAAAGACAAGGAGGGAAGTTCACATTGGCCATGTCTATACTAGGGAGTGATCTGGCAAAGTGAAGGAGCTGGGGCTGAGGACCCAACATTCGCACTATACACCCTTCAGCATGTCTTTACTTAGGACTAGGTCTGGTCTGGTCCCAGCGACCAAATGCCCACTTGTGCCTGCAGCTCACTTGAGGCTTTTGCAGCTTAGTATCACCTAAAAGGAGCCCAGTTCATACACCCCAAGACTGCTCCATGATGCAAACCAAAGCACAATAAGAAGGGACAAACAGGAAATTTTCTTCAAAAGCACTCTCCTGGTCCACACATCATGCCTAGAGATCAGGGTCAACCTCTCCCAACAAGTACATACACTGTCCTTCTGGGGCAGCCGTTCCTGGAGGGCTCTCTCACCTTCTAACCTCTGTCCTAATCCATACAAGTACCAGTAATATAGCAGGAGGAGACTGACTGACCCCAAGGCACCTCATTAATTTTTTTATGTTCCTCATGGACTTTGCTTCTCTCATCCCACTGGGAAATCAAAGCCCAAGGTCTGGTTATAAAGAAAAATATTTCCAGTCAGTTTTTCTCTATGCACCAGGGAGAGGTGGGGATAAGCATTGGGCAGGCAGTTTATTTACTGCATATTGTGGTATCCTCTCCACTTAGTGTGGAGTATTTTCTATGTGAAGGAGAGAGGAAAGTAGCGCTTCTCTTTGCTTGTGAAGCCAGCATCTAACAGCAAGCAGCAGACACTCTCAGTACATCTCTTTTGGCGTTCTCTATGTAAAAAATAAACTCATGGCAATGATTTACACCACTTTCACACTTCCGTCTTTCATTTTAGTCATTTCATTAGGTATCGGTATTGCATACTCTTGGTGACCACTATCTGCGGGCACAGTGGGATGAGAGCAAAACCCTGCAATGCCATGGCAGATCCAGAAGGGAAGGAAGGGGCAGGAACTGCAGCATTACACAATTATACTTTTTATACATCCACAGTGCCCAAACCACATCATCCTTTAAAAGAGAGTGACTTTCTAAGGGGAAGGTAAACAAAGGTATGGTCTTTAAAGGAAACTAATTTACTTCACAAACATTTTCAAGCCTTAAAAGAAGACTGCCCTACAGCCTTTGGGCAGAAGTCTGACTACTGCAAAACAGCAGAACAGCTGAAATGCATTTCACTGAAAGTAAACAAAACCACAAACCTAAGCATTTAAAATAAATTTTGAGGGCATAAAATAAACCTTTGCCAACAATCCAGTGCCTATTTCAATGACAGTCTTGGGCTGCTGTTATTTTAAAGAGAAAGTTTCACAATATACGGTGATATAATCCAGACACTGCAATAAGCTTTGCTTTAATTAGGAACTCTGAGCCTCTCCATGCTGAAGGAAAAAAAAAAGGTCACATTATGCTTGAACAGAGGAGAGAAGCAGAGGAAGAATTCCTGGCCCAGGGAATTTGCTCTTTTTTAGCATGGGATGCACAGACTATACAGATAACACTCCTTTCCTTCTGAAACACCTCGGTGACTTGAATGGAAATGCCCTTCTTTCCCCCAGGGACAATCCTGACACCATTTCCTTATGCATGATCTTTGATGTTTCAGTGGGATTCCTAGAAATCTCCCAGCTGCCTGCAGTATGCTTCTCCTCCAGGAGTTACCTACCTCCAGGAGTAACACATCTGCCTTAACCATCCAGCTTGAAAACATTTAAGCCCTGTTCCTGCACTCACACCTCCTTTCCCTATTTTCCTCCTCTTGCAGCCACAGGCGCTGTGCAACGATCTGCACTGATGTTCCCGACAGACTGACCCTCTGCAGATGGCATGAAAGAGCTCCACGGTGAAAATGGGGGACAACTCTAATTCTCTTAAAGTCGGAAATGTGAAATTCACTGTGACTCATACTGCTTCTTTGGCATCAAATCCAGCTATTACAAAATGCTCTGGAGCAAATGACCAAAGTGTTGGAAAGAGCAGTCTCTGCAACCAGTGGACAATTACCTGTGCAGCTATAGCCAATACCCCTTCATATTCCCATTCCTTTCCGAACCTGTTCAGCCCCAGCATCAGCCTGAGAAACCTGTTTACCCATTCCTCTTCACTCCCAAGGAAATCCAGGATGGCAGTGAATACCTCCACACAAACCTTTCAGGTTCAAAATGAGGAAAGGCACAACAGCAAAGCACGTTACACCATACATTCCTGTTGCGCCTTAAAACAGTTGCTTAGAAATATTACTAAATGCCATTATTCAATCTGCATGTATAGTAGAAATAAAAAAAAAAAAACAATGAATGCTTCACTTCCTCTCTCCACAGGTCCTATCCACTACTATTGGATCAGGCCAATGTCTCTTCAGCAGGCTCATATAATTCCCTTGTGTTTGGTTCCTCAGAGTTGGGTTTAGTCTACCCACTTTCCTCCATTGCCCCACAGCAAGGTTTTCTTGCCTATTGTACAAAAACCTGTGAAATACACATTTGCACAATATATGCAGAAAAAAACCCACAGGATGCCTCACTGCAAGGTTTCACTGATGACTTTTCCACAAAAACATGCTGGCCAGACATTTTGTATCTTGTGGTTTCATCCATGGGTGCTGAGAGTAGGTCCAGACCTCCAAAATCTGTTCTGGTATTTTAGTGCCCATGCCCAGCCATGCTTAAGGCTTTCCTCATTACAGCTCCATCCTTTGTGGTGCTGGTCACCCCACCACCAGCAAACACACAGCTCCTACACCATACAGGCCCTGGGACAAGCAAGGCATCTTCATAGCCTTTTTTCCTCCATGCTCTTCCTTTTAGCTCTTTGATGAGTTTTAAGGAGATGGAGGGAAAGGTGAGCATCTCAGTGAAGGTGATGGAGTACTGCTCAGGTGGGGGGAAGTTTTGTTTTGTTGAGTTTTTTTAACATGATCAGCACTGGTGGCAAATGAAAGAAGGACTGAGAGGCAAAATGTAATTTGAACAAACAATAAATGGCTTATCTACAAAAAAAGAGATAGCATTTCATGGAGCTGTCGGAATGGCACAGCAAAGCAGAACTGTATGTTAAACATCTGTGGATTCTTTCTCGGGCTGGTGACTCTTGAAAGCAATAAACAAAGATTTGGTCAATACCCAAAAATAACTTCACAAAGTTTTGTTGCCAGATTTTCAAAATGTGGGAATCTCTGCACAGGCTGATTGGACAAAGAGAGACCGTGCCCTTCTTCCAACCCAGTATAAAAAAAAGAAAATTGTAATGAGAAGCAAAGATTTTTAACTAATAAAGTCTACATGTACGTTTATCCCTTTTCTTCTCTGAGGGACGTCATAGTGATTTTATGATGCTGCTAGGAGAACCTTTGGCTTGTATTCGTTTGGAAACAGAAATTCTTTGCATATCATAGTCATTAACTAGCCTAGCTAAGAATTACTCAATGTTAACCCTGACCTACATGGATTGGAAACAATTATCCCTTGATACTAAAAGCTTTTTCATTCAATAACTAAAAAAGTTATTTTTCACCCTGGACCACACTTTAAAAAAAAACAACACAAACATGTTTTCCAAAACAGCCTAAATGCAAAAATGAACATTTACCCTAAAAGCAATTCGTTTAAACTGATGCAACATCACTTCTCATAATATATTTGGATCTATTTCAGCAACTGTTGGAGAAAAACAGCGAGTCTTGGAGCTCAGAGTGCTTAAGGGCTGCTGTGGCAAGTTTGCACCATCCCATTGCTGTGCTCAGAGAGCATTGTGTCATTAGTGTGAGGTACAGCTGCAATGTTGGAGGGCAGAGCATGCAGAATTGGGCTTGGCTAGAGTCCTTGCTATCCCACCATGGCACAGATATGCACCCTTTTCCCCTTGTAGCAAATGCATGAGCCGCCGCCAGCAGCAGGGAGTTCCCCTCTTCAAGGGGAATCGTTCACAGTGTCTCTCTGGTCTAGTTAAGAGAGTGAGCAAGGAGTCCAGGGTTTAAGTATCTCTGTGTAAGACATTAACACTACAAGAGCTTGGTTTGCAGAAATAGAAGTCTCAAACAGCAATTTTAAGTACCGAGTCAAGGTGCAGGATGAGGAAAGAGCTGCTACTTGCATCTTTCCAAAAAGTGCTTATTCATATCCTTATGCAAAACTGCCCGGACCGCATCTCTTGGGTATTTTTAAATGAACATTTTTTTCTCCACCAACTGAAAGTGATAAAAGTTTCCTATGATTTAAATATGTAATAAGAGCATGACACACAGGATTTCTGGTAAGAAGCTGTGTTTTGCTTTCCAGCTCAAACCACAGGATCTCATTCTGAGCTGAGGAGGTCACTGGATGGCAGGTGTCACTGACCAGGGCTGGTAGGACAAGAGGCCATGGGGTCGCTTCTGGGAGGGGGCACAAGAGCACCCACTGCTGGGGCTGCAACGGTGGGAGGGTTGTAGAAGCCCTACAGGATGGTCTGTTGAACCAAGGGTTTGAGTTTATTTCTAGCCAGGATCAAGAAAGGATTTTAGCCTAGAGTAGAGGATTTTTTTAGCCTGTAMAAGGGGGTTTCTTGGCCTTCTGGGAAGAATGGTTGAGTCAGGGTTCAGACAGGGGGAAGGAAGCTGGGCTGCGGTAAACTGCAGAGACATCGAGGGAGATGTGTCTGAGCCAGAAGGGAAATGAGTTGTGTTAGGAGGGAATAGTGAGGGTGAAGGACAGAGCAAGCTGGTGAGGGGGAACTCCTCACATGTGCAACAAGAGGAGGGACAACGAGCATGTGGAAATGCTGCCTTCTCTTTGGATTTCATACCCTGGCTTATGCAGCTCCCTCCTAAGGTGAGGTAGCCACAGCAAATAAAACATAAGGAGTACATCCCACTGCAGAGATATTTTAGTTTCCCCAGCTGAGGTGAACTGCTTACTCTGTTTTTTCCTTTTAATTTGACGTTGTTTGCTAGCTCAGAATTCTACAGMGGGATCTGGACAGGCTGGATTGATGGGCCAAGGCCAATTGTATGAGATTCAACAAGGCTAAGTGCCAGGTCCTGCACTTCGGCCACAACAACCCCATGCAACGCTACAGGCTTGGGGAAGAGTGGCTGGAAAGCTGCCTGGTGGAAAAGGACCTGRGAGTGTTGGTCAACAGCTGGCTGAAGATGAGCCAGCAGTGTGCCCAGGTGGCCAAGAAGGCCAATAGCATCCTGGCTTGTATCAGAAAGAGTGTGGCCAGCAGGAGTAGCGAAGTGATCATCTCCCTGTACTTGGCACTGGTGAGGCCGCACCTCGAATACTGTGTTCAGTTTTGGGCACCTCACTACAAGAAAGACATTGAGGTGCTGGAGCATGTCCCAAGAAGGGCAACAAAGCTGGTGAAGGGTCTGGAGCACGAGTCTTATGAGGAGCGGCTGAGGGAACTGGGGTTGTTTAGCCTGGAGAAGAGGAGGCTCAGGAGAGACCTTATTGCTCTCTACAACTACCTGAAAGGAGGTTGTAGCAAGGTGGGTGTTGGTGTCTTCTCCCAAGTGACAAGCGATAGGACAAGAGAAAATGGCCTCAAGTTGTGCCAAGGGAGGTTTAGATTGGATATTAGGAAAAATTTCTTCACCAAAAGGGTTATCAAGCACTGGAACAGGCTGCCCAGGGAAGTGGTTGAGTCACCATCCTTGGTGTAGACGTGGTGCTTAGGGACATGGTTTAGTGGTGGACTTGGCACTGCTAGGTTAAAGGTTGGACTTGATGATCTTAAAGACCTTTTCCAACCTAAATGATTCTATGATTCTATGATTCTATGGTCATGAACTTACAGAAAATTTGCCTGGAAACCACAGGGAAAAGCAAGAGAGTCTTGGCAAGGGATGGCACAGTTGCAAAGCATCTTCCCCAAGCTCCTTGGGCAGAGCTGTGCTCCTCTGGAGGCAGTGCCTGTGCTGCAGAGAGAGGAGCAGTGACCGTTCTTCTGCAGCATGGAACAGATGAGTTTGGGCTTGTTCACAGAGGGTTTGGGGGCACAAGGGAGGAAGGATATTTCAGTCTGTTGATCATCGCCAAGAAAATCTTTCAATAAATGAGAAATCGTTATTTGTTTGGTATTGGACCAGATTGCATCCAGATTCTTCCTCTGTTGGAGCTCAGCTGTATTTTATTGCACTTGTGTAACAATCCTGGCCCTATCTAGGAGGGGTGGGTTTGCGTTTTGGATAATTGCCTGATAAGCAGTAGGATGGGACCCCTCAGCACTTCCCCATGCAGTGCACGTAGCTTGTACCACAGGGCTTTTTTCAAGGGGGTGGAGTTGTGGGAGAGGGAAAATGTTACATTTTTCACGATACTTAATACACTGTGACTCAAAGACCATTGGGGTCTCATTTTGGCTTCATTCAGCCTGTAATTAATTTCTTTCCCCTTTCTCTAAAAGTCATGGGTGGACGACACCATTTTGCACACAGCAGATGGCTCTGCAACATGGCTCATACTCGGGCTATGGCTGGAATTTCTCAAGTTAGAATTGAACAAAATAGGCCCCAAAAGCAAAGCCAAGGGTTGGGGGTTTGTGAGTTGGTTTGGGGTTTTTTTTTTGCTGGGGATTTCGCCATGTGGGTCCTTTCTGCTGCTGTTAAGAAAAATAATCATCCCCACAGTCCCTGAAGCTGCTGCAAAGATCTGTAGAGAGCAGTTGACTCTTTAAGGCAGCTGTCAGGGCCCTCAGGGCACCAGTAAGCCTTACTGACCCTGACCAACCTCCCATGGGACCTCCCTGACACCCACAGYGCCCTGAGAGAAGTCAGGGGATAGAGATAAGGATGGAGGCCATTTCCCTAATATCATCCTGCTTAGGAGGACCAAGAAGCAAGAGCTGCCCTATGGGCTTGGCACCCAGGAGAATGGAGACAGGTTGCATGCATGATGGAGCAAAGGCTGGCCTGGAGGCACATCATCCATGAGACACAGCTGATAGGTAGGGTGCCCAGATGGCACTTGGACACACATTCTTACTTCCCAGGTTCTTTGTGGATCTCTATAACTGGCTCCTGCTGGTAGCTCCCTACAGAAAACCCATGCAGGGTTTGAGAGTGGGAACCAGGGGGAAAGTAACTGAAAAAAATTGTGGAAAAGATTTGAAGAGAATGTAAAAGCACAGCAAACTGTGCTTTTCTGATGATTACAAACCCAACATATAACAGAAATCCTCTCTTTGCTTCTGACTCCAGCAACTTATTGTTATAGAGGTAGTTTATTAAACTCCCATGTCATGGACAGGGTCATGATCTGGCCAATACCCTGCCCTGGGAAAGCTCAGCCTCGGGTCTGAAGCTCCTAGAGATTAAAATGGTGCCTAGACGGAAAGCAGTGTTAAAATGTTCACCAGGAACACACTGCACACAGTCTCATGAATGTGACTGTACCTACCTCAGTGGACCAATGCAGGACTTTAGCATGGCTGGAAGGGTCACCTATTGAGTTTGTGAGCTCTTGCTGTTACCCTGCTATTGATGTAGTAACAGCTAAGTAGAGATGTAAAGATGTGAAGAGTGAGGAGCAGTTAACCTCCCTCAGACAGATGGACAAAACCAAATTTTTGTCCTTATAGCACCACAGGGGAAAAAAACATTTTTCACAATGGCATTCTCTCTTTTTAAATCTTTACAATTCTTTTAGAAAACACCTGTGGTCCAGAGAGCACTGAAATGACTCAACAAAGACTGAACACAGACCTGTCAGTGAGCTCTCAGGCTGTATCACCAGGTCGTTTGGGATCTTAGTCCTGCTGAATCTTCTGAGTAACATTTATCTTCTTCATTTTTCAATCCAAAGCCACAGCCTTTAGCAAAAACAATATCTGGGCAAGCCAAGCTGAAAGCCTTTTGTCATGGTTTAACCCCAGCCAGCAACTAAGCACCACGCAGCCGCTCGCTCACTCCCCCCAGGTGGGATGGGGGAGAGAATCGGAAGGGTAAAAGTGAGAAAACTCATGGGTTGAGATAAAGACAGTTTAATAGGTAAAGCAAAAGCCRCGCACGCAAGCAAAGCAAAACAAGGAATTCATTCACTACTTCCCATCGGCAGGCAGGTGTTCAGCCATCGCTAGGAAAGCAGGGCTCCATCACGCATAACGGTTACTTGGGAAGACAAACGCCATCACTCCAAACGTCCCCCCCTTCCTTCTTCTTCCCCCAGCTTTTATATACTGAGCATGACGTCACATGGTATGGAATACCCCATTGGCCAGTTGGGCTAGCTGTCCTGRCTRTGCTCCCTCCCAGCTTCTTGTGCACCTGGCAGAGCATGGGAAGCTGAAAAGTCCTTGACTAGTAGACTACTTAGCAACAACTAAAAACATCACTGTGTTATCAACATTCTTCTCATACTAAATCCAAAACATAGCACTATACCAACTACTAGGAAAAAAAAATTAACTCTATCCCAGCTGAAACCAGGACACCTTTGCATCGAGCGCTGCTGGGAGCGAAGGCGAAGGGTGATAGCGCAGCCRGCGGTGCCATCTAGCTGCTGTGCTGCCTCTGGGTTATGCTTGCCATGGTGGTGGGCCCGTCAGCCTGCATGGACCTTCCTAAAACAATTTGTGGTTATTCTTCCTTCCGCTGGAAAACAGGTTTGGTTTCACTCAAGGCATAAGGTAAAAGGCTGGTGTTTCTGCACCAGTTGTGCTTTATTATACTTTCAATCCATTCTTGTTTTATTCATCCTGCTTCTCTCCTTTCTTCTGATTTTAATCAGTTCTGATTTTAGTCAGATGCTGCTGCGATTACCTTTAATTCTCTTTCCACCAGTACTGGAAATACTCCCCCCGCCTTCTCACTACCTGCATGCCATCAGCCAGCTGTCCCCTCCCTTTGACCTTCCTGTTAATAAACATAACTATTCATTTCACAAAACAGACATGGGCTCCTGTGTGGTAGTTTCCAGCACCTTTAGAAAAATAAATGGCCAGACCCATTCCTCAGGCAATCCAGGTAGCCCTGGATTTCACCGACAGCACAACTGTACCCATTGCCTTTGTCCCCTCCCTAATGTCCCAATAAGCTGACAATAAGGAAGGGATTATCTATCCAAATTTTGATATTTCTCTGCCACTATTCAAAAAGAATATGTGAAATAACTTAGGCAATAAGAAAGCCTTTTAATGTAGATGAGGACTGTTACTCATGAAGGTTTCAGCAGTTCTAAAGAGGATTTCATTTTGAAAGCGTTCACCTCCCAGCAGACTCCATAAGCCACAGAAGACCTCCTGGACGCTCACATCATCCAGGGATCCAGGCTCTAAAGCCATCCAACACCTGTGCAAACAGAGCTAGTATTACATAGGCAGTGTGCCCTGCCGTAACATCCACCATGCTGGTCTTCGTGCAAAGGACACACATCTTTCCAAGGGGATCCAATGCAGTGGTGTTCAGTGATGACAGTGTCCCTACATGGTAAAAAACTAACATAAAGTGATCTCAGGTCTCACAACAGCAGCAGAGGATGCCCAAGTTTCTGCCATGGTTCATTTGTCCTGAGGTACTCTGAGCTGCCAACCGTCTGGCCGTGGGGGCAGATACTGTGTTCTGATTCATACATGGCAGATGTGAAATATCTGTAACTCAGTTGGAGCTCATTAGCCACTCATGATTCCTCTGCCTTTTCCAGGAATTGGTCTATGCCTGCAGAATATGGCCCATGCATCTGCCACGGTGTTTGAAATGTAGCCAAAAAGCCAGGGACTGTGCTTGGCACTTAGGAAAGGATCCACTGGGAGGGGGCTGATGGGCTATCCCTGGAAAATCACATGCTACACAGCATCAGCAGCCAGCTGCTCTAATTTTGCTTGGGGGTTGCCAGTGTCTATGCATTCATTCCTCGAAAACATGACAAGGGAGAGGTGGCGGTGGTGGTGTGATAAAAGAAGGAAATGGATGGCTGAGTTAATGGTAATGACAGACCAACTCCAGCTAGTTGGAAACCAGGACGATGCAGGATAAGCTGTTACTAACACATTTGTCAGAAAACTGAAAACCGCATTTATTTCAAGAGGATGCATGCGTGTAAATGCAGACAAGCAGAACTCAGAAAGGAGCTCTGTAAACCATGCTGTCTGAAGCCCCTCTGTGCTAGGAAACCCCTCTACATTACAGAGTGTTCAGCTTAACCCATTTCTTCAGTATTGATCCCAGTAATTTCCTTCTGGCCAGAACATAAACCCCCAAAAGGCGTTCAGCCCTGCCTTGAATGTGCTTCACTGCTTTGTTTGCGGTACGGGTCATGAAGCAAGGTGTTGGGCTGTGACTGGAGGTAGGACCAGTGGCTTGGCCTTTCATATTGCAGTGAAAGCTTGATCCCTTGCATTGTAAGACCCTATTTTCAAGTGCTTACAACATTGCCAAACTATAACCATTTGGAATGAAATTTTCCATGCCAGGTATCTGCCTCAGGCTGAAGTTTTTGGAAAATGTCCACAAACTCAGCCGTTTCCAATAATGAGGGTAAGGAAAAATTCATTGTTTTGTCCAAGTTAAAAAGCAATTGTGACTTTTTCTTTGAAAAGCTCTGGCACCCCTCTTCCTTGAAGCAGGAACTTGTTAGAGGGTTGCCTTTCATCAGAGATATCCCTTTTGCCCTCCTGAAAATCTGTCCAAATTTGGCTACGTTACACGCCTTTGGAAAGCTGAATTTGCACATGCTCAGTGGATAACTAAAAGATTCCTTTCATTTTAGCAATTGAACCCCTGAAGTTTTCATCCTTCCTGAGCAGGTTTCAACCTTAGGTCAAGCAGGACTTCACTTGCAGTTTCAGCTGCAGAATTCCACAGCCTACAACAGGGCCAGGCACCTGAAAGAAGAGCCAGGAGTCTGTCTCTTTTGTGCTCTCGGTGATATTCATTGGGGTGAGACAATGTGGAGGAGAAAAATTCCTGGATTCAAATGCAGAAAGGACAAGAGCCAGATGTGTGGGTGGTGATGAAGGAGGGGAAGACTCAGGAATCCTTCTGACAAGACAAGCAGAAGGACAGGATCGGGGATGGCACATGGATGTGGAACAGCAGCGTGGGGTGAAGAACAGAGCCGTGGTGGGAGGCAGAGGGACGTGGTGGCTGTGGAGGATGGATGAAATGAAGCAGGAGAGGGGAGGAAGAGGATGGAGAAGTCTTTTCTCACCTGAGAACTTTGTCCCTGGAACGAGCTGCAGAGCTCATTTTTGCCTGCCACATCTAATGTGTGAAATGCACAGCCTCAGCACAGACACCAAAATGAATATGCATCCTTTACATTAATCTTCACAGCTATTCAGTAAAAAGGGACTCATTTCCTTCACCTCTGAATGATGCTGTAAAAATGAATTAAAGACCAGTTATATCTGAGAGCTTGGCTATAAAGACAGAGTGCCATGGGAAAAAAGTGCATTAGAAAATTGACAACTCTTGATTTAGGGCAGAGCTTGAATAGTGGGACATAATAAAAAGGTATTTTACAGCAGAGGACAGAGTTGAAATTCCACAGCTATCTTTAATTCCAGAATTTCCTTAGCTGTTTGCTGTTAAGATGTCAAAGTCAGGTGTTATGCTCGTAATGTTATCTTTTTTTTATTGTCTAATTTTCTTGGCAGTGCTGGCATTGTCCATAGGCAGTGATTGCATGTGCCAGCTTGTGCTTCAAAATGCAGAACAGTAACAAGCATGGATAGCGATACAAGTTGGGGTCTGAAGTTGGGACTGGTTATTTAGAGATGAAAAATCTGTGACAGAAGTTGTTCAGAAAGGTAAGCAAGACTAGACTGTATCTTTCAGAAGGCTGATTTGGACTGAAGAAAAGAGCTGATTACTCTGGAAGAGGGGGTGATCCTGGGAAACTCTCCTTCTCTATATATCACTTTCTTCAAACATTTTTTTCAGGGGTACTTAGAAAGTACGTAAAAGACAAAAAAAGACAAAAAGCACATCTATCATCATATCATTAGATTTAAATTCACTTTATAGGAGTTTGCATTTCCACCAGAAAATTTCTAGGCTCCTGCAAATTAAAAAAACTTTGAAAAATCTAACTAGCATTTTTGGAAAAGAACTTTTGACCCATCAACATGTGTGTGCTGACACAAAGAAACATTACAGACCTCAACATGTATTTGCCTGAATTTCTTTGCACTGTATTTGCTAAATGCTTATGGCTCTGCCATGGGCACCCACACTGTTTCCTAAGACAGGGAGCGGGGATGCTAAGGACAACCCCATGCCTCAAACTTGCGGAGACTGGGCTAATGGCAAGAACTTGTTAACATAAGAAAGCTGATAGCACAGCTAATGTTTGATACTAAAGAAACAATTTTATAACAAAAGGAAAACCTGGTGTTTCAGTGTTGTAGTAGTCACGTGAAGGGGACTTTCTCATTGTTTGACTGTCCGTGGGATGTTTGTATGTCCTACCTCAGTGACTGAGTACAAAACTCCTGTCTTGAAGAGTGACCTCCATCAAGCCCTGCTACCTCCTGCAGCCTCCCGTGCAACAAGAATACTCTCAGCCATTTGCTGTTTCTGAGAAAAGCCCCTTTCTTTTTCTTCAGATCTCTTGCAGTGGCTACCTACATCACCAGCCTCATTGATGGCCCAGATCCAGAGCTGGTCCCTCTGAAGGCCATTGCTTTCTGCCCTTACAGACTTCCCTTAACAGAGTAAGCGCCTCTGTGAAACCACTGGGCACTGTTTGAGGAGTCTGGCTTGCTGTCTCGAATCTCTTGCCGAGACCTTTAGGCTAACTCAGAAGTTCCTGTGCAGCCATTCTGCACACTTTGGTCACTCAAGGTTCCTTTGAGAACCTCCAGACATCATTAGCATACATTAATGACTTCTTAACATATGCTAATAGTTCCCAGATGGGAAATGTGGGTGGGTCCAAAATAAGCGAAGGAGACTTTGAGCCTTACTAAGCAGCTTGACATGCATCCCTTATCAGCCCGGACACCAGAGAGCCTATCAACATGTCAGCAGACTGGGTAAGCCAGAGGAAGAAATGGCAATTTGTCAAAATATTGATTCAGAGATGCACAGAAATACGCAGTCCTGCCCTTGGCCATACCGGCACAAGGTCAGAGCCAGCCTGGAAGGCTGTTGTGTTCTTACCAGGCTGAGGAAACAACACCTTTTTCTTACATTTACTTTTGGGTTATTTTTGACTGCTTGGGAGGTGCTCAAATATTATGTGATGGGAACTACACAAGCATTGAGGCTGAATAGGGGACACATTTTTTCTTGTGGGAGACATGTCTCATATATGCAAGAGTGGCAGTAATTACTAGGCAATTTTGACTTTAAACCGTCACCACCAAAGCAGCCTTTGTGACTATTATTTCCCAAGAGGTCTCTGGACCTAGGAGGCTTTCATGGTTACTTATTTGCATGCCATTGGGGAGAGGACATTAACCATGCTGAATTTATCCTATCTGTCAGCCTTTGGGCAACCATTTGTGCTTCTCTTTATCCAGCGGACTAACTACAGAGGGGCAACAGGGTTTTTTTCTCACTGTCCTCATTCTTCCAGAGTCAGTAAAATTTTTCAAAGCATCAGAAGCTCAGAAGTGCAGGAAACTGCTCACACCACAGTCTGGAGTGTGGGTTCAGCTTGAGTGAATATTCAGATGCTTCTCCAAAGCTTATCTGGCCTAGCCAAAACCTCCTGAATTTACAAAATTGGGCTGGGCATTTTATGAGAACAGGATCTCTTACAAGATTTTCAATATTTCCTCTGCTGACTAGAAAATACCATGAGATCAGCTTGGAAACTAGAATAATTTATTTTGATTAAAAATGGATCATAATGTTTCCAGATCCTAAAAAGATTCAAAGCAAATTGGCTTGTAGAAATTGATTGAAAGTGGAGGAGGATGACTCCTTTTATTCTGTCCTCCTTAATCCAGTTTGCTCTTCTCCAATGGCATCCAAAGTAACTCTACCCTTGGCAGCCGTGTTTCCCATTTCAAACCCAACCCTCCCCTTGCTCCAACGTTGCCTTGCTGCTGCAGCACCTTCTCCTGAAATAAATTATTAACAACTTGTAAATTCTAAGCCAGCAATTATTCTCCAAAAGGTCAGGCAGATCAAATGACTTCCACATCAGCTCAAAGCTCCTCCATCAAAAATGAGATGAAAGCACTGGTCCTCATTCCAGTCCTGTGTCCCAGGTTTCAAAGGCCACCCTTTGGTTTTGAGGCTGGGGATGGGCAGTCAGATATCTTGAAGGGTTTTCTTACGGGGCTGACGGTCTGTCTGCTCTTTTGAGCACATACGTCAGGTCTTTAGCATTCACACTCATTAGGGTGGCCTTTCTGCTGTGTTTACAACTGAGCTGGCTTTATCTCTGCAGCAAAAACTGAAATGTCATCTCCCAGCAAAGCCTGGATGAAGCTTTGCTGAGAGACATGGCTGGCACTGTTTTGCTGAAGAGTAGGCACAGCAGCTACATCACAACACTCATTACATCTTCACCGGGCACACACCACCCAGTATCCTGGGGAACATTTCAACAGCAAAGGTTACTTGCAGTTCTTAGAAACTTTCCCCAGAAGAGGCTGTTGTCCTGTTGTTGCCTGTAAGAAGGAACATAGCCACCCTGGTGACTGCAAACACATGAAATGTAGATGCCAAGTGTGGTGGAGATCAACCTTGCTGTGACCCACAGGATGGGGCCAGGAAGTCTGCAGTGGCTGCTCATACCTGCTCTGTCTTCCTATTTTCAGTTTGCATTTATTATTTGTTTCTCCCCTGGTGAGTGGTTGACTTTGATGACTGAGTTGTCCCTTCAGTGACCCAGGAGATGGTCAGTACCTAATGGTCATCTGCTTTGTACATAGATTGTCACATTCCCCCATCAGTGCCGATGGGGATTAATGAAGGTGATCAGAATGGGGATGCTTTTGCTCCTGTATTGCCAGTTGAGCGTGCTGCAAGGAAAAACATGGATGCATGTGTGCACAGCCTCTTCTAGGAGGCAGTAGCAACAGTGTTAGAGCTTTTTTCACACTCCAAGGAAAGCCAAAGTCAACTTCGAAGAATAAAACACAGTGCCTGTGACTACTTCAGAGAAAAGTGAGATCTGGCCAGGCCTGGACTGCATCCACACATCACAGCTAGAGAAGCTGCAGCACTGCCATAATGAGAAGAAGCAGCCACTGACCCCACAGAACAAGTTAATGTGTAAAAGCTGCTTCAATATAAAAGCTCTGAACTACAGCTTTTTATTTTGAAAATCCTGCTCAATTTCAAAACTTGCAGAGATTAAAGAATTTGAGAGGGGAAGTCTCCCAGCAGCAAAAAGATGAGAGAGTAAGTTCACTGGCCACTTTAATGCATACAGTAGAGAATAACTCTACACCACCATTGTAGGTGATCTGCAGTCCTTCTGCCAATGGTTTCATCTGTACTGCCTGGCTTCCTAACAGTGATGTGTTGAAACCCAGGGGATGGTACAACACCAAGCCCTTGGGAAAACACTTTGGTGGGGGATGGTATTTGGTATCGTGATTTAAGGTGAACAAGTTGCCATGGGTTTAATTCCACTCCCATGTATCTAAGTCTTCCTTTTCAGGACATCAGAGCTAGCTAGTGATATACATACATCTATATTTGTATGAATGTATAAATAAAATGGGGACTCTTCTGGCAAGAAATGACTGAAAACAACAAGGGAGAAGCTCCCTTTAGCCAATGGACAAGTCACCTCTCCCAGTGCAAATCTGAGATCAATGAGGCTAACTCAGTTGTTGGATATATAAACTAGAACAATGGCATCATACTGACCTATTTTAGACACTGCTGAGATCAGGAATGAGATATTGTGCCACCTGCAACCCCAGAAAGATGATGGAAGCATCTAGAAAAATGTCTGGAGAATGATTCAGTGAAAAAAATCCATTTTGCTGTAAAATTACCAAATGAATCTATAGAGCCTATTAAACAGAAGGCTTGGGGAAACTTCACTGCAGTCTATAGCTGCAAGTGTTAAGAACGAAGTGTGCATTTGAGAGAGGGCTGTTCAAACTAGCTGAGACAGAATGAGATCCAGTTACTGAAAATAGGTATTAAATCAGCTTCAGCTGGAAATGGAAATAAAGATTTAATGATGAACACAGCTATTCACCAAAGCAGTTGTATTTGTGAGGTGGATTCTGTGTTCCTGGAAATGTAAATCAGAATTGACTTTTCTTTAAAAATAGTCTCTAACTCAGGAACACCTACTCAAACCAGTTATTAATACAGGGGATTTTAAACAGATTAAACTAAATGATCTCTAAAAGACCAAACTTTCTGGTCTTATAAATCTGCAACAAAAATGCAGCAACAGAGAGGTTGGTCTTGGGTTTAAGTTGCTTAGTTAGCCCCTAATGCTTGAAGCTGAAGCGATATCTTTGAATCTCGGGGATTACACTGCCGCCTAGGTGTTAAGAAGTCATGTGGGTGGATACTGAGGATTTATTCAAATTCCTTTCTGCTGTCACACCCTGGTATGGCTCAAGCTGTTAGAAAGATGCAACATTCCCTGCACATGATGGTGTCAGCACATATAGCAAATAATCGCTGACCACAACAGAACCTGGGGTCAGATATACCTGGGCATGGTGGAGTCTCAGTAAAAGACCTGCATTCTTTCCCTTCTGAAAGTTGAGATATGAGTGCTTTAAATATGTATGTCTATCCTGCAATTGTTCCCTTCAAAGGCAAAGCACTGCCTCCCTCCAAAGAAATCTAGGCGGGGAAAAGGCAAAGCTTCAGCAAGGAAAGACAACTCAAAAGACAGAACTTTATAAGAAGGTATTTTCTACAGTTTCGCTCTCCACCAGTCCCAGAAGATCTCTTTCAGCAAAGCACAAAGCCCATCTATCAGCTGGGACTGCACAGGGCACCCCAGCAGTAAGTGGAGTTCAGAGGGCACAGGGGAGCTATCATAGGGCAGCTAGGATTTCTCCTTAACCAAACTAGAGTGGAATAAAAAATCTAGAATACCCAGAAAAACACCAGCAAAACTCAAACAGAGGGCAAGGGAAGAAAAAATTAACCCAGTGGAAGGCTGGACCTGTGTCACTCTCCCTGCGAGACGTCTGTTCTGTGTCCTCCTCTCCTGCACACAGCATGGTTCATGTTCCTGCTTCTCCTGGTCAGAAAACCTTACCAACAAACTCATTGACCAGTTTAAAGATCCAGGTGAAGCTTTGGGAAATGGCATTTTTTGTGCCCTCAGATGGTACACAAACCTCACGGGTTTTGTGGTAATGTTTAACTGGGACCTTTTCACTGTGAGCTGATTGTTAACATGGATTTCACACCACTGAAAGAATGTGGGAAGTCTACAAAGAAAGACATTGTCTGCTTTGTTTAACAAATGACATTATTTCCCTTCTGCCTAGCAACCCATAACAGGGCCAGAGGATTTGTAACAGGGAGCRAGAGTGAGCAAGCAGGACAGAGCATTTCAAACTAGCAAATAGATCTCATGCTTTCATTGCACTTTACAGCTTAGACAGGAACTTGTAAAAGGACAAAAAAAGAATGGCGCTCTCAATCCGACAACTGTAAAAGAACTCCTTAAATTCAGATGCTCACCAATTCATCAGAACTGTAAGAAAATATAGCTTTCAACAGCATTTCAAAATACATTTTTGAAAGACTAATTGCTTTGTATATATTTCCATGCAGACAGTAAGATTGCCACCTTACCATGCCCTTAATTTCCACAGTGAGAACTAATATAATAATGTAATAATGTTACTGTAAACATTAACAGATCCATAAATCTCACACTTCTTCACAGTCATCGCAATTCTCTTTATGTCTCTGATATGCTGAAACTGAAAGAATATCTGCATTTTAAAACTTCCTTATTTTATGCCTTGAAGTTATTAGGCTTGCTTACAGCCAAGCCATATGAGTCAGGCTGTGTCATTCATGTAGAGGGTACAATGGGACAAAAGCAAGAGGCTGGTAAAGGATTAAAACTGTCAGCTTGACCAGCGGATGACTTGTAGGTCTTGTACATGCAGTAGAGTTGGGGAGGGGAAGGGGGGACATTGCTATAATATATGTAGATTTGTTTGTCAATCAAGAATGACCTGACAAGATGATAATGCACTGGTAAGACCAGAAAGCATGTCAGGGAACAGCAAGAGCTGGGTGCTCAGCAGGGGATGGCAAGCCAGAGCCAAGGGTGACAACAAGTCCACTAGGGAGGTGACAACACCAACAGCCCCATCCCACAAGTCCATGGAGGGTAGCCAGGGTTGGCCACAGCCCATGGATCACCAGACAGGTCCACAGTGACAAGGCAGAGCTGAGGCCAAGCTAAGAAGGCAAGTCAGCGGGTTGGGGTGAGGATGAGCAAGGTGCAAGACTGGGCACTGGCATTCCTGCAACACAGCTCAGGAAGGCACCAAGGGTAAGGGCCTGAGCTTGACTGCGGCTGCYGGGCAAAGCAGAGGAGACCCCAGCCAGGCTTCTCACTGCTCTTTCACACTGACTTTTTTCTCAGCAGTTTGATCCCAGATTGCCCATTTGGATGATGTGAGACCTGGCCATGAGCCCAGACAGCCCAAGCCCCAGGAGATGGGGGACAAGGCTGCAGAGCCCGTTGATGCACACAGGGCATGGACAACACGTATGACTTGCCTCCTTTCCAGCTTCTTCCTGGGATGGAAGGGGCAGAGAGGGGTTGACTGTATTCACACATGTCTCTTTGGGTCACTAGATTTAAAGACCTCAGAAGAATCTCGTGTCAGTGAGGTTTAAAGCACCCAGATGGAGGTGGCACATGGTGCCCTCACAGAAGTCACTGCCAGCAGATGCTGTGACACATGTGAAATGTAGCTCAGCTCAAGGGGAGACCGGCCAAGTACATAGAAGAGAAATCCATTGAGGGTTACTAAATACACAGAAAACACAAGCAGCTGAAGAAATTCCCAAGCTGAAGACAGAGGTTAGGAGGCTGCTCCAGGGAAGCATCCTATTTGCTTTTCCTGGCTTTGCTCTTCCCTGTCTATCACTTAAAGGCACTGCTGGAGACAGGATACTGAGCTGGAGGAGACCTTGGTCTGACCCGGGACAGCTGCTTTGATGAACTTCCTAGTCACACTAAAGGATCAGTTTCATCCCTTTTAAATTAGGAGTGATTCAGGCTCCCTGCACAGTTATTAGAGAGAGATGAACCTCAGCGAAAGGCTCAGACGAGACTCATCTTCCTCCATTCATCATATAAAGACCATTCCCTCAGAGTCCCAGTGCTATGTAGGGTGAATCTGGGTCCTAATATCATTACCAATCTTACTGCAAAAATAAGACAATAAAAAATAATTTTCAAAGTCCTTATCTCTTTGAGAATTACACATGAAAGTATAAATACCTTATTTTCTCAAATAATTGCAAAACTGGACACCTAATTTAACTCCTGTTCTAAATAATATAGTATTGTAAAAAGCTCATCTGAGAAGACATCTAATGGTAATCTTGATAAGAACAATTCTGAGATATATAAATAAGTTATTCTTTGTACAGACAAATGTTCTGTTTTCTTGCACAACTCATCTGATCAGATCAGAAATTTTTTGCAGAGATATTTTTGCATGTTATAGACATACATTACATTATCTCCTGTATATTACAGGTAAGTTCTAAACAGGCATGGCCCTGTGAATTATCACAGAGTCCCTTTTACTGGTACTGCTTCTTTTATTGCTCTGCCTGAAAAGGCAGGTACCTCATTTACCCCTGCCCAATTAAACGAACTTCATTAGAGACAGGCAAAACAAAGCCCCAAACAATTAAAAATCTCTCTACAAATGGCCTAGCACAGTATGTCCCAGCTGGAGCTGTCTGTACCCAGTCAGCCAGAAGACATCAGAAGGTGTCTGCAAAACAGCTAGAAAAAAACAATAGCACAAGCACGCACTCACAGCCACACACAGGCAAGGCAACAAAATGAGGGGAAATACAAATATTGAATGAACATTCAAAGCTTGGCCCAATTTTCATTTAACTGTAAGTGAAAGCCATTATTGCAATACAGCACAAGATGGCCTTGAATTTTTTTTCCCAAAACCTGGGATAGTTCTACGGGCTTTTAAGCACTACAATAAAATTTAAAACAAAAAAAATCATGGTGTTCAAGTTCTTTTTTAAAAGCTGGGATTTAGAACGTAGATTAAAGTCTAGGCAAGTAGTGCAACCCCAGGTATTTGAGAATTAAGCAATACATTTAATTTTTTGTCGTGGGTAATGCATCTATATACAGGGATGTGGAGCATGCACACACATGCAAAGTAGCGGTGAACTTCATTTCTGTCCCCCATATCACATGGATTCTGTGATTATTTTAACAGCAGCATTTGTTTTCCCTTATTTCCATTGTTTAATTGGAACAAAAACAACCTGCAGTCTCACTCACAAAAATCATAAATCTCCCAGTTCAGTAGTCTGTTCAGTCGAATTGTGTTTGAGCTCTTGGGCAGTAAGAGAGCTCAGGCAGCCCAGGAAGTGTTTATACAGATAAAAGATTTGCAGAGAGAGCGGGGGGCGGGGTAAGTGCATGGCTTATGCGGGATTTCAGTTATTCTGGGGCTGAGAGGGACAACAAGCATAGCAGCGATTGCAAAGAGGGCTGTGGGTATGATAGCACCACACAAACTTGGTCCTCTTTTAGGGGCTTTCTCCTGCTTGAGATACCAGGCAGATGCACTAAGTAACACGCTGGGAAGGTTTGGTCTCATGTGCATGTCCAGATTCCAGACTGAGAGGCTCGCAGCAGAGCTGTTCACTTGCAGGCAGATCAACAGCAGCGCTGTAGCAAGCATCACATCAAGAATGATGAACAGGCAACTTGAGGAGACGTGAGCACCTTTCACGTTGCCCGGAAAGCTTGCGATGGAAGAGTTAAAGAAACATATAGCATGTTGTGTGGCTTACAAACAAAAGCCAAAGTAAACAAAAAGCAATAACTTATCCCTCAGAAGTCATCGATTTCCCCTATTCTCACACCGAGTGCTGCAGCGTCAGGAATCTGTGTCTGCAGCCAGCACCAGGAAATCCTGACTCCTGGGGTCTAAAGCTCAAAGGGATCATGAACTGCAGCAGAATAGTACATAGGCAGGAGCACGGCTGGGAATGAGACACGCAGGAACCTCATGTGGACAGAAGGAATCCTATAAAAAGGACAGTAAATGAAAGAGGGCATCAAGCTAATTCCTCTGCTGCTTTCACACTGGGAAAGTGAGCCACAGCTTCAAAGGGCAATGGGCAGAGAGAAATGAGAAATAACATGTCAAGGTGCTGAGAGCTTGAATTCTGGGGCATTGACTTTACGCAGTTATATGCAGCAGAGGAAAGAGGGCTCTTTCTAAGCTGTTAAAATAATAAAGGAAAACTTAATATTAAAGGTTTTTTAACTAATTAAAGGAATACACCACCAAAGTTTCTAAATGAATTTGCACTGGGAAGCTTTTTGAAGCTGCTGAATCCAATGTAAGAGCACAGGAGTACAGTGACAGGGACAGCCTTCCTACTTGCACACGGTGAGCAAGTAATTTAATCAAATGCAAGTAATACAGGAAGTTTCCTTAACCCGGCCAAGGGACACGTTGTGATCCTGAAAAGGAAGGTGCTGAAGGAGCACAAAAATTGCATGAATTCCTGATTTCATGGTCCCTGTAAAAGTTGTTAAGAGCTAGGTAAACAAACTTATTTTCCCAGTAGCATGAATGTAGTGGGAAGTGAAAGGATTAGTTTGATTTAACTTGTGACAGAACACTTACAAACCATGCTAAGGGGTTAGGCCATGCAGATGGRGTGTTTTTCAAAGCATAGCTCTCGTAGCCATGTTGCCTTGGCTGTTCGAAACTGAAAATTTTGAAGGACATTTCAGGATATCTGGTTGAAACACCTGCCTGGAGATCTGCAGCTGTCACACAAGTAAAGCTGCCCGACACCTTTCAAGAGTGAAGGTTGAAGTCAATGTTGGTTGAATTACATAGATTAACAGAGAGGATGTGGAGATGAACTAAGAGTAGCAAAAGACAGTACAGAATCACTAGGAAGTCCTGGCCTCTTGATTTGTGTAACTAAATAGCACAAATGTAAAAGCAAGGTTTCCAGGTTTGCCATTTGGACTTAGCAAATCTCTGCTCAGATACAAAAGGATGTGAAAATCTATCCAAATGTTTGGACCAAGCAGCTATAAAATACAGTCCAGAAGAGATAACTGGGGGACAATAAGGCTGGAAGCAAAAATCTACAACAGGAAATACATGTTTAAAATGCAGGTGCTGTATCTGATTGACCAGGGACATAGATTGAGTTATTATAGAAAAAGTCCTTAATACAATGTACAGCTGCAGACGAAAGCTGCTTTTGAGCTGATACCAAACATATTACACTTTTATATTTAAAGAGACAGGTTTTTAATTGATCGATTTAAAATACACTTTTGGCAGTGAATCCCATGTTATTACTTTCCCAGATCTGTCTCACTATAGCTGGCTCCTTTATTTATACAGCTCAAAGGAAATTGCTGGTCATCCAAGACACCCTCCCAAGGTCCACCATGAGCTCTCAGCTTGCTTTAGATCCACCTGTGACTTTGAGGTAACAGCTTGCAGAGCTGTCTAGACACAGGTAGGCCCCATTTTGCATGGCGAGAAAAAAAGGGTGATAAAAAACCAGACTCTTACTCAAAACAGTTTATAGTAGACCCTCATCTTCTCTAGACTGGCTACAGGGACAAGGGCAAATGCACACAGATCATTTAGGCTATGTGCATATACATTCTGCATATGCCCCAAGAGCAAGTCAGAGTGCTGGTGGTTATACTCTACCACCAGATTTTCCCAGGCTTTGCCTTGCTTTGTGGAGGAACCAGATGCACTGGGGATTAGCAGGCATGATTCCCTGTCCCCTTCATGCTGCTCCTCTCTGATAGCTGTGTGCAACAGGGCACCCAAATCCTGCCCTCATCTTCACCCGTTTCTCCTCTTTCAGTTCCAGTTGGCATCTTCCTTCCAACCTCTCCCAGGTAGGTCCTGACAAAGCTAGGAGTCAGCTCCTTGCTCCTCAGCTGAATTGCAATACAGCTAATGTACAAATCACTGAGGGCTGTGTTTCCTCTGCTGCTTTCTGTTTGGAAAGTCTCCAACTCAGAGCAGTGAGCGTTACAAGACACTATCAGTCACACATATGCTTGAGGTCCCACAGCCTGTGACCTGCTGTGGCAGTGTCGCTGACTCCTTGCTACTGGTTCTGGCTAGTTTTCTCTATGTCCACCTTAGAGCTGTTGGGATTTTTTTGGTTTGTTTTGCTCTGTTTACAGAGCAGCCAGCATAGCTGTGCTTCCTTATCCCACCTGCAGAACAGGAAATCATCCAGTATCTTACTGCAGAGGGAACAGAGGTCAGTGTCTGTCCAATGCTTAGAGAGGCTGAAAAGGATTGACAGCAATGCCACAGCTCTTCCATGGTGCTCTGAATAAAACCAGAGTCTGGCAGCTGAGCCCAGCAGAACAACTCATGTCATTTGTGTGTAAGTGCCTTCAGCCTGACTATCCAGGCAGCAATGTGCTACTCCTACCACATCACCCTGCAGACGACTGTGTTCGTTGGCATGCTTGCCTGTTTATTTAGGTGTGTGACAGGCTTCCGTTGTTATTTGGATCAAACCTGCCTCACTATGTTCATTCCAAGCTCTGCTTGCGTGCTGTTTTGTAGACATCTCCTAGACATGCAGGGCACCAAAGGGATTAATAACATTCATCCAAATGTTTTCCCACAGGTCGGTGCAAGAAAGAAACATTCATATTGACTTCAGAGACTTGGGATACAGATAAGAGGCATTCAGAATGTGGAGGGACTTAAGGTTTGATGTGACAGAGGGACAGTATTACATTCCACAAGATTTCAAACTGGTTTTCTTTTGTGGAGACTCAGTGTTACTCCTTCTGATGCAAGACCTCAGAGGAGAACTGCTCTGTGCAGCTGCAGCCTACAAAGGAGGGTGGTTGAGCACTGCAGAAAAACAGCCTACATGTGATGAGTCCTTTCAGAGTATCACCTTACCATCATCTCTGATCTGCAGAGTGTCCAGTTCTGCTTATCTTTAATCTATGCATATCATCTGCGACACCCTGAGTAATAATACTGACACAGCTCTCTTACTTTGGGAACTCAGTGTTCGAGAGCTTGCAGCAGCTATAGTAAGAACAGCCACAACAGATCTTATCTGGAACCAAAAAGGACATCACTTARGTGCTCACTAAAAAGAACCTGTGTTGGCACTCATAATAATGTCAAGTCTTCAGTAGAAAAAGTAAACTAACCTTGGAGGCTGGAGCTGAAAAGGAGGAAGATGTATGTGCAAGACTTCAGCTGGGCTTCCAGCACCATCAGGACCTTCGAGGAGCTGCTGTATTTCAGGACAAATCTTTTAAAAGGGCGATTATATTTACTGGTGATTGGGTTCCCGATACATGGACACATTTCAGTGGGGCCCCATCCTCAAACTCTTTCGTTCAAGCTCTTTCATTGCCACTATTCCCAAATGCCAAAGGGAGCCAATCTTCCTGACCCTGAGCACTACACAGCACAGTGCTTGTAGAACTGAGATGCCTCTGACCGACCCCATGAAGCCCACCTTTCGGGAGCTCTTGAGGGCAAGGTCTGGGTTTTGCACAGCTGCATAGCTGGCTCAAGAAGTGACCTGCTGATGGGCACATGGGAAGACTTGCGGGCTCTCTGTCCTCTGCAGCTGGGGACTGCCACTGCCCAGCAGCCCTGCACCAGCACAGCTGCCCACCTGGTGGCCAAGCCATCACTCATGTAAAGCCACTTGTGGCTTCAGAGCCATGGAATTGCCACAATGTGTGCCACAGAGGCCATTTCCTAGCCGTGACTCAGTTATAGCCAAACGCTGTTTTCCTGACCTGCTTCCCCTTTCCCCACTGCCCCTTAATGCCAAATTTGCCTCTTGCATTGGAAGAACTGGAGAGAGATTTCTTCCTACTCCTGATATGGGATTCACTGTCTTTCACAATGCCATTCTGCTCCTTGACACCCTCTTGTGCATCCTATTCTCCCTCAAATACATGAATGTAAAATCAGACACCGTATTCAGTGTATGTCCAGATAAGAAATACATGGCTTCGATATGTAGCCCCATGTTACAGTACATGGCATACCTGCATCTGATTGCAATTTGTCTCCATGGCACTTGAAGCCTTGCTGGTCTTGCCACCTATGTCTGGCTGCTCAGGCAGTTTCTCAGCAGCATCTACCTGAGGTTCTTGTTCTTGGCTGCTTGGTTTGAATACTTCATTTTCCAGCTGGGAAGATATATCCTTGTCCTCTCCACCCTTGCAGGTCTTCAAGACTTGACTACCCAAGTCCCTAAGCAACCTGATCTAATTAGATCTGCTTAGAGTGGAGGTTGGACTAGATGGCCTTCGGAGGTGCCTTCAAACCTAGATCATTCTATTATTGTGGTGCCTGAAACAAAGATCCAAGAGGACTAGTGTTAAGTCAAGGTAGATGATTCAAGGATGGGGTTAAACATACAGCAGAGGAGTGTGAGACACCCCTGAGGCCACAAAGCCCAGGAATGCAAAACTGGGAGGACTGGCAGCTGGGTGGTCAAACCATCAGAGAGCGGCTTAGCAGGCCATTTGGTGCCAAAACAGGTGAGGACAGTCTATGACGGGTCTGGTGGCCCTGGTGGAGCTTATAAGTACCAGGCAGGCAGTTGAAAAAGCAATCTGAGCATTTGAAGAAATCACCTGAGCATGGATGCAGGCAGAACACGGGAAAAGGAATACAAAAATTTATCTTTAGTGAGTGCACTTAACATCAGCAGGATGGGTTATAAATGTAACACTGCACTTATAAAGAGCTGCAACTTCTCCTCTGCTCTTGTTGGATGGATGCAAAGCAGCCATTCACTCCATGGAGAAGGAAGAAGCTAATATGTAATAAACACAGCACAGTCCACTCCCTCAACAAAGGAGAAGATTAGACAGGTAGGGAGAAGGATTTAAATATAGTTGACTTAACTCTTTCATACTTTGACCAGCACAGACTAAAGGTAGTTGCTCACTCTCCTTACTGTCTAAGTATAATCCCAGATCTGCCATTATAAACTCTAGAAGAGAAAGAAATATTACTTACATTATATGGTCAGGTAAGGTTCATGCTATTTTTGGATGAAGACAGGGTGCAGAACCCATGAGTGACTTCATTAAGAAAATAAAGATTTACAAAAGAATTTACCAACACATGGGCGACGATTGGAAGAGTGCAGAGTTACACACCCAGGGCCAGTTGGGCATGGGACACAGGGAGATTTTATGAGAAGGCTTTTTGTTTTGTTTCTAACAAGAAGTAATTCCACGAGTGGAAATCATGTTTATGACCCTTTTCATAAGCCTTTAAAGCCACTTGTTAGTGTTGGACACTAAACAGGGTTTTGGCAAAGGAGTGACAAAGGAAGAAGCTTAACAATCAGTAAAAAACACTGCAAGAACAGAATAAAACATATATACCTTGCAACAATTATTATCCAGAAATAGCTTATTTCAAGCAACAATCCCAAGCAGCAATCATCTGCACTGACAGCTGTATTAATTCATCTGCACTTAGATGGAGACAGGGACATCAGACCTTTAACTTCAATTCAGGTTACTTTCCAAAATAAACATTCACCAAACTCCTGTTGAAATGAGCAGGCACGGAGCCAGGATTGCACATTCATACCACTACCTTCAGCTCCTATTGAAGTTAATGGAAGATCTGCCATTAGCTGAAATTGGGGTTTTTCACACACAGCTGATGTCTGGTGAGATTTGGCAATGGTATTTGAAACCAAATGACTCTGAATCTGGTTGATTTATTGTATTGTTAACTTACGTTGTTCATGCTTTTGAGATCTAGTTGTGATAGCTGACAAACCTGTTTTTCTTCCTCGTTTCACATCCACCTTTTAGGTACCTATTTTTACAGGTTACTCTATTGTAATCACACTATATATTAACTATGACAGCGTTATGCTTGAAATTCATTCCTGGACCTCAGCTTTCCCAGAAAAGGCGTACAATGGACTGGTTTCTTCAGTTATTTTCTTACATCAAGCTGCATAAACTGGGGATGGGGCTCTGAAATCAGGTACCTCTTCACTGGAGGACACGTGCTTAGCCATCAGCAAAGCCACATCTTCCTACAGGTCTCACCTATTCCAGCACTCAGTTATCCAGACTCGATGGCTAGTCTTCTGGGTTGTACCTCGACAGTCCTTGTACCTTGCCTGTTAACATCCCACCAGTCTTTCCAGGAGTTGTTTCAGGGAACATAAAGCAAGGAATATGTCTGTCCACCCTAAAGCCCTGGCACAAAGCATCCCAGCCCCTCCAAAGCATTGCATGTTGCACACAGGGAACCAGGATGATGCATACTATAGTAGCTTGCGGGCCAGGGTATTTTCCATTGCTTTCATAGGACTATAAGGAACTGAGACTTCATTGAAAGCTCCTAATCGAGCTTCCTATTTCTTTGTTCTTTTCCTCAAGATCTCACACATTTCAATCCATTCTGGTCACAAAGTGTGAGGGACTGGGGTGAGAAGGAGCATGGAAGTGAGGTAGTGTCCTCCTTCCCCCAAACTAAAGCTGCCTCAAAACATGCCATATTCTTTACAACAGAAATTGCATTTGTCATAACCCAGGAAAAATCCCCTTGCATGCTGCTATTTCCCCTTCTGGCAGCAGTGTTGAAAGCCTCTTCTCCAGCTGTGGCTCTAGTTCTCATGTTCCTTCTTCTCTGAACAATACCATGGGTCTCTCTCCAATCATGTCTGGGGTAATCACCCCAGGTCCCTTGACTGCTCAAGCAGGGCAGATGCATGATGCATGGTGAGAAAAAATGGTTGATTGCCCTGCTCCAGACTGCAGTGATCATGCACAGGTCTGACTAATGGGCACGTCCTTGCAGAGCCCTAATCTGCTGCTTTGCTTTGCCTAAGTTCCTTTTTCTCCCTCCCAGGTAAACAACCCACCCTGCTTTAAACTTTCCCCTTTGGACCTAGCTTTGCTTATTTGACACCCTTATTTTTAATTTTGGCCTTGGTCAGCAATTCCACTCTGCTTTTACCATCTTTCAGCATTCTTCACCTATGTGACCTCCCAATGTCTCCTTTCACATCTTTTGTCTAAAAGCTTCACTCACTATTGTTTTATTAGTTTAACCCCAGGTTAGATTTGTTAAGTGCTTTTCCTCATGTCCAGCAGTTTCTCTTATTGCTACCTTGTTAGTTACCCTCCTGTGGATTCTCCATCCATGGAGGTTTTCAAGATTCACCTAGACCAATACACAGAAATAAGATTCAGTGTTGGCAATAGTCCTGATCTAAGCAGGAGGCTGGGCTGCATCTTTGGATTTCCATAGGTTTCTCCCCACCACTGTTTCTGTGATTCCTGCATGACATAGCATCTGTAAGGACGCTTTCTGTCTGTCACTCTACATTTGGGACCTCTGAACTATAATATCGTATAGTCTTTGAACTATAACTTTGTATAGCCTTTCTGCTGTCTTAGGTGTACTTGCTCATGCTCAGAACAAGACCTGCACGGGGACTAAAGAAATCTAAGATTTCAATGAAAAAAGAAGTTCTATAAAAATTGGTAGCTCCACCAGTCTAATGCCAATATGATATGCCTTTGGATAAAGCTGCTTCTTACACTGACATCCTGTCTGCCAGGGAATAGACTTAGCAACACTCTTCCATCACTAGATCACACGATTCAAAACTTCCAATGGGCTGCGTCCCTTCCTGCCACCACATACTTATGTTGTTGTCAGTTCCAGGCTGGAGAGCTGGTGGAATGCATTCTTGCAAAGCCTAATCTTAAAACCATTGAGATTTGTACAAAGTATTGGATCAGTCCTGCATCCTAATTCCAGAACTGGTCAGGTGGCAGAAAGCGAAGCGTAGTCTAAGAGAACATATTGGAATGTCATAAGAAGCAATAATGAGTAAAATTTGTTTTCATAGTGAAACATTCAATATGCATGACATACACTACAAAATTACTCACATTCTTAAAATGAAATGGATAAATGTTTCCAGCAGGCATCATCTTCTAACAATTCTTTCAAGTTGATGCCAAAGGAAAAAAAAAAGAAGCTAGTAAAATTTCTGTACAGAACATACCAATATTGTCTCCAAAGCTATCAGACATGTTTTCATGAAAATTAAAGTCAGGTTAAAAGAGAAGCATCCAAAATATATTTTTTTAAGGGTGGGGATAAGTAAGTGAATCACGTAAGACCACTGTTTCACGTAAGACATTCTGTTTCCATTAGAGAAGGGCTGTGGACAAGAGCTTCCAAACCGTATTTATCTGTACTTACAATTCCAATTTAGCTTAGGCTAGGTTCAGATCTGATCAAATGTCCCGTAAGATGTGACCCCAGATGGCTGAATTCTTGCAGAGGAGTGTAAAAGCCCGAATGGTGTATCCTGTTAGTGTAGCTGGCAACACCAAAATCTGCCCACATTTAGACAAGGTGCTTACCTCCCAGGTTTACAGAACCAAATGCAAAAAAGCTGACCGTCTGCTTTCTGATCATATTTGTATTACTGGTCCCATCCTTCTGGCATACATAGCACTCGAAGTAATCACAAACACTCTCTAGTCTGTAAGCCTCTCCATCTTTCCAGGCTCCTTTATCTGTCTCTTCAGCCACTACCTCTGCACCTTTTTCCAAGTAGTTTTAGAAAATTCTCTCCAATCTTTCTGCCTTAAGAGGCCTGTGCTAACTTTACACTGAAATAATCTGTTGTTATTCCCCCACCCCTGCAGCTGTCTGCTTCTCTGTCTAACCATGCACAAAAATTTATCATTTCTTGTTTGTCTATAAAATGCCTGGCATGTGGCAGACGCTGACACAAATTAATAATAATGTTCAGTTTGCAGGCTGGGATCATATCTAGGTTTTACAAGTGAAAACAAGTCTTTAGCTATCACCCACTATTATTGCATCTATTTCTGAACAGCAGCAGTGATTTCAGATGACACCTTGGCAATATCTCAAATGCCTGGACCAGGAACCTTCAAAATGTGGGCATGCGGTTGCCAAAGTGGTAAGTGCAGGTAGGGCACGATTGAGCAGCAATCAGCAGCCAAGATTAAAACAGACCATCTAATGAGCCAGCTGCCTTGGGTACACACACAACTATGCAAAACTAAGCAGTGATGTGCAATCTCATGCCCTGGGCAGGTCTTGGGAAGCTGGAGACTGCAGGGCTTGCTGCAGATTCAACTCTAAAGTTCATGTATCCAAAGTGTTCACAGGTTCTTTGTTCTGCTCACTTTTTATAGGTTTTTATTAAGACTTCTGCTTGAGGCTGGTAATGTTTTTGTTTACTTCAGCAGTTGTTTTTCCTCCCCTGACTGCTATACTACTTCGTGTATTTTTCCAAGGATGCTTTCCTCTCCTTTTCTCTCTCTTCCACTTACGTAGTCTTAATTTGCTCAGTCTTCCCATCATTTGAAATATCAGTTGTGGTTGCTACCTATTGATCACAGCAGTAACAGGTTGCTTGCCTACTCTTCCAGTTGAACACAAGCAAATATCATGGAATTAAACCATTTTTTCTTCATCAACTGGCCTTTTCCATGTGGAAGAGGTGGACACTGAAATGGCTGCAGTTTCAATTGCTTTGTCCTACATGTCTTCCCTGGAGGGAGCACCTCTCATGGGTAGCAGCAGGTTTACAGCTCGCCACGGAGGTCAGGTGTAAGTGATCTGGACAGACATAGTGAGACGTCTGGTTCTGCCACACACAAATGAATACTGAAGCCATCTGCATGTCATACACAGGGCCTCGTATCATACCTCAAATCCTATTTAGGAGCAATTAGTAGGTTAGCGTGTTGCTGAGGTCAATAATTAGGAGGCATTGCCCGTGATACTAAATCATGGTAAAAGAGCATTATCTCATGCTATAAACAGTTGGGCCAGACAATCCACCAGCCTTATTAGTACAATGCTCAATGTGACTAATGACGTGCCGAAAATGTTGGAGGAATGAAGTGTCTATAATTTTCCTTTAGCTTTTCTCACTGTGAAAATGCAATATAACATTTCTGCAGTGTTTTCTTTTGCTGAGATGACTCATTATACACTAAATTGCCACATAAGTAACTGTCTGTGAAATGCTGACCTGCTCTGTTTTTACAGCATGTCATCCAGTCATGCTACCTACGAAGGGTTACAGCCATAACATTTCCCTGACCTACACTGTTCGTGAAGACCAATGGTCTGCGCTGCTGCAGTTCATCCCTAATCACTCACAGAAAGAGCAGCAAAATGTCTAGAATCAAATAGTAATTGGCAGTCCCTGCTGAAAACCAGATCACTACTTCATCATTAAAAGATTCAGAGATAATTTCACAAAAGACATGCAAAAAAGCTAAGAACTTTGTTCTTAGGCACTCATGGTTGACCTGTTTCAGCCCTCTTTGTCTTTTGCTGGATCCTTAACTATTCTTCCCTGCATGTTTTCTCCTTTACTCAGTCCAAAATTCTTCAGACAGGGACTGTCTTTTATTTAATGTAAGGCATGTGTCTACTGTGCCCTCAGTCCACCATCTAGCTTGAGGCCTCTAGACATAAAGAAATAAAAATATTATTACTAAGAATAATAGAATAATGAGTTGTCCTTAGAAACCTCATTAATGCCATATGCCCCACTGTGTGTCCTGTTTTTGTCCCCTCCTTTTGACCGATGACTGGGCATATGAAAGAGGATGCTTGACTCAGGGTTACCCTGCAGAGACTGGTTTGCTATTCTAACCAAGTTCTGGGAATAACAGTACATTTTTCATCTTGGAGAAACAAGATACAATAATAAAGAATATTAATCAAATGTTGTATTGTGTTCTCATATTTGGTGAACCTGAAACCATTTTCCACACTAAAAGAAAATAAATAATTGATAAAGAAAGCTTTTTTTGTAAAGGAACACAAGCTGAAAAACATCTTATAAAGTTACAAAGTAAAATGCAGTGTATTTTTATAATGACCCATGAAATGTTTATAAATATTGTTTATTTTCAGTACCATGGACCACTGAACATGCAATAGATGGCAAGGCTGTATCTGATTCATTTTTATAGATATTTTTCTCACAAAACTTGGTTGCATATTCATCCAAGCACGCCACATGCCAATTCTTCTCTGTTTCTCATAGTAACTGCAGCCAAATGCCATCTCAGCTGAAGCGAAGTGTCCTACGAAGACTGGAATGTATCACTGAGCTCAAAAAAATAAGGGATTGTAATGCCAGTGTGTTCACTGTTTTTGAAAGGAAAAGCATCATATTTTAAAGCATTCAATACATGCAGGAAGCATACTTCAGGATGCCTCTCCTGGTGTTTTTTGTTTCCCTTACTGCACTGCAGACAGCCCCATGTTGTTATTTCCCCTTTTTTTGATATCCTACGTGTAGTTTCCCTGCTCTAGATACATTCCAGCACAATGGGAAAAATATTTTGTCCTATGCTATGTATACTAATTTCCTCTGAAATGCCCTCTCTTGCTGGAGAAAAAGAGCCTGTGCCTGCCAGTCAGCACAAAGACCAGTTTTCCAGCAGTCATGTGCAGCTGACAAAGTGCCGCTTGGTTCAGAGACTGTTCATCCAGGAGGAAAACAGATATTATCAGTGAGAAGGTAGCTTCCAGAATGACACCAGTAAGCACAGAGGAGCCCTCATCTCCCATCCCAGCCAGAGAGAAATCAGCAGGTTGTAACACCCTGGTTATACAGCTCAGTCTTCTCTCCTTGGCCAGGCCTGGTTTAAGTACATGTCTCTACATGTGACAGTATATAAATACACACATAAACTAGAAATTCTTGCTAGTATGACTGACTTCCAGTGAGGCTGAGCCCCAACAACGCCCAAATAATCAGACACTTTGGCTCTTATTTTTAAGGACATTTAAAAGCCTAACAAGGTGCTTCATCTTTTGATACACTAAGCACCTCCTGCAGCTTGTTGAGCAACCTTAGATGGATCCAGATAGGTTAGTTTATTTATTATTTGATCTCCCAAACAACGAGAGCAGAACCATTCTCCAGGGTTTTACGGCACACTATAGTGAACATTTAAAGCAAAGTTAAGATTTTAACTGCTACACAAAATTCAGGGCAATGGATTATCATCTCCTAAATCTCAGCTTTGCCTTCTTGTATCTATGTACTAGCCATTTGGCACAGGCTGTAAGGAAAAGAGTTTTGCTTTGCACAATGCATTTCTGTCATATTTTGTTAATAGGGTCTCAACAGTTCATTTCATTCTGTGGAGTTCTCAAATTCCCTCCTTTTATTTGTTCTTTGCTGTGTGACAGAGGTACATGTAGTGAAGGGATTCAGCAGCATGCTTAACTTCAGCCTGTTCTGCACCTGGGTTGTCCTGGAGTGCCAGGGCTCAGCCTTGGCTAAACCCTTACTTGGATGGTGGGAGTGACCATTAACGTAAGGTGGCAGACAAATTGAAGTGGAAATAGTATTACAAAGTAAAGGGTAATTATAAACTTAGATGGACTGTGTAGAGAGTGGCAGATTTATCAAAATATCTAAGGAGCTGTAGCCCTTTCATTAAGCTCAAAAATGTATAACAAGTGCTCTGCCATGGGATTGCTACTAAATTGTCTTTCAGGGGACATGGTGTATCAAAGCTGACCTGAGTTACAGGGCACTCAGAGTCTGGCTCTGACCTCCCTCACACAAATTAAAGTTGGCCACTGAGCTGCGCGAGCTGTGCCGGTAGCCCTCCAGTGCCAATGAGCACAGGACAGAGCTCTGGGGCTTGAAAAACTAACGAAGGGCAAAGGTGTCTTGCTCAGGTGATGATTAGTTGTATTGGAGCAAACAATTAACACTGCAGCAGAACTGAGTAAAGGGTTCACCAGAGGTTGGTTTTCACTGTGAGTTTAACTGCTTTAGCTGGCAAGTTACAGGACAGTGATATAAACTTCATGGGGTGGTGAGCACTGCATTAATCCAAAATTGGAGGCAGCTGTGATTATATCCAGATACACAAGTGCAATGTCCCAGCTCCAGTAAAATTCACACTCTTTAACCAAGTTTGGACTGAGAGAGATGCCAGAACAAGGGAACCATCTGCAAGGCTCCCACCTTCAGTTGTAGCTAAGAAACAACCTCCCCCTCCACAACCTGTGCAGTAGCCAGAATTCAGGACTCAGCTCTCCATCTGTTTGGCCCCCTTCACATCAGTAATAAACACATTGCATATGCTATCTACCACTATCTTGCTATTTGGCAAGAACTCTTGAAAAAAAATAGAACATAAACACTCCAACAATACAGAACAATATACTTTTTGGCAGGTCCTTCTTAATCAAACGTGTCTAGGTCTGCAGGCAGTGGGCCCTCCGTGGCCAGTGGACATCTCATAGAGTTGGAGCGTGCACCTGGAGGAGCCCCAGCCTGCACGCTGCATTAGGAGACAGATTAAATCAGTCGTCACTTGGAAATAACAACAATGGAGAAGCGACTGGAGACACAGGTGCAGAGTGAGGGATGACAGGAGCTTCCACTGCAGCCATAAATCTGGGGGAGAAACAGATGCCTCACCCCACCCCTAAAACTGACTTTCCCTAATGTGACTCAAGCCAAGCTGTGTCTCCTTTTTCAGAAAACCCTTCAGCTGCCTACAGACAAGGTACATGGTGGGAACTGCCTGGCATTCTGAAAGAGTGAGCAGGGGGAAGATTTGTGAAGCTGCAGATTTCCAGGCAAGCCTCTTGTGCTTCTAAATTCTCCTCCCAAATACCATTCCTTCATCTCTGCTTCTTCTGCGCTCCCTCCTTCCTCCTCCTCAGTGCTGGGAGGCCCTGAAGGGGGGACAGCAGAAGGAGATGGTGGGAGAGCTGTTGAACTGCCTGACCTTTCCTGCAGGAAGATGTCCCACCAAAAAGATGTTTTGTCAACTGCTCTGGTTTCTTCTTTTGATGAATTTGAAGAGATGAAGGAGGACCCTTCTCCCCTCACCGTCATTCAGCAGGAAAGGGAAGGGAAAGGAAAGGAAAGCAAGCTGAACACTGCACACACAATCTCAACTGTGAAATTATTTGCATGGTTTAGAGGTGTTGGAGGATTTCAAGGCCATCAGTCTCTGCATCTCTGCACGCTCTGGGATCACAGCCACCACCACAGGGCAGCCCTCCCTGCTCAGGGCACAATGTCACTGCTTCATCAAGTGCAGTTGGAGCTCAGCCCTGCTATTCCCCATCTTACACTCACCTGTGCATTGGTACAGGTTGTGTCTCTGCTGAATTTCAAGCATAGGCATGCCCAATGATATATTAAGGCAGAAATGATCCCCGCTTCCATCACAAACTAATTCATTAATCTTGATGAGCCCACAGGACACTGTCGGGCATGGTTTGCAGACTGCTGCCACCACAGAAACAGCTATGGTGGAACAGATATGTGATAGACACTACAACTTAAAAGGGAATTAAAAAGTTACTGAGGATGCCATAATAGTATAATAAAATCTCTGCCATGTGTCAGTACACCTGCAAGGGTGTCTGCAAAATTGTGACTGTTGTTGGCAATGCTTTCACTGTGTATCTGCAACTGGCATGGCTGGTGGCCATTAGCCAGGATTGCTACCATTAGCTGTGCATGCATTGCTAATCTATTCTAACTGATCTATCCCTCTCCAGGCAAGTGTGGTAGTCTATGCAGGAGTGACTAGTGGAGGGTGCATTGAAGCATGTTTTAGTTTTTTGGTTTCTTGGTCATTGAGACTGAAGATCTGGCTGGAGCATCTGATTTTTGGCCACAAACTTTGGGTCTCGCGTCAATGCAGAGTTGAGACGTGACCAAGGCACACCCCTGCACGTCAGAGTTCAAAAGTGTATCTGTGTTCCCTGGGCCGAACATAATCTGAGAGCCTCATTTCCCAAGAAGAACCAGGAAAGATTGTGAAGCGTGGCTTAGGAATAAAAGGAAGAAGCTTGGAAATTAAACCTGTCTAGGTTTCTTGCATGGGAATGCAATGCAATTCCAACGCATCAGCTCTAGTCCTGTCTACAAGGCAACGCTATAGACTAAGGAGAGCCAAGCAAATGCTCTCAGCAACAGTGATATAAGTCTGAAGTAAGTTTAGTAACTACATTATTCTGACAACTTAGATTACTTAGTATTTCAATTACAGTAATTGCGGTCTAATGATGATTCTCCTCTCTTAACAGTGTTAGCATGTATATGGGAACAATGTACATTTTGTAGCAGGTAGATATGTGTAGGTAGTTCATATGCTGGGCCTAAAAGTTAGAGCAAGCACAATGTCAAGAGATCAAAGAGCTGTAGTCTCTCAGAAATATATATTAAATAGGTAGAATAAAACCATGTTCTGAAGGCAGTTTGGTAGAGTATGAAAGGCATTACAAAGGAAAAACAGCTTTCAGGACTTCTGTCCCCCATCAGTGAGGAGTTACTCTGTTGTATTTTCTAGCACTAGCATTCTCTATGCAATGAGATATGTGCCACATAGCTAATCATCTCCACGTCACAGACAGGCAGAATACAGCCATTACTTCAGAAAGCGTAAAATTTTTATCATATAAACATGAACCAAAGAAAGGTAGGTGTTTGCATAAATGTAACTTCTGATTACGTCTCAGATTCCAAAATAAAAATCCATCCTGAGTCTTATCAGCTAGGAAAAAACCTAACATAGTCTGGACACAGTTAAAGTTCAGGGTGACCTTGGCTAAAGAAAGCTGAAAGCCACTTGAGCAGTGTTTCAGACAACCTTGTACCCTTGCAGACACTTTTCCAAAGAGCCTGGTTTACTGTGCCCAAAGCAGCACTGAAGTCCAGAGAAAATAGAACAATAACCCATGAGAGACACCGTCAGTCACTGACTCCTGAAGATTCATGTAGCCCATAGAGATTACGTTAAAAACGGCTGCGACTGAGAAAACAAGTTCTTGTTTCAATACCGTTTGACTGGAGTAGCTGATCAGACGCTGGCTTTGGCCTTTCCCCCTGGAACAGCAGCAGATTTTTGGTTTCTTTGTTTATGTAAAACAATGGGCTGAAATAGGACCTATTTTCAAAGTAAGTAACATAACACTTGTTGCCAGAAGATGAACAAACAGCTCTGATCGCTGAGGAGCTGTTGCAGCAATGCAGTGTTTGAGTCATTTAGGTGGTGAGGAATCAAGTATGAGTGATGGGATTTAAGTCAGAATTCAATGCAGCAGTCCCGTCTGCTGAGTTTGCTGATTTATTTGAAGGAATAATATTATGAGCATCAACAGGAAATCAAGCAATTTTTAGCTATGGGGAAAGCAGCTCTGATCCCATCAATCTTTACTTTGGAAAAAATTAGGAAAAGTAATTGCCTTTCTTTGCAGAGCAGTAAGTAGAAGGATAAATCCTTTCACTGGGATACAAACTCTAGACATTAATAAAAAGCTGCCAAAGACTATTCCTGATTCCTGTTTGCAATGAAAGCAGATTTAAGTAACACACATCTAGCAGGCAAAAAAGCAAAACTAATCATATGTGAGTCAGTTACTTTACTGAATGTAATAGCAAATGAGGGTTGTAATTTCCAAACCAGACAGCGCATTGGATGCTGGTTTCCCAGCGAGTGCCAGAGGGATTTAGGCAAAAAAGTTCCTTGAGGTCCTGTGATAAGGGAGTTAAAGATTAGCATTTTAGCCTCTGTGAAATATCTCATTGACCTAAGACCATCCTTTTAAAACAGGGTAGATGGTGTTACGTGGCTAGTATTACACCAAAGTAATCTGCCTGAAAGAATAGTTGTTTTCTTTCTCATCCTCACCTGAGTCCACAAGCGGGTTCCCACACATCTAAGGTGTAATGGAGGTCAGTTACCAACTGTGCAGAAGAGGGAGTAAAAGAAAGCACACTATTATTTCTCTGCCTTTTTGTATTTCACAAGCATAAATACATGATAAAAGATTGTGAGATGTCCAGATGAACATTTTTGCGGGGACAACAGAACTTCAGTCAGATATAAACAGAAGACTTCTCTTTCCAGGTTACCATGTTCCTTCTAAAGGCTTTTATTCCTTTAGCTATTCAAAATATACTATGACACAGTCATATTTTACCCCTGCTTCATATTCCTTAAACTGGTTGGACTTCAGGATGTGGTTTCACGATCAGATAAAGCCGAACTATGCCTACACCATTACAAAAAGGGGTGATCTCACTCTCCACCCCATATCCAGGTCCAAGTTCCTGCTCTTTCCTCCCCTGGGTTCAGCCTCCACAGCTATATAGACAGGCAGATACACACTGAAATAATCTGAATACTACCCATCGCACCCCTCAAAATTAAAAAAAGATTAGTTTTCAGGCATCTAGATTTAGATCATCTAAAGCTGAGCTTGACCCATCATCCTTTTCTTGTCTGTACACAGGATTTCTGGGTCACCCGTGCAGCCTGGGAGCCCACTATTGATCCTGCAACTGCAGGCACAATGCTTTGGGACCAGCACTCCCAAACAGGCTGAGAGAAGGTCAGAGAACACAGAAGAGGTGAAGAAGATGAGTAAGAATATGTATCACACCAGACGCAGTGAGCTAAGAAAAGGAAAGGATGAGAGATCAAGATACAAATTAAAGATAGTGCAAGAGGTAGCGAGAATAGGTAAGGGCAGGAACCCGATGATAAGGGGAAATAATTTGCCAGAAGGAAGGAAACAGAGCACTATGCACAGCATGCACAGAAATGCAGTTTGCCGAATGCACGAGAAACAGAAGTGAAGAAAAGCAGCCAGTGAAGCTCCTTAGAACAGAGGTGAGGAAGAGCCAGAGAAAGCCGATCGCAACAGATATATTTTACTAGTCAAAAAAAGGAACAAGAATATGCTAAACATTGCTCAGCTTGAGTAATGCACTTTATACCTATTACATTTATTTATAGACAGAGAATTACATTCTCTCTGTGCTCTCTCAAAAGTATTCACTGACACACACTGAGCATAGCTTAGTGCTTAAATTTTCAGTTGTGTCATAAAGGGAAGATGCCACTACTCCTGGGTATCTTGCCAGTAAAGATTATGGCCTAACTAAGTCAATAAGATTGAAGTCAACAGGATTTTTGCCATTTAATACTCTTCAGTGTTTGACTCTTTGCATTTGGAGACTGATGGTCAACATTAACTAATTAAGAAATGTAGGAATATAAATAAAATGGTGCTGGAAGAAGAGGTTTTACCTTCAGTTTGATTGATTTCAGGGAAGAAGAGCAAATAATTTGAATTATTAAGAGATAATGAAGATACTACCGTTTAGACTAAATTCTTTCTCTTTTTCCCTTAACTTCAAGTCCACCATTTGGGAAAAGTAATTCTATAGCTAAAAAAGTTGTTCTCTTACCCAGCAAACTTAAGAGTAAAAGATGTTGGCAAATTGTACCTCCTGTGGGAAACAGAGGCAGCAGAACAGTTGTTAGAAGGGCTGAAAAGATCAAAAAGAGATCTGAACTATGTCTTGGAAGAAAGATTTTTTGTAAGTTTATTTCCTCTATGGGCAGCCTTCTCTGTGCTCTGTCATGCTTACGCTATGTGATATTATGATGAAAGGTCACATACTGTATGTTCAGTAACATATAAGTCTGGAAGAGGAGAATTGACTGTGCCATTGTCACGCTAAGTCTACATTTCCTGAAAAAACATCAATCATTTTTAAATACGTCACAAGGCCTCCTTATCACTGTTATTAATGCAATTACTTATTCCTGAATCAGAAATCATGCGAAATATATTATTTCCTTCTAAGCAAATAGCTATTCTTTGCCTTCCTTTCAGCTTGAACAGGCTTGCAGTTAGTGTTAATTTCTGGTGCCAGGAAATTCCCAGCCTGGATCAGCCTCTTGACCTCTAATTCAACATCTTGTCTCAAATACCAGCTGCTTCAAACATCTCTCTGATGGAGGCAATACAGGACACCTTACTCCAAGGAAAGCTGCCTCCTACCCGCTATCCCTTATGCATTGGCCTGTCTTTGCTGTCACGCTTGGATACAAAACACCACCAACTGACAGCATATCCTTGTGATAGATCTCCTATCCTGAGCACACTTAGCTTTTGCTCCACGAGGGGAAGCTGCCCTTTCTCTTCTTTTTCTTCTTACAACCCCTCCATCATTGCCTCACAGAAAAGCTTGCTGCCAATTAACACTGACTGTAAACAACCAAGTCAGAGGGCATCCTTGTCCTGCAGACTTTAAGGCCAATTACAGTCATACTTACAAAGCCTGGAAGAGAGTTGTGATCCTCCCAGTTTCACACAAGTGATCCCACAGCACTGGGCACATTTGGGGTGAGCAGCAGATGGACCCTGGTTGTGCCCCAAGGTCTGGCCCCCCGGGATGCCCACATGACCTTTCCCACTCCCAAAAGCAGAGGGGTTTGGGCACTGCCCTACAGCAGCTTTGCTCCGTCTCTAGGTCATGACTGGGAAATATTTCTGTGTCCACCAGCTTCAATGCAGCAAGAAATATGGGGACTTTTTTGATACATGTGAAAACACAAAACAGATGAAGTGGCCCCAAGAGGCCATGGCAATTTCCCACCCATTATACCCCAAAAGCCATTCTTTTCCTTTCCTTCACCAGAAAATATTTCTTTCTTCTTTGTTTTCCTGGCTATGTCAGTAAATTGCACTAACAGCAATGTAAATGTAGTCTGTAGGATTACAAGCTGCACCACAAAAATCATAACAGGTTAGAGACAGAACTTTATACTTAAATCCCTGCTTTTTACTGTAGCGCTCGAGGACCCAGGTTGTTTAATTAGGTATCTTGTGTAACTGAAGAGACGAAATAATTGCTCTATACTCAATATTAAAAATGGACACAAAAGATCCACATGGATCATATTATTACACAGCTAATAAGCTTATTGAGAAAGCATCTAAGAAAAATCACACAAATTAGCAGTGATCAAATTCCACAGGATCTGTGGCTCAGCTCGGCACAGGAAGCAGACTGAAAACAGTCAAAGACACGCTCGGACAAATGAAGAGAAATTCAACCTGAAACTGGCTTTAAGCAAAGCTACAGAAAGGCAAATATACATCTAAACATTATTCCATCTACATGTTTAGGATACATTTTGATGCTTGTTTAATAATATTTGTTTAAGAATGAACTAAGACATTGCTCTCTAGCTACAGCAGGTCTATATGCAATCAGTCATATGTTGCTTAAGTTGCAGATCTTCCAAAAATAAGGAAAATATTATTAAAAGCTAAAAGAAAATATTTTAGAATTATATTTCAATAAGCTAAGAAAAGATACCCAGGGCCAAATTAATCTCTGTTGCCATCACACCGACCACAACAGAATTGCATTTGGAAAGTTTTTCACCAGCTTTGCCAGCCATGTATCTACATCTTACAAAACTAGAAAATAACGCCATGAGCCACATTTCTGGTGCTATCTACTGTCCTGCAAGTTCATTTGCTTTCACAGCCACTCAAAAGGAAACTTTGCACTTCAGTTCTGTCACTGCATAGGTCTAACCTGCCAGTTATCAGAAGAAAAGCAACGAAGCTGGTGAAGGGTCTGGAGCACAAGTCTTATGATGAGCAGCTGAGGGATCTGGGACTGTTTAGTCTGGAGAAGAGAAGGCTGAGGGGAGACCTGATCACTCTCTACAACTCCCTGAAAGGAGGTTGTAGCGAGGTGGGTGTTGGTCTCTTCTCCCTAGTGACAAGCRATAGGACAAGAGAAAATGGCCTCAAGCTGCRCCAGGGGAGGTTTAGATTGGATATTAGGAAAAATTTCTTCACCAAAAGGCTTGTCAAGCACTGGAACAGGCTGCCCAGGGAAGTGGTTGAGTGACCATCCCTGGAGGTATTTAAAAGACGTGTGGATGTGGTGCTTAGGGACATGGTTTAGTGGTGGACTTGGCAGTGTTAAGTTTATGGCTGGACTCGATCTTAAGGGTCTTTTCCAATCTAAATTATTCTATGATTCTTACACACGAGGACCTTGCCTCTCTGCTTTATTAATGAGTGAAGATATGAGACAGGATCTGTAACAGCCCTGATTCTGTAATAGAACTGCCCTCTTGAGTCAGACCAATGGTCCATTTAGTCCAGTATTGTATATCTAGGAGTGGTAAAGGAGACACTGTTTAGGGCATGGCCTCACAAGTGCACTGCTTTCTGCAGTCCATTCCCCCATCTTTCCCCAGCGTCCAGAACCAGGGATGTTAGTGAGTACCTTCCTCCTTGTTTTTTTCAGTCCCTTTATGCACGTGCCTTTGTCACATCCTTTTGAACCTGCCTCCACCACCCCCTGTGGCAGTAGGCTCCCAAAGTGCTTTCCTTTTCCTGTCTTAAGACTCTCTCCAACCAGCTTCACCCAGGGCCACGTAGTTCTTGTGTTGTGGGACTTGTGAGAACAGCAATTGTCCATTTCATTTATCCACCACCTTCTAGATTTCCTAAATTTAATCGTAAATCCATCCTTAGCCATCTCCCCACAGACTGTGGAGTCCCAGTCTTTGCTGGGGCCTCACACAGGTGCAGCAACACCGTGGATCTGTCTAGATGTCCAAGAGCATCTGCCTTTGAATTAAACTAGTAAACTCCTTGGTCTGTGGCAAAAAGAAATAAGCAGGAATTGCCATTCATTACAGTAAACTTACATTCAGGATGAAACCCAGATAGAGAGTAGATAGGTGTAAGGTTTGAAAGGTAAATATTTAAGATCTCATTGAGTCTTTGAAATATTTTTTCTAATAGCATACAAAAAATTCATCACTCCTAATTATGGGCTTCCACTAAATGTACCAATTTTGAAAGAATTTTTATGCTCTTAGGCACAGACAAGATGGATTTTAGCTAAAACAGGAGGTTAGAGCATCTTCCATAGAAACTCTGGGAAAGCTGTGATCACAAAACAGCCAGTGCGAACGGCCGTCCCCCGCAGATCCTTCGGGGTTAGATTGCCTACCTGGAGCTGAGTTATGCTGTCAAAGATGATGATACTCAAATACTAGCCTTGCCCTGGGAGCAATCAAATTGTAATAAAGATCTCTCAGTCATCACCTTGTCACATTAGGCCTTTGCAATTGGGCCTAACAAAGCATTCAGAACAGCCAGGCTCCGCTAGGTAATGCAATCACAGTAAAATGTAATGTATAAAGGTCGTCTAACTGAAATTACTAGTTAGAAATTGTCAGTGCGATTCAAATATACAGCATAGGGATTGCAAAGTAATGAAGTCCACAGCATTTCTAAAATAAGTCACAAATGTCCTGACAGGATCTGTGGCAAGGAATAATCTAGTTCAGCTTAATGACAAACCTTAACAACATTCTCCGCATCACCCAGCTTTTCTAGGATAAAATATTATTTTGTAAAGAAAATGAGAAACCAGCTGATATCTTTTCCCTTCCAGATTCACTGCAAAACCAAGCGTCTAAACCAATTGCACTCACATTTCAGAAGACATCAGCCTCCCAGGCTTGAACACTCATCTGCCAAATTTTAGCGTGAAAGATATTTGGGAGCGGGGGGAACAATACCAAATGTAAATTCCACTGGGGGTTGTAACAGAAGCACTGACAGCACAAAAACATAAATGCAACTCTATCTTCCTGGATGTTCCATAAGACCAGCTCGCTCTCTCAGTTTCTGGTTCGAAATCAGGAACTGCTGAGATGTGCCGTTTCCAACTATTTCTTGTGTGACTTGCACTCGGTGTAAACTCCTCCTGAGGACTCGGGGCCCCATTCCTGCAAGCTGATGCATGTGAGCCTGCACAAACTCCCATTATCTTCAACAGGGCTTTGCGTGGGTGTAAGGGTTTGCCTGAACAGATCAGTTTGCAAAATCAAAGCCTAAGAGACTGCACTTAAGTGCATTTTCACCTCTGTCTTCTCTCCCCCCTGCAGCTGGGCCTTAGTTATCTCTCCCCCTAAGACATGCCTCCTCTTCAACTCAGTCAATCAGTCAAGGCTCATATCCCAAATTTCTCTGCAGTGAAGTCCAGACTTTTATGTTCCCCATCTTTTTCCTCAGAAGGCAACATGCTTCCCTCTTTTCCAGTTTTCTCTTTTCCTCATTACCAGCCACCTCTTCACTCCCATTAAAAGCTCAGTCTGCTCCCCAGAAGATCAGCTTAAGATCAGCCTCAGCTCATCATAACCTTCACTCATGAACGAAGCCAGGCCTGAATCATAGCTGACATTTTCATGAACTAGAACAGAGTCATGATATCTGATTCCCCAGACAAGGATTTTACTCTTTGGGGACATATGTTTATGGTCAAATTCTATTCTAGAATAAAACTTTTATGGATTTGTTTTTAAACTTAAAAAAACTTTCTTTGTACTAAGCTCTGTAAAATGCATTTCTAAAGAAAAACTATTTGTAGTGTAACCAGCAAAACTGTCCTCTTAAGCCTGGTATAATAGCCTTCACTTTGAACATTTTATTTCAAGGCCAAATTTGCAAAACTACTGTCACCATGACACTGGGGATCCTTGACTCTCTATGGTTTCTGAGCCTGGTTTTCACTCCCTTTGTTGCTGTGATGGTAAGAGTCAGGCTGGTTTGTTGTCCTGATTCAAAAAACTGTTGCTGGAAACTAAGCATTTAGTAGAAATTTGTATTTGTTAAATCTTTTGTAAGGGGCTTGTCTGGCCCCAGCTCTGTGATCTACCTCTCAATGAGTCAATGTTTCACAGAAAGGATGCAGTTGGAAGGAACCTCTGGAAAATCGTCTGGTCCAATCCCCCTCCTCAAAGCAGGCAAATAGAGCAGGTTGGCCAGGGTGATGTCCAGCTGGGTTTTGAATATCTCCAAGGATGAAGACTCCACAAACCCTCTGGAGAACGTATTCTGGTGTTGGATCACCCCTGGAATAAAAAAGTTTTCGTGTGTTTAAATAAAATTTCCAGTATTTCAAGTTTGTGCCTATTGCCTCCTGTCCTTTCTGTAAAAGGAGTCTGGCTCTGCCTTCTTTACTCCCCTTCATCAGGGATTATACACATTGAGCCTTCTCTGCTCCAGGCTGAGCAGACCCAGACCTCTCAGCCTCTCCTTGCAGGACAGATGCTCCAGTCCCTTCATCATCTTTGTATCCCTTCATTTGACTCACTTCAGTAAGTCCATCTCTCTCATACTGGGGGGCCCAGCATTCCAGCTGAGCTTCAGCAGTGCCAAGCAAAGGGGAAGGACCACTTCCCTTTTCCATTTGCCATCACAAATAAAGCCTCTTGTCATCAGGAGCAAAGCCACATAACTGACCCTCCCTCTGATCTCAGTTCCTCGCCTCTTCTCACTGAGACCCTGAAAACTCAGGTGACTGGTCCTGCTGTACAGAGTTACTTGCCAGTGTATTTACTGGACTGCACCACTCATGAGGTATTTACCAGTTAATCCCAGATCTTGCTTCAATCCAAAGAAACTACCTTGGCATAACAAATTACCCAAGTGTGCACAGCAAATCCAGAACTCCGTGGAGGGGAAGGCAGGCATGTTTCCACACTGGTTTCTCCAGCTCCATCCACTATGACTCGCATTCCTGAACCTGCAGCTTTTTGTTTCACAGACATCAACTGATTTTCCTTCAGGATGAGGCTTAACTTCATCATTTTTTTTGATGGTGCATTTTTCAGATTGGCAATTTTAGAACATACCTTTTTTTGCACTTCCTTATGTTTAGAAAACTGGAAAGAAAGACGACCGAATATTGTCTGAGACCTCACACTGGATGCGAGGTCTCTCTTTGTCTCCCTATATTCTCTACAAGCTGGAAAGTATAAAACACTCTACAGTCATTGGGTTTTAAGTGTGAGGAGAGCCTGCTTTATTTTTTCACATTTCACTGTAACAAGATAGCCATCTTTTTTCAGCTTAAAGTTTCTGTTGGTCAGTAAAGGTTTTTGCCCAGTTATCCTCAGCAATTATCACTGCTGAAACTCCTAACTACACAGAACACCTGCTTGCTGAAATGCATCTTTGACATAATCCTGATTAACTTAATAGGCAGTTAAAGCTTGCTCCTAGATTCCCCTCTCATCGTAAAAAATAACTTTAGCAGTAGATTTATTAAAGAAACATGCCTTTCCACTTCTACTACAGGAAATATTCACCTGGCTTCCCCATTGTATTTTATAACCAGCCTTTTTCCTGAAGCTTCCTGTAAGTATACATGGTGAGAGGTACATTGGTTTAGCTGGACTGTTGCAGGGCTTCTTCAACAAAACCGAGCAACAAAACAATCCTTTTGCTCTTTTTTCCTGTTTTTGATCCTACAAAACCCAAGAATCACTGGAACTTCAGTAAACCAGCTGTCACCAACAAAATAGATGTACTTTGAAGCCCTACAAACAGTATCTCCTGGCTACAATTCACCCAGAGAGACGCCCCACCTGGGGCACCCCACCTCCCTTCTCTCCATCTGCTCCCCACCAGCAGCTGGTCCACATGCGCCTACCACAAAAAAATTGAGTTGCTTAGTTGTACCGTGCCTTGGTTCTACATAATGTCTTCCTGCACCCCAGGGAAAGGTATGTGCATTGTAACTTCTGAGACACATAAGAGATGTAATAAACTCAGTGGCTGAGGCACTTTCAAATTGACGGGATTTAAAGTTCAGAGAGGGGGTGGGGACTCTCAACATGTCCAATCCTCCTAGCTTTTGAAAAATGCTGAAGGGATTCTACCTGCAGACCCATAGGGGTAGGAATTAGATGCATCTTGTCGTACATACTCAGATCTATTTCTCTCCATCTTTCCACCTAACAAACCTATAAAACTAAAAAAGATATTGCAGTTTACTACAGMTTAACAAGATTGACAAATTCTGAATTCTTCCATCATTTAATTGGTCAAAGTAGAACAAATTATAATGGACACTTCATTTTTCCGTGCTAATTTTTTTTCTTGTCCCTTTCCCTCCCAAAACAGCAATATAAATTATATGGAAAAATCTGTATTTATTTTTTTGTAATTACTTCTGGGCTGAGACCAAGTTTCTAAGTGGAAGCAAATTTTTACGTCCAAGTTATAACCTCTGAAAAACAACTTATAATGAGAACGCTGACACAATTCTAAGTGGAGTGACATGAATGGCGCCAATATAATGTAGTCAAAACATGTGGGAAATAAAGTATTTTGTTCCAGAAGGACATGAAATTCCCAACTCAGAATAAACTATACGTCTGGTATTTACTGGATTCTACCAAACATAACAATTTTGCAAAACATACAAGGGCTTCAGGGAGTATAGGATTCAATCACAATTCAAAACCTCTTCATCTTGGATACGTTTGAGACAAAGGGATTCACGAGCCACAGGGGCTAACTTCTTTCCTTCCTCCAGATACTCAAGTGGGATTTACCCCAAGTGAATAATGGTAATAGATAAAATAGGACTTCAGCAAAAGATCTGCCTAGCAGAAGCATTCAAAAGCCCACATAAACTCCAAAATGTTATAAACCACTTAAAATGATGAACTGTGTAGTAACTACACAGCATGGGAACCATAACAATATACCAAAAAGGAACAGAATGGGAGTTTATACGTTCTTTGCAAGTCAGCAGAGGTAGTTTCAACACTGACATGAAGCAGAACCTGAGATGAGGTATTATCATGTTATTCTTTATTATTTGTTAAGCACTGATGTTGTATTCAGTTCTTCACCAGAAAGCCCTTGTCCTGATGGATTTACAGCTGCAGGCCCTCTGCTATTTGTTCCAGCCAACTCTTAAGTCCTCTCAAACTCCTAATGTCAAGATAGATAAAGAGACCTGCCAACACAAACCCAATGACTGCACGAAAAAACACAATGAAGAAATGATACAAGGCTAGAAATACAGAAAGAGTTAATTGCACTTTTACGAATCACTTAACTGTGGGAAATACAGAAAACATAAATGTTTAAGAGTGATGTGAATGGGAAGAGGTGGATTAGTGAAACAATGGATTAGTCCTCTCTTGAGGACAAGAAAACTGACACAGGGTAGAGAACTGCAGAAGACACTTGTAGAGCTCTACCCAGCATCTTTGATAAGGCAAAAACAGGAAGGAATAGCCATGAAAAGCAAAAGGAGCAAGAGGGGATGGAAATCGAGTCTTGTACAGGACAGGTAGATATTGTGCCTCCTGGGCAAAGAAAGCAAACAGAARTTAGGAAAAATCTAATGACTCGCATTTGTCAAAAAGAGTTTCCTCTCTGCCTTTCTTCCTTCCTGCCCTCAGCTGCACGGTCTCACCCTTGGTGCTGACACAGGCACTCATCTGAGGGAGGGATCATCTTCTCCCCAAAAGAAAACTACTTGCTTGTTCCTGATGGGTTTTTTTTCTGCCATATTAGCCACTTGAAGAGCAATGGAGAGAGGAATAGGACTGTATCTTTTCTGCATCAGTGAACCACTAAATTGGTTTAGCCAACTTCCCCCTAGATACAGCCCTAATCTGCACACAAAAGCTCTTCGGCTTTGCTGAGGGGCTCCATGATGCAAAAGCATTTTTGCTGGCAGGGAGCTGCCTCCCTCACCTCTTTGATGGATCCATGCTTGAATGCAAGCACAACTGAACTTCAAAAGTCTTATTATTAAATCTCACTTTGTTCTTAGCTGTTTTAGCAGGTATCAATGTCTTTTTCATGAGGACTAAAATGTGGGAAATTATTAGGAAAATTCACCCTGGTATGCTGCTAGCAACACGGGTTTCACTGAGCATTTCACAAATACAGAAGCCTGTAGCCTCTTGGTACTAGGTACCGAGTCTCATGTTGTCAGAAATCAAGTTCACAGCAGCACTTGTGCACCTTTTAAGCAATTGGTCTCTCAGCTGTTAATATTTAAAATAATGCTGACATCTAGTGGCTGGCTGCACTCATACGCGTCCGTGCAGGTCTTAAAGCTATTTGTCTGTGTGTGCCCAGCATCATTTCCTACCCTTTGGAGGCAAGAGGGTCCAGCTGGAAGTGTCATGTTCCTCCCAGTTGTGCACTATTCAAACAAATAAAATGCATCCTAGTTCTGCAGAGATCATAAATTAAATAAAAAAGGATGGGGGGGGGGGGGAAGGGGAGGAAGAAAATATTATTATTCCCCTTCTGTAGATGGAACTTACCATGGGATAAAAGAAATTAGAAGTGAGATAATTAAAAGTTGATGGGGTCAAGACTGCAGCCAGCTGGAGCTGAAGAAAACTAAAGAAGAGTCCAGACTTTCCCAGAAATATCAGGTGCTTGAAAATCATCAGATTTGATGAGCTGGAGTGAGGCACATTGAATACTAACCCTACCCCAATTACTCCTCACTGTCAGCTAACAGCCCCCCTTGCAGCGCATGGCTGCTGGCTGGCTCTGCGCTAGAGCACTGCTGCTCCTGGTCTGAGCAGGGAAGAGACTTTCTGGGTTGAAGTGTCTTAAGTGACACATGTACAGAGAGAACATACACCCAGAAGAAGAAGCCGGACCTTGAGAGACCCCAAAAATAGCCAAAGAGGAGCCTGAAACCTGGCCAGGGCAAAGATTAACAATGTCTTGTCCTGTCTTACCTGGACAGTGAGCTTCTTGTTGAGAGAATTATAAGCTACAAATCAAAGAAAGTTGTACAAGGATGAACCTCTTTACAAGAAAGTTCTGCAAAGACATTCGCATGGATCTCATTTTGGCCCCAGACTGCAGCTCTGCTCACTTTAACTGCCAGAAAACTGGAAAAATCTAAATAGATACATCTCCAACAAATGAACATCGCTGCCCATACACCCCTCCCACACTGCATTTGCCCCGATGTATTAAAAAGCAAGAACAGACCTCTTGCTTAAGCAGCACATTTAAATTTTCCAGTATAACTTAAACATCAGGCCATTGGAGATGAGACTGGAAAGCTTTGTGTATATTCACATGCTGACTAAACTGTGAGATGGTTCCTTCTCTTCACAGTTATGCAAAGCTGGTCTGAAATTTTCTCAAAATGTTGGTTCTTAGAAGAGCATTTGGTGATAGAAAAGCATAGGCTGATCCTGTGTCTTACCTGGTGCAGGAGTAGAACAGATAATCCAAAGATGAGCAAGTAAGCCTTCCTCACGCTGGAAATTGAGTTGTGCCATTTTCTAGTGACAGGAGGCACGTGTTCATCTGGAAATAAGTTATCAGACTAGAGATACACTTCATACAGCTGTTCTTGCATTATTTTTTTCCACCAAGAAGAGTCCAAAGAGACTGTTGCTGTACTTTGCAACAGTACCTTGCCTCATTTCAGAGCAGACTTTGGTGGAGGAAGGCTATTCTCCTTTTTCCAGGTGCCAAGGAGTGCTGGAGATAACAGGTAACAAAGCAGGCAGCAAGCTCTCATAGGTGATCCCTATAGATAGGAGGTAGATATCCCAGGAGATATGCCCACTGGCACTGAGAAGCTGACAGGGGTGAAAGATAGTTTAGGAAGAATTACAAAAGGTAGGACCATAGCAAGATTGCTGATCATTCGGGAAAACCTCTACGTAGTAGAGAGATGAATTCACACTTCATGTCACAAAAAGTATTGTATTTCAGTACCAGAAGAACAGATATGAGCGGAGTCCATCTCATCAGAGGACAAGCCAAGAAGCCCACATGCAGTGGCTTCAGAGATTTTGCAATTTTTGTATATTTTACAGCAGTAAATGCTCAGTGTTTTCTGAAATAGCCAAGTCCTGAGGCAACAGAGGTACTATGTGGCCCATGTGATCTGTGCTGGTTTTCATCTCATTGCTCTGGCAACTTTCCTACAGGCTGAAACAAAATTCTTAGCAACAGTAAACACATATGTTATTCTAAATATCTTGAACAATGAACATTGTCTTAACGTATTGCTCAAAGTAGTCATACCAAGACAAAAATATAGCTGCAAAACATTGGCCAATTAAGTCATCAATGGAATTGACACAGGAACGTTTTTCCTGAGGGCTGAAGACAACCCTTCTCTAATATCCCCAGTCCCATCATTAACACAGTAAGAGGGTGTTATTTAAGACAGTGTTTTAATTTCAAGCCTCACTACTTTGAAAACAATGACTCAAATCCCTGTCCCACCAAAGTCAAAGTATTGACTGAAGGTTCGTGTGTCAAGAAGTGGAGGAAAGCACTCCAACAGATGTTTCATTTCTAAGTGCTGCAAGTGCCTCGGCACTACTGGCAGCCAGCAGTACAGAGCACTCAAACAAGCTTTATTCACAACTATTTGCCGTCATAACCCAATACTCTCTCTGAGCTGACTTTACTCTTTTGACAACAGTCCCCCATAAAACATGGAGGACGCTGACCTCTAAAAGACCAAGAAAGTATCTAGCAGGTTTAGAAACACTTTCAGAGTGAAGGATTCCAACCCAATAATGCAGTGTTGTTATAGGCCACACACATGTAGATTTCCAGTTCTTCTACAACAACTGCTTGCAATGACCTTTCTACTCTACAACATCCAAGAAATCCAAGTGCATGGATTGAGACTTAGTACCTGTCGCAGGTGATTTATTAAGAGAAGTCATCATTATGGTGTTAACTAAAAGGGTTTTATTAATGATTAAATGATGATCAAATTATAATTAATTGATGATTGAATGGAAATTAAATGGTGATTAAGCAATAATTGAATGGTAGTTAAATAGTGATTTAAATTATTTAAATGATGATTTAGACGGCGGTCAAACACTCTGCTCCCTACTACACTTCAAGCTATAGCTGGAGATATATATATAAAAAAGTCACTATCGTACAATATACTTTTAGGCTGAATGTAAAATGCCGCTTGCCTCGCTGTAGGTATCAGATGCCGGGTAAAGGGTGTCTCAGCCTCGAGGAGTAACCTTGAGAGGCGTCCCTGCTCAAGGGCGAGATCACCGCCGAGCAGCAGAGCTCAATGGGCTCAGGGAGGCTACAGGCATTTATAGCATAAAGTGATGGACTCGTAGTCAAACCCCCCTCCTTTGGTGTTTSTGCAGGTGCGCCGCTGTGGCAGTTTTAGTTTTGCCTAGTCCCCGCTCGGGCTGGTGCTGTTATCTCCTGATAAGACATGGCCTAGACTCCTTGGTCCCTGAGAAGACGCAGCCTAGCACGGTTCTCACGGTTTGCACGGCAGGGCTGGTATCGGTCAGGCCTGCTTGTTGGTGATGCCTGAACCAAAGCACTGCTCACGCAGTCAGAGTGGGGGCATCCGTCACAGTACCATTTACAAACTTACAGTACACACATATCCTGCACTAACCTATACTGAATTATTACTTAAGTATTGTTGCCAGCACAGAACTTGCATTTAGTAGCCACTTACATAGAGATTTATCTGAATATTTGTTAGAGAAAATATAAGTTATTAAAAAGTAATTATTGAGGTTTACCCAGGGGAAAAAAAAAAAATCTCTTTTCTGAAATATTACATTCATTGTTGAAGATTTACCAACAGGTTGTCAAACTGTTTTATAGAAAGGTTTTCAGTTCAGATCTTGTATACTTTCAATGTGAAAAGCAGTGATAGGAGTTATTTTATTCCAATTCTTTACACCTTCCATACATGTTGCATTCAAAAGATCCATAATGAAAAGATCTGCTTGGCAACAGAACAGTATTACCTTTCCCTGCACCAGGGCTCCCATCCTAAATGCTGTACCGATCGATGATGCCTATGGAAGTACATTAGCAATGACTCAAGCAGAAATGTAACCAGATGCAAAATAGAACTGAAAATTATCTACAGAGTTTATCAATTGCAGAATTATAAATTTCTTGACTACGTGCTAATCTCAATCCTCTTGAATACAAAACCACACAAAATAGAATGTTTAATTAATAAAGCTAAATATCCATCCAAATTTTACTTGAATAGAATAAATACACCAAAAACTCTAAAAAAGTCAGTTGTGCCCTTCATTAATATAGCAGACTGCTAATAACAAGACTTTGAGGCAATACTGACCTAAAGCAGATCAAACTCATTGCCCAAACCACACAGCAGCCTCTTTGTCCAAGAACTTCCACACAAGAAGTAAACAGGCCTCTTCCTTCAGCCAAGGATGCGACCTCCATCTGTGGAAGGCTCCAAAGTTCTCACAAAGCTTCACAGAAATTTACCTATTCAGTTAAGATGAATGCTTCAAAGTATCAAAAGCACAAATAAAAACACTTAAAAACTATGTATCAGTATAGATTCAATTAGCTTTAAAAATTTTGTAGTGCTAAACATAGTGTTTATCTAGGCAGATTTCTTTTAAAAAAATCGTTGCTATAACTTTTTCAAAAATATTGCATAAAAAAAAGGGCATGTCTGATGAACTCGTGTTTCAACAGAAGCAGTTCCAAATTTAAGCTTAGCAGTTTTGAAGAGTTTTGGGTTTAGTTTTTGCCTTCAAAATGAGAAAAATATTGTTTCTGGAACATGTCCTGAAAAAGTTCAGAAAATAACTCACTTCTTTAACTGCACACTTCCCTCTCCTCACCTTTTCACACGGCATATCACAAGCTTGCAATTTTAAAGTCCTGACAGACACTTCTCTCTCTTTTCAACAGTTGCTTAGACTACAGAGCAAACAGTCTCAGCCAGATAACAATGTAGGAATCTAACAAAATCTAGTAAGAAATGCATCCAAGCACAACCTTTGCAAGTTCATTTTCAAAAGCTACAACTGGAGCATGTTAAAAATAAGGAGTTGCAAAACTCCTTAATGATCACAGGAAAAAATCATTTCCGTTTCCTGCAAAACAGTGCCACAAAATAAAAATACGAAGGCATGAACAAATTTATAGGGGGAGTGGGGAAAATACCTAGACAACTTATTTACAAAAAAATTGTCCCCAAAACCCAAAATGTTTGTTCCCAAACATTTTAACAGATAAGCCACAAACATTTTCCACAGGTTACTATAAATTGTTTTGATAGATGAAAAGCACATTACTATAGAATACTAACATAATAGATGCTGTGTGAAAACAAGAAGATACGCACTTCCCCTACAGTCTCAGAGGAGTGACTCAGAGTAAATCAGGGTGACTAGTTCTCCTACTGCTGAAACAGGACTACACAACATACACCAACAAATCTCAAAAAAAAAAAAAAAAAAAAGCAAGCTATATGTAGGGACACACCTACTGCAAATTAATATTGTTCAAAGGTTTCTTTGAACAGACAAGGGGGCATCTTTACATCATCATAAATGCTACTCATGTCCTATATGGCACTTCAGGAACTTTTCAGGCTACTCAAGCAACTGGGTTTTCTTTTCATTAACCAAACCATTGCAATTACAAATCCCCTTGCTTACGGCAAGCAGATATCCAGGAGATAACTCTATTCATTTTTACGCCAGGAACTGTCTCACTGTGGTATTTTCCAAGTTGTTAGTAATCACGTCAGGGGAAAAAGCATTTGTCCAGTACTTTCACTGCAGACAATAATCCAAGCTATGGAAGAAAATCACTTCCTATGGGAAGTGTGCATGTTGGCAAGAGTAACCCAACTATCTTAAGTATACTTTATCACAATGCTAAAAAAAAAAAATATAAAGACATATGACCATTAATTGGCCTGTGTTAGCAATAGCAGCTGTATCTGCCAACTATCATTAGTAACCAATCATTAAGATATTCCTTGTCTTGTGATAACGTGAATGTAGCCAGAGATGCTTGTGTTCCAAGAGATGGAAGGATGCTTCCAGTCAGAATACAAATAATAGAGGAAATGCAAAGGGAGCTGCAGATCTCAGTAACGGATGGCAAATGGAAAGCAGAGAAAACAGCAGAGCTTTGCAGAGACATTTCATGTTAAGATAGCTAGAAAAAGCTTCAAAGATTACATAAAATCAACACCACGAACAGACTGCAAAGTTTTATTGCTATATAGCAACTAACTTTCAATTTCAAGTAGTTAATTGTTAGGGTCATGTCAATCTCAAGTTTGTTCTTAATATACAATGTCATTCACCTCTCCCTCAGATATATTGTGTGATGAAATTTTAGTGAATAGAACAAGTTAGGTCTTTCTATTCCTAAGATGAAAAGGGCTTTATTTTCAACAGCCTAAAAATTATTCTGACACATTAGCCTATTAGTGAAAGCATAAAACATTTAAACTCTTAAGGTGTGAAACAGTTCTGCTTGAGATAACAACCCAAGTAACAGGGTTATGTAAAATCCTATCATTTCTTTACTTCAGCAGTTTTTATCTCATTAACTTCTGCCCAAGTAAACTGACAACTGAAAGCAGTCTACTAGGCATGCTGGCCAAGGAGGCATAAAATGTTTTTCTTATTTAGCCTTATCAAATACACCTAGAGATTTCCAAGAACAGTCTGTTCATTCCACCAACTTTTGCAGTTTTACAGCAAGCTCTATTCACCTTTAGAATTGAGAGCCCACCTCCTTCCAAAGGATAACAATGTTTTTAAAAACTTGAGTCCTCAACCCAACCTCAGTTCCTACCTCATTCGCCATCCCATCAATGACAAGTATATGGATTCATTGAAAGCAAAAAGGAAGTACAATGAAAACCAAATTAAGCAGATCTTACAAAAAATTGTAACATTTTTGTTAAATGAAGCGCAATACCAAGGGAACAGCTGTCACCAAGTTCTCAGCCTTTAAGTTATCCCCATGACTAATGGCATGTCCCTCTGCTCACAAGACAGCAAGATTTAAGCTTCCCTGATAAACCATCGCTAATCCAAGGACCATTTATTTCCGTTCTTCAGCAGGTGTCTTCACACTTTTACATAACAATATTAAGAGCAGGGGACACACAGGCTTGATTCACAACAGGAAAAACATTGCCCATTAGATTGCTCTTCCATACATAAGTCACCAGAGCTACAGTCAAAGATGAATCCTATCAGTAAGTGGATGGCAGTAAATGAGAAACAGGTACGACATGATGACCCTCCATCAACCCCAAACTCCGTTTCTTCCCTTTGAGCCACAGTCATTTCTGTTTCTGTGGCTATAAACTGCTAAACTAATCAAAATTACTTGAAGAAAAATCTGTTAAGTTCAAGGCTACAATCAGTTAATTCACTCCCCACAAATCAGCCACAGCAAGCATGTGAAAAACAAATATTCCTTCCTAAAGAAGCCTACACTGACCTAACTGACCAATGACAATAAATAGACGGGTGAGAAGTTTTTTTCTATCTAATCTATGGTTACATCAGACCAAAAAGAAACTCCACTGAAAAAGATAATCAGCCATTTTCTTAACAGTAGCGACTTTTCAGGCATTTTCCTTCTGTTTGATGTTTGAAAGTGTGTTGGTATCTGCTGCTTCCGTATTTACATGACACTTGTTCTTCTATCATAGTGAAAAACTTCCATCCCTCCAGGCTACACAATCAATCCCCCACCTGAAAACATGGACCAAGTATCAGATGATTAATTTTTTCAAATTTCCAAATTAAAACACTTGCAAGAAACAAACAGCAGTTTGCATAACAATTTAAGAAAAAATAAGTTTTAGTGCAACTAAATTTCTACTAAAAATAACACTATGTCAACAGAAGTCTTCATTTATTTCCAAGTGTTCAAGTTGTTATTACACGTATGCCATTTAACTATTTTTTATTTGAACATCAATGTAATTACAGTTGGAGGGCTCGTATTTCCAGTGGCCTCTCTGCAGTAGATCCCACCAGAGCAAAACATGAAACATTCCACATGGTTAACAACATGACATTTGAGTTACCATTACAATCATCAATTTTTTTTGCTAACAGATCACATAAGAAGTACGTAACTGGGGCATTTCCTTTAACAGAAATATCAAACTTAGTACTGCATTTGTTTAATTTCAATATGAACATCTCTACATAAGAGCAACATCGTACACGACAGTTTGATTTATCACACATATGGTACTTTGGCAGCTCTAACTGTGATGCATTTTTCCTCCTAAGCTCCATTGTAGGTTTAACTTATAAAACATATTGCTAAGATGCCCTGCATCAACATCAAGAATCAAATGCATCTTTCTTTTGCCACTTCAGTGGGAAAGGGAGCAGTGTTTTTATCTCATATTACACAGCCTTTTCATACATGCACAATTTTCTTCCATGGACACTTCCACATGTACCCTAACTACCATTTTGACTGCAAGAAAATAATCTTTATTCAAAAAAGTCTGAATTTTCTTCTCAAATTAGAAAGACTACAGCCGAAGATAATACATGACAAATCACTACCAACTACTTATTTCAAAGTAACATTGAATGTGTCAAATTTTTATCAAGTAACAAGCACATCAGTCACCTGAGGTGCAACGAATTCCCTCACAATTCAACTCATCCCATTTTGAGTTAATTTGTGAAATTGGCTGGTTTATTTAGTTACCTTTTTTGTAGGACATTCATGCAGATGTTAAGATTGGCTCAGGTAAAATATATTTTATCATTGTTACAGGCAGAAACATAACTGGCAGTTGGAAAACTATTTTTAAACACACAAGCTAAGTAAAATCAAACTGCCCCAAGTTTTATCAAGTAAAGTGGGATAAACAGCTGCAGTAATTATCACCACAACTTCAGCAAGGGGGTTATCTGTAAGAGGAACTAATAGTTCTTGGTTAACAAATACTAATTTCTTTGAACACCTCTACCATCAGTTTCCACAAGAGAACTAATCACTATATTAAAACTTTTTCACTTACTCCCCCCAAATGAATGAATTTAATTCTCCACCTTCCTGAACACAATTATATTGTACTCTGATACACAACTGCCATCCAATGACCTACTACCACTGTAATCTAAGTGAGGACAATGTTCCCTCTAATGTAATCATGCACTTTAAAGTAGCCACACAAAAGTTTTGAGGTAAAATGGGTGAAATCTGGTTGCAAAATTTCAGATTTAAAGGAAAAAAATCATATATACATAACCGCAAATAAAAAACACCTAGAACCTGTCGATAGTGATCTGAAGCAATTTATTTCATTCACTCATCTGTGAAATTTTAGCACATATTTAGTACTTATTCTATTTGGTCCAAAAATCCCTACATGCCTTTAAGAGTCACTCAAAGAGAATGTTGTGCCCAAAAATGCATCTGCTACCACAAAACATCTCTTCACCCTTTTATTCACCCTCAAGCAGTTCTTAAAAACTCAGATTTCCTGAGCTATACAAAAACAGATCTTAACTTTATTTGTAATATGTCAACAATGGGTAAGTTAAAAAGCAGCTGGAGGACATAATATTTAAATTAAATAATATATATTTAATTTGATGAAGTCACCCTTCCTCACTCTTCAATACCTATTTGTATTGAATTATAAACTCTGCAGCACAGRAACAGTCTGTGTATGGCACTTCCATGCATGTCTGCAATATAAACAATTATATTAAGATATTCCAAAATTAAACAAATAGTAAATCCTGTTTATCTATACAAAATTTTAAAAATACATTAAGTTTAACACCAAATGGGAAAATTACAGCCAAACCAATTAGGTTGCACATTCAATACATAGTCTTGAAATGTCAATTTTCATGAAGTTGTTTCATCTTCTTCCTTCGATTAACTGAATTAAGTCAGAAAATGAACTCTTCTCCAATTCCACTAACGTACATTTCTTCACTGTAGTTGTTATGTGTCAGCTAACTTTGATCTTTCACCATTAACTTCCATACTTGTGTGCCCCTTATCTCTCCAAGTTATACTCAAACATCATATTCTCCCTTCTTCGTTCCATTGTTTGTGACACCTACCAAGAAGCCCTTCAACTGGGGCAGCATCTAGTCTAATAGAGCTTCCACTGGACAGAAGCTTCTCTTACCAGAATAGTACAATGGTTGACAAACGAAGTTTGCTAGAGTCATGATCCACTATGTACCAGCGCTTCACTTAAGCGCCAAGTATTGTCTGTACAACAGATAAAACAGCTGTGCATATGTAAGCCATACAAAGCAAGCCAAGTTAAGTGGTTTGGGCAGGCAGTGTGGACAGGGCAGAAGCATGATAGCCAGACATTCTGGCTGAAGCAGTTTGAACCCTGTTTGACTGTTTAACCTGTGTTACAGCCTAGTTTAAGCATCGTTGTTTACGCAATACTCTCAAACAAACAAAAGCCCTACAAAGACAGGTTAACTGTTCTTTTCTATAGAATAACTAGTTAGTATGTGTTCAAGAATGAATTCAATGCAAAGCTTGAAAAAGTTACCTAACTAATAACCACATTTGGAGCTTTTAAATACTATCTTACTCTGAGGTATATGTCTATTACTGTAAAAGTTTATGCATCACATAAATCTAGGGTCCAAGAAAAAAGGCTAATTGTATTTTCTAAGTCAAGCAAGCTATAGAAAAATGGGAAGAAATAGCATGTGGCTTGTGTTCAAGTGTTATTGTTCAGCATTACACTTCATGCAAGTAATGCAAAAAAGTCTATATACTCAGGACTGTTTACATCTGAATAAATAGGGTAAATTAGCAAATACAGTATTTAAAATTATCTACAAAAATGTGTTTTACCAAGTATTCACTGTTTGTAACAAGTCTTAAAGCAGAAAGCTGTCACGGCAATACCGAAGAGTATGAAATAAAAGAAAAAAATTAAACTGAGACATTTTAAGAAATCTCCTCAGAAAACAAATTCATATTAACTGTTAACTAAACTGAAACTAAAACAAAGACTAAAGCTATTAGGTGGCCTTATCAGTGAACACCTTCAATCAAAAGGCCATAAACAAGTATGCTTTACATATTATTTGATTTGTTTATTTTACACCATGAGGTGAAAGCAACACATTTCCTTTAGTAAAGTATACACAAATAGCCTCACTCAGAATACACTTTTAATGCACATAAAAAAAGTATTCATCTTACAAATCGTTTTGCAATCCAAATATACAATAGCTTGGAAAACAATATTTTAGAAAACAAAAGCCAATGTAAAAAGACCGCTTATAACAACTAAAATGATAAAAGTTTCTGTATGGCTCTGTCTTTACAGTTTTCTTACTGCATCATCAATATCAGAAATCTGTTCCTTCAGCTGGTTCCACTGTTCTGGATTTAAAGAAATACCTGAAATGCATTAAAAATAAACACTTAAGACAAAAAGAAAATTGTGGTGCAGGATCTTGCATAATTACTGGCTGGTTTCATACACAAAGTCTATGTCCTAACTATTAATGCTTGAGCTACTTCAATAACCACCTCAGTTACAAAGTGAAACTACTCATTTGGAACACTTCAGTTTAACTTTAGACTTCAGCTTATGTCCAGACAAGTGGAAGTTACAAAGAAGATGAGTACAGTGTAACAAATTCATTCACAAGTGTTAGGCTAAACACAGGAAGTGAAATAAAGCTCTGACCTTGATACAAGGCAGCACAAAAGCCCTGAGTGAGATGTTGGAAATCATTCATATTCCTGTTGGCTACTAAAAGCCATACCTCTGTGGAGTGAACTTCTATGCACTTTTAAAGTACCATAATTCTGGGGTTTTTCTCCTCCTGTTTCTTAAAACACTGTAAATAACACATACTGTAAGCAACATTTTGGAGAGACTCTATTTCACTCCCTAGCACTCACAAACCAACATGGAAGTTATTTTTTCACTTCAAGTTCACTATAGTTTCTAGTGATGTTCAATCAATAATAATTCAGTGCCCCACAACCCATCTCCTCAGTTCTGAATTTGTACTTCCTCAAGCTCGAGTCCAGGCACATGTTTCCTTTGTGCTTTAGTCTCCCCATTCTTCCCCTACAATCTCTATGTCAACTCTATGCAAGTACAGACTCACAGGCCTACCTCTCATACTCTCTCCAGCCAGGCTCTTCTACTATTTACCCCCACTCTCCCCCCTCAGTGATCAGGGTTCCTTCATTGCTTTCTCCCTGTAGGTGAAGCAGGACCTGAAAACAGGTGAAACTTTGAAGTGCATTTTTGGGGCTCATCACCTTTTTTTTCTTCTACCATCACTGTCTTATCAGAGCACCACCATAATTTTGAGCAGTGAGCAGTCTGCATGGAGCTATTCTAAGCAGTTTTCCACTGGTCTTTAGAGGGCAGGTTTCTTTCGAAAACAGTTAGGTCAGGTGTGCTAACCATTATTAGGGGACCAAACATCATCAAGATGTCCCTGAACCACATACCAGATGAACTGCAGGCAGTTCAGACCTGCTGTCTGAAACAATCTGACACAATAATTTAAACTGTTGGGATTTTTTCCTGTTTTTTTTATTACACAATTTCAACTGCTTATACTGTTTTTAGGATAGCTAGATAAGCGGCTCGTAAGTGCATCAATGGAACATTGGACTCACATACTGTGTCAGATTATTATTAATTTTATCCTAATAAAATTCAGACCCTTTTGCCACATTGATAAACATTTCTATTTACATCCTGTAATTTTTGTCACTTGGCCTACCCATCAAATCTCATTGTAGTTTGCCACTCAAACTGCATATACTTTTGACTTCTACCTCAAAACACAGCAGGTTAAAGTCCTTAGAAGTCAGAGTAATCTTTTTTGTTAAGTAGCAAAGAATGTAGCAAACCTTATGCTGATTGTACATTAAATGCCTTCAATCGCCAGGGCAGAATGTTTCATACTTACCTCTTTCCTTGGTGCAATATGAAAACCGACTAAGAGTAGGCTTTTCTAACAGAAGCAACATGACATTAAGCAAAGCACTACCACTGCAACTATCCTCGCATCCTCATCTTGCAGGTGGCAAAGTTCTGAAAATGGTTCAGTGAAGGCAAGCTATAAAAAGCAGGTATGGGAGTGGCAATTAAAGGTACAATGGCTTATGTTGTGCTGCAGATTAGAAGCACAGTACCAAAACTTGAACAATTGAGGTATTTTCACCTCAACTAAAATCCTGACATATTTTTTTCAGAATTAGTCACATTAAATGTTTTAGTTATTTTGATCTAAAATTTGACAGAAATTGAAGGACATAATTGTTTTAAAGAAATTAACATCTTATCACAAATGAGTAAGTTAAATCTTTTCAATGAATTTTGAAATAAGAAATCCAATAATAAAATCCAGTAATAAAAGAAAGAAATTGCATTGATTAAGTTAATCAATGTGGGGGAAAAAAAGAAGTATGGCTATGTTCGTAACTCCCATACCAAATTTGCTTGTATTTGATACTTTGTTTTCCATAAATCATGGAGGATCCATTTAGGAAAACAGACTCAGGCCAATGAACCCACTTTGCTTTTGTTTATAATCTACAGATAAAACTAATCATTTGTTAAAATATAAATTATAAAGAACTAAAGATATTACTCTAAAAATATCATGTAGCAACAAAGTATAAAAATCTGACACACAAAGTTCTCCAGCAAACTGCAGACAATGTTTTAATACAAAATAACATGAAGCAGAACAATACCTTTTCTGCCAGGCTTCATTTCACCTTCTTGATCCATCCAATATTCTCTAATATCAATTAAGACTTTCCCTTTAAAGTCACGAACACTGACATATCTCATTTTGCCAATCTGTCAAAACACATACAAGGTATTTCAGGTATTTTACATATTACAGTATTCACTTTTCCCAGCAGTATCAGACTCGGACACGTGACATTGCACACTGCAGCTTATTTTAGACACCAGAGAAACAACTAGACCAAAGCTTAATCCAGAGTAGTCAGTAGGCTAATAAGTAATGACAATATAACTGGATGAACGACTTAAAACGAGTTGAGCATTCAATGCTCAATGCAAAAGTAGCTCTCCTAGAATAAAAATACCTATATTCTTAACATGCTTACTTCTTACAACAGCCGCTAATTTCCTGTTTTCCGAAATAAAATTTTGCCTTTATTATAACCATCCTTGTTTGCAGCAGTTGTAAACAATCAGGGAAAGAGGGAGCTCTACTCCCAAATTTAAATTTTAGTCCATTCCATACATACAGAAAGCGAATTAGATATTCACATGAGACAACCATAATTTCTAGAGGGATTTTTGTTTGGGTTGGATTTTTTTTTCTTTTTTTAAACACAGTAAATACAGATGGAAATGAAAGTTAGCCACCAACTGTCCCATGCCCGCTCCCAAGTCCTCATGGCACTTCATTAGAACTGTGGTTAAAAGACTATCTCACTGTACCAGGTGTTCCAAAAAAACATTCAAATCCTTTAAGTTTACCAGCATGTCGCATAGTATGAAATGACTTTGGAATTCCACAATTTCTGCACCACAGTGGCTTAAATGAATTATGAGGGTGCTTTTTTTTTTTTGGGGGGGGGGGGGGGGGGGGGGGGGGAAGAGGAGCAGTCACACTGACAACAACGCATTACACTACATATTTAGGCTCATTGAAGATCTTTCCAAATTTGATAAAAACTATTGTTGACATAAGTTCAAAGTATAATGTGAATTTGAGAATCAGAAATTAGATAATAAAAACACAATCAAGTACAATTCATGTAAGAAATTCTTAGAATTCTGTATGCACCTTCTGGATACACTTTATGAAGAAAGAACATGTTCTAAAGTAAACAATTTTAAAATAGAATATTCCTTCCTGATAAAACATTAACTTTAGTTTTCAACTTCCTTAGTTTATGCATCTTGCATTTTTATTCAATTTAACAAGGGCCCAAACAGATCTTACTAGCATTAAGTCTGACCAGAAAGGTTGAACAACTCTCCAATCAACTAAAATCATCCACAGATGTTTAAGTCATAAGCTGTTATTTCACAAAATAGATATAAAAAAGAATGCTTTATGTTTGCTTAGTAATTTTTCTTCTTATGCAGATCATGCTAAATTAACTCTAAAATTGATTTTAGAACAATTAGGACATCTTCAGATACTGTAAGCCTGAAGCAGTTTTCCTACTTCAAAGCATCCTTTAAAATAAACAAGACATTACAGTTTATAAGACAGTATTTTTCACTGATTTATTAAATACTTTCACAGCACTACAAATTTAACATTCAAAAATAAGGTATGATGTCATGGTAGCTTAGTTCTTTCAGACCAGACTTGGTACCATGCCCAAGTCCATCAGCACTGCTGGCAAAGAACATGCCAAATAGCCTACATGAACAACATTTCTTGGTTTTACCCTTTAACACTTCAGTGACTTTTGAAGGCATCTCTAAGAACAGCTTCAAGTAGTAGTACTCCGCAACACCCTTTTTTTCCAGGGCTATCGTAATTCCAGATTTGCTCTAAGAAATAAAATCTGATACAATATAGCAGATTACAGCTGCAAATACAGTAAAAGGGTTTAGAATTTGAGTTTTAAGGATAAGACTATATGTCTTAATGCAACTACAGTAAGGCGAGGGGCAATAATGAAAAGTTCACATTTACTTAATCAGTAAGTGTACCTTAAATGGAAACAGTTCCATATGAAAATGCTGAAATTAACTTAGGTTCTACATCTCTGTCTAGATTTCAGCTGAATATTCACATTAAATTTTGAATGTTTAGTTGAACTCTATGGCAGCAAAAGCTGCCACTGCTAAAAGCTTTAAATAGGCTTCTAATGTGCAGTTTCAATTAACATCTAAGGTTAAAAACCTCAACGAAAATCTAGATTTAAGTAAACTGATGTTCCTTGATGTTCAGTTACCTGCAGTTCTGGCACAGATTCATTTCTGAAGAATTCTTTTTTCACACAGCAGCTGATAGTCCTAGAATAATTTCACTGATCTAAGACATCTTTGTATCTCTATAATCACAGTAGTGTTCCAAGGGTTGTATTGATTTATAGCAGCATAGTTATTGCAGTTCAACCTTCATAGACAAGTTCATATGCTTTTTATTAAATATTACAGCTCCTTAGATTATACTATTCTATTGAATTACATAAATCAGAAGACATTAAAAGCATTATTTCCAGGTTTCCGTTTCTTAGAATAAAATGCACTGAGCTGTGTCTCGGTTCCTTTCACAGTTATGCAACTGACTTCCCGTATTGAGTTTCAGCAACCATCATCTTCACCTTTTTTCCTCCTATTTCCAGTTTGTCTTGATTAAAGCGTATACACACTGTGGAAGTAGAAACAGCAAAAAAGCATGCTTCTTTCTTAGCTGATAACTATATGTATAGCACTAGAAGGAGCACAGTAAAGAATCCTGTAAACAGTGAGATCTGCAACACAGCAAATCGATTGTGAAATGCATCGGTGACCACCTAAGTTTCAGAATTAATGTGCTAAACCAATCACCTTTCCAGAGCATCATAAACTTATATATTTACCTACTTTCAGGAGCCTATGATAGATAAAGACATTACACTGGGAAATTGAAGAACTTATTTCTCACAAGTCAAAAAGCAAATACGACACAAACTTAAAATAAAGAGGGGGGGAGGAGGGGGGGGAGGCGGGACAACACACAGACGGATGACTTTTGAAGTAACAATTTCAGTGAAATGCCTGATAATGCGATGTGGTTCCACTCTGGGTAGTCACTAATACTCTATCCTGACAGCATTAACAAACCTTACCCAGATCAGGCATAGGTAGATGACAGGATTTGTCAAACTAACCAAAGCACATGATGCAGAGCTCACGTTGGCTTGAAGCCACAGACAGGAATCTAATATATCAACACTAAACGCTTCCACATTAACATGAATAATGCTTGTCCTTGGGCCTCTAGTAATACATCACAAATGGGAGTAAGATAAATTTCTGCACCCAAATCCTTTAATAAATTCCAAAGTACACTAGGCTACCTATAAAACTTWAAAAGGCCAAGACATGGGAATAAATAAAATACATTTGTCTCTTATACTGAATTAACTCCCTTCTACTTACATTTATACTACTCTTCATAATTAGTTTCAAGAATACCATTACACCAACATTAGTCTCAAACAAAAATAGTAAAACGTAGATCTTTATGAAAATGCTGAATCTTCTGAATACAGCAGTCACAATGAGCTCTATATTAAGGGAAGCTGTATACTTTAAGAACACAGCCTGAGGGTGTAGAACAACAAGCCTCTAAGTTTCACATCATTTGCTGCCACTCCCACACACAATATGGACACCACAGAACTTCTGACTATCCTATGACTGCTTTACAGCCTGATTTCCATCAATTGAAGCCACACGTGTAAGTTATACTGCAAAGTCACTTGCACATCAGAGATCATTTTACTGCCATGCGAAAGCAGAAAGGAGAGTTTCTAGTATTACTAAGTCCTAGAAAAAACAAAACTATACCTAAAAAATTTAACACTCAACTAGATCATCTAGCATGCTCTCCTGGATAAGGGGGAGAAGGCGGAAGCATCCTCAGACCAACAGTGCTATTTCTACAATGAAACAGTTGCATCTTAGTTAATGCACCTAAGCTGATGTAGCATGAAAAAACTCACAATGCTTCACATAACACACTAAGCAATCTAAAAAAAAATTTTGTTGTTGATTAACTAAAAGGCAGGCAGAGACTAAGTAACACTGATGTTTTAGGTCAAGGTGATATTCAAATATTTTTTCTGTATTATACTCAACACTGGAAGAATCCTGTTCTTATCAGACTAATAGGAGTCTTCTACTGTCTGTTTTTAGCAACTTTTTATTATCTTAGGTCAAAAAGGTTGAAAGAAATCAGAGCACGCAAATACTTTTGCTTTTGTTTCAAAGGGTTTGGGTTTTTTTGCACCAGGACAGCATTAAAAATTTTAACAGCTTTCTCCAAGGCTAGAATTTCTGAACTTCTTACAAACATAGCATAAAGCTTATACATAGGTTTTTTGAGTTCTAGCTGCAGTTCACCTCATAAGGTGTAGAGGACACTATCTCATTTTTCCTACATGGTTCAAAGCATGCCCCAGGAGAACTAAAAATATTATATTCTTCCTTTGATGGGGAAGTCCAGGCATTGCCTTCAACTGAAGCTCTCCCTCCCAACTATACATGAAGAGGAAAGTGAGAATTGATACATTAAAAATAACTGCCCTGTATTACAGTATCAGTTAAGCAGGTCTTCCCTCTAGAAAAGATTTTTTTTTTTTTTCCATATTACTTTGCACAGCTACAGCCCATTTCTTTCGCCTTACTCAGTGTTGGGGCCATCTTATTAGGCACCTCTCCCATACCCTTTCACAAACTTAAGAATCAAAGTCTCTAAGAATTTAAGTTCCTTTCCAGCCAGGTAGTCGGAGACATTTAGTAAGTCTTGATCCACACCTCTAAAACAGGTAATTCTAAGCTACGTATATTCTTGCACAGCTTTCAGCACACACTACTACTGCCTCGGCTAACCCCAGGAACTGCAATACCCGGAATTCACAAATGTGTCTTGCTACTGACAAATGTACCTTCATCCCATCTAAAAAACAAGGACAATGTCAAAAATTACAATCTTTCTGGATGTTCAGTGAGAAAAACATGCATCATAAAACAAAGGAAGAAGCAAAACTTATTCCAAAACACTGTCTTATAATACAGGAGCCAAGTTACCCTTGACCTAGTTAAATAGGAATGAAGAGTCCATACCTTGGTTTCCAAGTACCTTTCTTTCAAGAGCCCTGACTAAAAAACATTTCCATGTAGAAACAGTCCTGATCTAATATTTACAGTATACTCATGATAAGTGCTGTATTTACCGACAAAATGACTACCCAGAGTTACCATGGGCAAAGACATGAGGGTTAGATCAATTGCTACAACTCAGATTCTTTTACTCTGCTGAAACCTGACAACGCTTTTTCTGAGCATCTCATCTGCATGCTAGCATCGTAATCCTCTTTGGCCAACGCTTCAGGAGACGAAGCACTATGCTGTCAAGATATTCAGATCACCTCATAAAATTTATACTGAATATGATGTAACATGTTACCTTAACCAGGCTCTAAGAGTCATCAATTTTACCTGAAACATATTCTCGTCTCTGTTACTGCTTTGCTTAGAAGAAGCTGCACCTTTTGAACTTTCACCAGTCTTTTGTTTCTTTACAGGTTTTTCTGGAGCTGCTTGCTTTTTCCGCTTTGCCTTGGAGCAAGAGTAAAAAAAGAAAAGCATGAACCACAACTCACTCTATAAATTACAGAAAAGTTTACATTAGAGGTCACAAACTACTACTATGCAATGCACATTATCACTTTCCTGCTGTGAAGGCAGGAATCCAATACTGTACATTTAGACTGGAATTTTAAAAAAAAAAAAAAAATCTTCAAATAAGCTTGATTCTGTTCCCAGTGAAGTTTACCATAATACTTTGGCTTTAAAGAGAATCCTACTCTTTCTGCCCAGTAATACTGTCGGTTCAGTAGTTTTAATAAGAAATTTAAAGTCTGATGGAAGTTTCACCTTCCTTTCCACTGAGTGCAACAAAAAATGCAGGACAGCTTACAACTCTTCGAAAAAAAGAAAAAAAACCAGATGAGGTAATGAAGAAAGGATCTGGAAATCACCTCCATCAGAGTAATTTTTTTTTAAATCAGCGTCCAATCTCTGTCCACAGCATGATAAATTAAACATGTTTTCAAAACATTCAGACAATATCACCTGTAAATCAGATTACCTGCAGATGCTACAAAGTTACTATTTCTAATGGTTATATAGCAACCATGCCTGCCCCAAAAAAAGAGTAATACAAAGATACCAAAAATTAGTCTCACCTGCTAGAATTGTATTGTGGATAACCTCTTTTAAAGACAAACAGTTCCAACAAATATGGGAGGTTATAACAGGGGGGAAAAAAAAAACAAAACCACCTTACTGCCCACTAAAGCAGACTGTTAGACTATGTCTTTTCAGGAATACAGTTCCCTATCAAAAAAATCACCTGACCATTTTCTCTTATATTAAGATCTGACAGAACGCCTAATTTGCAAAGTGCAACCAAGTCACGTTTGAACCAGTTCAGTAAAGCAGACAGAGTCTCTTCACATAATACATTAAAAGACCTGATGTCTGCATTACCACCTAGCATTTCTTAAAAAGATAAATTCACTGGGGGGAGTTTTGTTGTTTGTAATGACTGGTACCTCTATACAAACTTATAAATAAAATAACTATTAAAAATAAATGGGAACACTCAATTTATACATTTAAAACAGTCAACATATGTTAAAATTAATCAACTCAAAGGCATTCAGGTCGGCTCAGCTTTTAAGTGAGAAACTAGCAGATGGTATTACAGTAAATGTAAGAATCTGAAACAGAGAAAAAGAACATGCAAACAAGATAAGCAAGTGGCACACAGAGGACAGGGCAAGGGGAGGTTTTTGTTTTGGACAAGTAATCCAGACACCAAAATGGGGGGGGGGGGGGGGGGGGTGTTTGCCCTCAAAATTAGTCCAAATTCTTGCCACCAGGGGCAGCTTATACAGAAGCCTTCTATCGCTTGCCACAAAGCAGCAAAGAATTCCAGGAAGCTTGTGGTTAGATCTATCATATGGAAAACCCTGAAGAGAGCAAAATGCAACTTAAGAGAAAAAAAGTTTACTGCAAGGCAAAAAGCATCCTATCCACCCAAACCCTAATCTTGGGAGGTGGTTTTTTTTGTTGTTGTTGTAGTTGTTGTTGGGGGGGGTGGAGGTGGTTTAAGTGTCTGATAAATCATATGGAATTACACGCATGTTGTGACATAGTGCTCACCTAATTCCTTAACCCCCGCCCGAAATATAAAAGTTAATACAGTAGTAATAAACTGCATATAATGTTCACCTTTTTGTCAACTTCACTATCTGAATCACTGGCAGACGAGCTTGAAGACACAAGTTCCTTCGACTTAGGCATTCTGGGAGGAGAAAAATAACGTGAGAACACTATACAAGGAATATGTCCCATTACAGCTGGAAAGCCATCTTTAAACCTGTTTGTAAAGGTTCATCTTATTCAAAATCCTCCTAAAGACTTTCCGGACTTTTCATATAAGCTTTCATACATGTTGTAGATGTGATCTCAAACACTCTTCCCTCTTATATCTATTCCCTTTTTGCTGCAACTGCATTAAATGCAGTGTTCTAGTTTCTGAACTGTTTACAGAGGGACAATTTTTCAAGTTTCATATACCCCTAGATATGGCAGAAACCATAATGTAAAAAATACAATACAATACTATCCTCCAGTTGAATTCTTCATACTACATTCACAAATATAAACAATTAAGGCCCTAGCATTATCTATACTCTTAGATGGGCACTTTGCCAGTTGGATTTGCAAGCAACATGCTGCATTATCGTCATACATGAAGCTAAAGTTCCCACCAATAATACAAAAGTCTGAAAAACACCTCAGTTACAGTGAACTACAGTATTGCAATTAATATTTCCACTGCAGCTTCAACACATCAGTCACTAGAGTCTATTCATTTGCCAGACAAGTGGACATTCAACTTTCCTTGAATGCACACTGCCAGGTGTGCTTCTACATCTCTCTAGTATGCAAACATGTGGTTAGATATAGCAGTTGCACATCTTGCCTGCTACTAGAAACTCTTCGTAACAAATAAATAGCTCATTTGTTTTTTCAAAATAAAAATAAGCATCCCAGAGAGAAACTGTATAAAATAAACTACAGCTAGGAAAGGCTAAGAAAAGATTAAAGCAGCATATCTCAGGAAAGAAAAGGAATAGCAGTGTTTTTAAACTGGCAGTGAAAAAAACATATGCAAATGAAAAAACGGAGTCTGAATAATGTTAATGGATTAACGTGGTTCTAAAGTAGGGTAAGTTCTGTCGTAACAGCTTGGAGCACAATGATGGAAGTTGTAGCACTGAAAATGAAACAGAGTATGAGGAAGCACACATAAGCCACGCTGCAGGACAGAGGCAGTGAAGAGCTGGAATGGGACAATGTAAAAATAAGCACAGCGATGACATGAAGTCAGGGAGCCGCACAAGAAAAGACCGACACGCGGGGGGGGCGTGCACCAGCGGGGGATAACCCTAGGGTCCGCATCAGGATGAGGGAGTGACAATATGGAGGAAGGTGGGGGCGGAAACTGGAGGAAAAAGAAATGGGGGGTTGTAGGTGCCCCTCGGGAGAGGCTGGCAGGCAGAGCGTTAGGAGACACCGAAGCACTGGTGAGAGCGAGGGCGGAATGAGACGGGCCAAGCGAGGACGAGGGAAAGATAGAGGAGAAAGACAAGCCAGGACGAGCTAGGAACACCAGGTAGGCGGATCCCAGCCGCCATTTTCCTCCCCTATTCCTCTTTTCCACGGCTCGTGTGGCCCCCCAGGGGAAAGGAGCGAGGGCCCGAATAGCGGGGCACGGGCAAGGACGCCCAGGTCCTCTCGGGGCAGGGTAGCAGCAAGCGGGCTGCAGGTCACCGGCGGCGGAGAGAAAAGGCAGCACAAAAAAAAAGGGCCGGGGGTCATCAGCGGGCAGGGTCAGATCCCGGCGTGGGGGTACGGAGCCGGGCGGTTCCCCGCCGCCATTTTCTCCCTCAGTGAAATCCTCTTTGCCCCCCCAACATGGCAGCTTCTCCTCGACAGCGGCTCCTCCTCCCGCCCCAGGCCCGCTCCACAGCGGGGCATCCCTCCCGCAGGGCACAGCGGGCACTCGAGGAAAAGGGGAAGCCTCGCCACACGCCTGCCCAGCGCGCCTCCCCCGCGCCGGCCGGGAGGGGCCGAAGCCCCGGCAGTCGGCGACGGGGACGAGGGACGGAGAAAATGGCGGCGGCCCAATGGGGCGCGAGGGGGGACCCCAACACTCACGTCCTGCTCCGCGCGCGGCTCCTCCGCAGCACGAGAGAAACGGAAGTGACGCATCGCGGAATCCCCGCCCCTGCCCTGCACCACGTGGGGGCGGGGGGGGGAGGTGTTTAAAGGGGACGCGTCCTTTTGTTACTCGTTCCCGCCTCCCCCGCCGCGGCGGGGGGCTCGGGTGTGCGGCAGTGAACGCTTCCCTCCGGTCCGGTCCGGTCCGGTCCGGTCCGGTCCGGTCCGGTCCTCGCGTCCGCCGCCTCATGCTAACCAGACACCGAGGGGGCAGAAGCGCGCCCTCCGAAGGGAAACCTGTGGGGCTGACGGCAGGGCCCTGCCTGCCCCGCGGCCCAGCCAGGAGCCGGGGCCCCTTGGGGCTGCGGCCCCGCTGAGGGGAGGCGCCGCCCGGGCCAGGCCTTCACCAGCTGCCGGCCCTCCGCTGAGGGGAGGAGGGCCCTTACTGCCCAACAGGAACCCTTAAAAAAAAACACATCCGCACATGGCGGTTCTCCTTCGCACGCTGCAGCCGTTGCTCGATCTCGTCAGGAGCCGCCCGGCCAGCAGCCGTGCCCGAGGAAGCGCCGTGAGGCGGTGTCGCTGCGGCGGCTTTGCATACCGAAACCGCAGCCCCGGGTGGCGGCCGAGGCGCTGTTGAGGAAAGCGCCGGTTCCCCTTTCTTTCTCCGGCTGACCTGGGCTTCGTGTTCTTCCTGCGGGGGGGCGGTGAGCGTTAGGGCCCCCATCACGGCAGTCACCTTGGGTCAAGCGCAGGGCTGAAGCGCTGGGGACTGAAGGTCAAAACAATCTCGGCTCCTATTTTAAACACTTTTTCAAAGCCCTCCAAGCAAAAAAAACAAAAAAAAAAACAAAAAAAAAACAAACTTTGAAAATATAATTTGACAATCTTGCCTATTTCTGTAGCGCGTTTACAGCAGAACATGCTGCATGCTGAGTGCCCTGCTGATGCCGTCTCCGGTGTCGGGACTGGAAGAGGGGCTGCAGGCTGAGTTCATCTAACCACATGCGACAGCTTCTGAGATAAACTAAAATGACACCTCTCTGGAGGGGGGGTGGGGAAAGGGTCCTCTGCTCCCAACTTTGTGAAAGGAGAAGACTTCTAGCAGCCTTTGCCAACTGCAATAGGCCAAGCGTTCTGCCAGAGCACGAGTGGTTTCACGTTGGGTCTTCCTGTGTTACCTATTTGAGCCTGTACTTTTCAGTTTACGATGAGATTTATTAACATTAAAATATTATCATCGTCAATACGACACAAAAAACCACGGCCTGTTACTGTTTGCTTATCACTGTTTGCACCGGGGTCATGTAGTTGTGCTGTAAGCGTGGCAGGATGCCAGTGCTTCAGATACCCATTATCCATTTCGTTTAGTCCTTTTCTCATTGCTATTACCTCTAGACCTGTGCTTTAGCTACCAGGACAATGCAAGCTTTTCGTAAAAAGTGCAAGCAAACTATCAGAAATGGGAAGTGGACTCTAGTCCCAATCCTAGCTTCCAGATAAAGCTATTGTTGGTACAGGTGGAGTGGGGTGGTGGCTGATAGGCCTCTGTAGTTTCAAGAACAAACGCCTAGTAATAAAGTGTTTAAAATCAAAAGTCTTGGGCTTTTTTAAATTCCAAAGATCCCTGTTCATTAACATGGGCCAGAACGATAAACATCATGTTTCAAGAGGGGATAATCCCCCAAAGTCAGCATGAGCAGCTGCAAGTCCTAAGCAGTGTTTCTGAAAAACGTACGGGAGGTGGGCGAAGAGGTTTTTAGAAGGGATCTATGAGGTCTGTACAGCCTCACCATGAATTGAGGTAAACTGGCTCTCAGTATGAGACTCACTTTAATAGCAGGAAAACAGGAAGTTAATACCAGAAATTAGAAGTGCACTCTTTTAACTAATTCCTGGAAATTGGCTGTTTCATAATGTTGTTATATATCTTGCAAAACAAAAATAGAAAAATATACAGTTCTTACTACATGCCTGACCTTTGGAAAATAAAACTATGGTTGGTTGTACAGAATCAAAGCACAGTAAATCACATGCATGCAAATATAGTAATTATCACCACTGCGCAAATATCAGGCTTGTCAAGCCATATAATTGTGGAAGATGGACAGATGATCTTTTAATACTTAATGCTTAACTTCAAACAAAAAAAAAAAAAAACGTATTCCACAAAAGATAGTCTCCACATGTGGAATATTAGTTTGAAAAAACATAGCCATTCTTTTCAAGGCTTTTACTAACTTTTCATATTAGAATAGTAATGGCAGTTCAGATCTTTGTAATGTCTATCTGCTTTGCTTTCTTATAGGTCAACACCTGGTACACAAAGAATGCTAAGGTTTTAGGAGCATCACACTCAAATCAACAATTCTTTATGCACTTTTAATCAAGTCCTTCAGCCTTGAAATAAATCAAAACGACTAAAAGAAAGATATTTTTCTGCTGGATCTTAATGAGTTAACTTCTCCCACCTGCAGCATTTCCTCCAAAGCAAGCACCAAGTTTATTTTTACAGCTGAATTCCAAAATAACAGGTCAGTGAGGGGAAGAGAGTGTTTGCTACAACTGGGGATTTCATGTTCTGTTTTTCAGTAATGATACGTTTCTTTGAGAATTATTCTGGTCATTGAGTATAGTGGCTGTTTGAGCTTTTTGGTTACGCTTACTATATTTTATTCTATTTAAAAAGAAGAAAGAAGATACTAAGAAAAGATGCTGGGTTTAGAAAAATGGGGAAGGAGCCTTGATTTTTCCAAGGTAAATTTCTTCTGTTACCTTCAAAGTGAGTCATCTATACCCCCAAGGGGTATAGTTCACTTTCTGAGTGCTTAAAATAGATTTTTGTAATGGGTTTGTTCCCTCATCAGATGCTTTCCTTCTGTAGCTGCCTTAAAAGGGCTTAAATTCTTCTAGTTACTGCCTGATTGCCTCATTTCATATCACACATGTCTTTGGCTGAAAAGAATGTTGAAACATTAGCTTTTTCTTCAAAGAGAAATTTTAGCATGCAGGTTTGAACGGGAATGCTGAAAAATACAGGGTCATGCTTCTGATCACATAGCAATTACTAACTGCAATTGTTGACTACTCTAGTTACAAATAGTAGAGCTGGTAGGAAACACATTCTGGGCCAAGCAGAATGAGGGACAGCTCTTTAAATTTTTAATATTCAGTACTTATTAGTTTAAAAGGTAGATGAAGAAATCAGCTGAGGAAGGGAAGGTTACCCTATAATATGGACACTAACTTCATTAAAGTGTCAGGAAAGAAAGAGAAAGGGATACTGCCAGCCAGTATTTGTGCTTGTGTACTGTAACTGGTTCGTTTCTCATGTGCATATGATGTGTAATTTGAGTTTGCATTAACACTTGCATAATTTTGTATTATGCTTGGGTTTGGGTGGTGGAGTTTTTAATGGTGCAATTTGGTATTCTAAACACTGATAACTTCCATTTATGATTTAATTAATTACTTTTATTGATTTTTATTAACACTTCTGTTGTTATGGTCACTGTTCAATGTCTAAACCTTGTTGTTAAAAGGTAACACTTTTTTGCTTTAATCACTTAAAACCTTGGTGAAAACATCTGGTCTTTGTCTTCATTGCTTAAAAAATGTAATTTCACTTTAAAATAAGGAGGTTGATAAGCTGATGAAAGTCTTGTCTCTGTGTAGCTATCTGAAATAATTTCCAGGTGAGAGGTGAGGACTCCTTATACTGATTTTAAAACCTCATCCTATCTAGGGCTTTTACAAAGAGAGCACTAAGTATTAAATTACCTTTTCAGGAAATAAAAGTGCAGCTTTTGTTAATATGGTCTGTACGGTGTAGGAAAGCTTTAATCCTCTGCTACCCCTGCCCTGCCCTCTGGTGGTCACACACACAAAGGCCAGCAGAGAGTCTGTTTTCAAATGAACTGGAAGGTTGCCTCTGAGAAATCTTACCTCCATCTGCTACCAAAAAAAAAAAAAAAAAAAAAAAAAAAAAAAAAAAAAAAAAAAAAAAAAAAGTCTATGTTTGCTCACTTTTAGTGGTTTACAGAGAAGGTGCAAAAGATTTTGAGTCTTCCCCACTGTGTTTCAACTACAGTTTTGCAGTCCTGTGGTAGCAGCAGTGACGTGCGTCTTGGACATTATAGTAAAATAGTAGGATTGATGACACTGCGTGTTATATGGTGCTTTCTTCTTCTCACCATATTTTTGAGGTCTCCTTTCATATAGATGAAAAGAAGGTCAAAGATTTGTTTTTCTGAATGCTAGCTTGCCATTTTTGTCTGTAATATTTTTAGATGCATTGAACTTTGCACAAATAGAGTAGCTGTACTATTTAATCCCAAAAGTTTTGCGTTCCAGTGTATGTTTTCATTCTGGAAATTCTCGGCTATTCTTCTGTAATCTTAATAGGAACAGAGATGGAGAAGTTTCTTTTTCCTATTTAAAAAAAATGTTTTGAATGTTTCACTAAAGCTTTTCTACCTTTCTCCCTCTGCCACATGATTTGCACTTTATCACTCCATTTATTTCCCTTCCAGTTAAGGATACAGAAATCAGTAAAGCTCAAAATGCCCTAAAGGATCTAATCTGAATTTATTACTGTTTCATTTTGAAGCAAATCTGATACACGTCTTACAGAGATGCAATCTTGTTTTATAACCCACTGAGGTTTTTTAAGTATAGACTATGAATCTGATCCTGCGAGCTAGTAGTAACATAAATAGATGTTATGTAATGGTTCACAAAGTCACCAGGAAGCGTCAGGTTCTTATTAGGAAACTGCTGAGGGAAAGACTTGTATAATACCACTGGGGTTTTTTTCCAAGAAAATGGGAAACCTTCTTGATTTTTTTTTTTTTATCACACTTAGTAAGTGTGACTTCTCATACAGTATGTTATAATCTTTTTAAAGTGATATATGCACTGAAGATTCAATATGCAAAATTCACCCAGAAAAGTAATCTGAAACTTCTGCTGAAATTGCAGTTGAATCAGGCTGCCAAATGGAGCTTATGGTCAGACATATGCAGGGCTGAAATCATAAGATATAGGGTGGAATATTTGAATTAGAGCTACTAGAAATTACTTGGACGAAAGAAGTTATGAAACCTAAGACAGAAATCTGTATTGTCAATAAGAAAGCTTTTTTTTTTTTTTCTCTCAGCTTGTGGAGCCAAAACTTGAAAAGAGGGTAAATATTCCAAGTTTACCTCATCAATGAAGAAATGATAGGCAATTGCAGGCCATGCACTTGCAAAATACAGGTTTAGTGCTACAGTGTTAAAAAGTGTGTGAATGTCTCTGTGTTTATATAGATGCTTATATTTTAACGAAATGTGTATTGAATACTGTACATTTATCAGTGTATTGGAAGGTTTATAACTGAAAAAACTTGAAAGACAGTGGAACAAAGAAAACTTCCATTTCCTTTTTGTTCAAGTACCATGATCCAGTGGTCCAATTATGAACAATTTTTAATAAAAATGAGGAGGGGAGAGTATAGATATCACTCATTTATGTATCCTGAGTCCACTGAGATTCTCATGGCAGAAGTCATGCTCTGTAAGTTCTATAGATTTGTGTAGAGCTGTCTCCTGAAGTACTCTTGTAGATAACATCAGGATTAGGGCTTTTATAAGCAGTAGCAATTAAATGTCTTCATCCAATAGCTGCTTTCTTCACAGAAAAGCACTTAGAGTGGAAAGGCACCACAGAGGTTGGAAATTCATTCCTTTTCCCATGCAGGTTCCTTTTCCTATTGTGCTTGATTAGGATAAGAAAGAACAAGAGGTACAGTACTGTTTCGTTCCTAAAACTAATAATGACCAATAAATTATGTTCAGTGAATTGGCAAGGATGTTTGGCATCTTAAGTAGCTATACTTCTTATGCAGCTGCAATAATGTAAGCTTTAGATGAGAAATGACTCCCCTCTTCTCATTTGTTTTATAATGAAAAATATCTTTGCTGAAGTCTTACTGCCTAAGATGACCGCAGGTACTGCGGGATAAGGGAAACCCGTGCCCTTGTGAGTACTGTGAGAGACCCCAAGCTGGGGTATTTTGAGTAGGTGTGGCTTACGGAAAACAAATACTTCTAAAATGATCACTTTTTAATTAATCCAGAAGTGTTTTATAAGTCTTGATTAGTTTATGAAAAATGCACATCATTGCGCAGACAAAGTACACAAATGAGATGCAAGTGTTTAAGGATTTAAGTTTTGCTTTGTTCATCTGCTGCTCAGAGGGAAGGATTGCCTAAAGGTGGAACTCCTCCCCTTGGTCCTAGCCTGGCTAGCAACAAGGGGTCCCTGCTACAGTAATTCCTATAACATACAACTCAAATCCTGGGTTACAGCAATTTAAAGGTATTTCCATTACAATCTCCACCCCTGGTCCCTTTGGACCAGACCATTGGGTTTAACGTCACAGTGAACTCCTCCCCTTGCCCCTGTTCCGGGTGGGACTTATCCACAGACTGCAGTCCCTTAGGGGTGTACCTGCTCCAAGTGGAGCCTTATCTATGAGCCACAGTCTCTTTGGGGGTATACCTCCTGCGGCATAGACTTATCCACAGCCACAGTCACTTTGAGGCGCACCTGTTCCAGCGTGGCCTTCTCCATGGGCCACAACGCCTTCAGAGATATACCTGCTCCAGTGTGGCCTTACCCAGAGCCACAGTCCCTTCAGAAGTAAACCTGCTCCAACATGGCCTTACCCATGGCTGCAGTCCCTCCAGGGGTGTACCTGCTCTGTCATGGGCTTATCSATGGCCACATGCTTTGAGGTGCTCCAGCATGACCTCCTGTGCAGCTACTGATGCTTCAAGGTATACCTGCTGCAGCATGGGCTTACCCACAGCCACTGATGCTTCAAGGTGTACCTTCTGCAGCATGGACTTACCCTTGGGCCACAATCCCTTCAGAGGTATACCTGCTGCGGCACAGACATAACCACAGCCACAGACGCTTTGAGATGTACCTGTTCTGGCGTGGACTCATCCATGGCCACAGAGGGTTTGGGGTGTTCTGCTCCTGTGTGGACTCATCCACAGGTCACAGTCCCTTCGACTCGAGTTCACACTGGAGTTCCAGCCTGTCCAGTACAGCAGCACAGAAACAGCAGCKATGCCCTGGBCATCTGCCAGCCCAGGCGCATCGCCATTGCTGTTATCAAATGTTCCCAGGCACAGCAGAGTAAGATGATAAACAGTACAGCAGTACAGCAAGCAGCCACCAACGAGCACGAGACTCTAACATACAGTGAGGCAAGCAAGGCCCATGGCAAGCACAGAAACCTGTCAATTAATAGCTAAACAGCTATAACAGCTATAAATTCAATCTAGTACATTCCAATCAAACCTGTTGTTATCTCAAACCCTTCGTGCCCCATGTTGGGTGCCAAAAGGGCTGTTGTGGTTTAATCCCACCTGGCAACTGAGCATCACACAGCTCAGTCCCTGCCGGTGGGATGGAAGAGAGAATCAGAAGGGTAAAAGTCAGAAAACTCATGGGTTGAGATAAAGACAGGTTAACAGACAAAAGCCGTGCATGCAAGCAATGCAAAACAAGGAATTCATTCACCACTTCCCATCAGCAGGCAGGTGTTCAGCCATCTCCAGGAAAGCAGGGCTCCATCACACCAACGGTTACTTGGGAAGACAAAATGCCGTAACTCCGAACGTCTCCCGCTTCCTTCTTCTTCCCCCAGCTTTCTATGCTGAGCATGACGTCATATGGTATGGAATATCCCTTTGGTCAGTTGGGGTCAGCTGTCCCACCTGTGTCTCCTCCCAACTTCTTGTGCACCCCCAGCCTACTCGCTGGTGGGGTGGGGTGAGAAGCAGAAAAGGCCTTGACGCTGTGTAAGCACTGCTCCTGCACAATATACCTGTGTTATCAACACTGTTTCCACCACAAATCCCAGAAATAGCCTCATATTAGCTACTATGAAGAAAATTACCCTGGCCAAAACCAGCACACAGGGTCACGAAGAACAGAGGGAAATTCAGTCACTTGAGCAGGAGGTTACTGCACTGACTGTAATGTTCTGCCCAGCAGTTTTTAGGAGCAATCTGATGGACTGCTAGTGCCTAGAAACTTCAGATGAATGGGCTCTGTATGGGTGAGGCTTGCCTCACACATACCATAAGCACATAGGAACTATAGCAGAATTAATTTGTGGACGTGTCAGCTGTGGCACCTTGGGGACAGGTCAGATGATGTGCACATGGCTTTAGTCGGACAACAGCGACGTTGTTCTTCACGTGTGCATTTGCAGTGGTGCAGCTGGGGGCCCAGGTGAATCTAAAACTGGTTTAAAGTTTAGTCAAGTCTGAGGTCTTGCTGTGAATCTCTGCACGCATGTGCTAACCGCAGCTGCTGCCTTCTAGCTCCGTGGCCTTGCAAGAGTGCTAATTAGGTAGTGGCTGTGTATGCCAGGCTTCAGCTGACCATGTGCTTGTGTGGGAAAGCCGGTAAATACTGACACGTGCGTGGGGACAAACACCAGTGCACGGCAGGGGTGGTGGTGACCCGCTTCACCTAGACTTCTGTTACTGGAGCTACCTACTGCTGTGTGTTGTGCCTTTGCAGGCAAGAATCAGAAACCGACCATATCGTTGCAATATGAGTCCGCGGGTAGGGGTGTGGTGTGGCTGTGGGTGCGGAACAGGGGATAATGGAGGGAGGACGGGGACAGGCGGGCGCTACGTGCAGCACTACCCTGAGAACGACTCGCCATCGCGCCTGGGCCTCGGGGAGGAGGACTACAACTCCCAAGAGCCTTTGCACATCCCGCGCATGCGCACGTGAGGACGCGCGCCTCAAGCGCGGCGGCGGCTCCCGCAGCACCCAGCGCTCTCTTCTGCGGGCGGGGGTAGGGGGCGCGGCCAGGGGCCGGACTACAACTCCCAGCGGCCCTCGCACATCCCGCGCGTGCGCACGGCGCCGGCCCGGCCGCACTCCGCCGTTGTCGCCGTAGGTGGGTGGGTGGGGGGAAGGGAGCGAGCGCGGCGGGGGGGAGGAGGGAGGGGGGGGAGAGAGTTGAGAGTTCAGCCGCCGCTGTCGCTGCCAGCTCGGACTCATGATTCCCATATGCCCGGTAGTTTCGTTCACCTATGGTAAGTAACGGCGCTCGGTGTGTATGTGTGTCCGCGCGCGCGGGGGGGCGGCGGGGAGGCGGAGGGGGAGGGGATGCGGCCCGCGCGCGGGGCGGGGGAGCGGAGCGGAGCGGGGCGGGGGTGTGGGGGGGTGTCCTGAGGCGCCGTGTCTGACCTGGCGCTCGCGCGCTCTTTCTGTCCCTTGTCTGTCTGTCCCCTTCTCTTCCTCCTCCTCCGCCTCCTCCCCACCCCCCTCCTCCTGCCGGGCCTCCTGTCATGGCCCCGACCGCCGCCGCCGCTGCCGCCGCCTCTTGGTTATCGTCGCCACAGTGCCCAGCCGGCTGGGAGAAGATGCCAAAATGGCCACCGGCAACTACTTTGGATTCACCCATAGCGGGGCTGCTGCCCAGTATAGGTAACCACCGCGACCCCTCCCTGCCCTGCCCCGCCCCTCCCTCTGCCCGGGCCCGCAGCCCCCTCTTCGCCTGCGGTCCCCTGTCCCTGACCGGGATCTCCCCGCCCCCTCGGGGTGAGGGCTCGGGACTGCTCCCATCCCCCGCCCCGTGCGGGGATCTCCTCTGCACCCCGCACCTCCGGGGTGGTTGTGCCTGGGACCCTTCTGCTTGTCTGCCCCGCCCGCGGGTATGTTTTCTTATCCTCCTGGTAAGGGCCTCGCTGTATCCCCAGTGGTGCGAGGGTGGGGAGGTGGAGCTGGGCACCACGGAGGAGGAGGAGAATCAGCGGCAGCATCAGGTCTCAAGGCCCTTAAATTAAAATGGCCACTTGCAGTCAACATCACCAGCGAGTTACTGTCTGCCGCCCCCGGGCCCTTCTCCTCCATCAGCTTCAGGGAAGATGGGGCTTGCTCCCCAAGTCTTTGCCCCCACTTATGTCAGTGTGGGAGGACAGAATCCTTTTTAACATAGGTTAGTACTTAGCCTATGGGAGGCTGGATGGATGAGGGAAGAGCTGAAGCACCAGAAAATACAGGGGACTTCATTCCATTGAAGCAATGTTATAATTAATGTCTCTAAGAAAGTAGAGAAGGTACTTTCAGGGCCAGACACCTTTTGAGAAGATTTCCTGCTTTGATATCTAAGACCAGGAGCAGGTCTTCTAGTGGAGCTCGGGGACCTGTAACTGTACATCTTACATCTTGTATAGAGGCACTGCTGTAAGTTTTTGTATCTTTGTAGTTTTGGCGCATCCAAATTGTGTATCAGAGTGTTAAAAAGTAATTGGTAGCATCTATTATCTCACATTTTCTGAAATCAGATTACTTAATTTGGCAAAAACAGATACAATCAGGAACATATTCACATTTTTGGCTTATATTGGAGTAGCACCTTAAAGGCCACATTTGAATCTATGTTACTCATTTCATAAATCTATAATATTCCTTGTCTCCTAAGTCTTGGTTAATGGGAAAAACAGAAGAACAAAGCAAATATATGAGGGGTTATTAACAAACAAATGCAGATGTGTGCTACTGTTAACTAGCTAATAGAAATTGCATACCTGACATAGTTTCAGTTTTATGGAGTTTTATGGAGGTCTTGGAATGACTCCCAATCTATTCTTTCTATCTATTTTTTCCTGGAAATGGACATAAAGTACCTTAAATTTCATTTACTCCAGTGTTCAATAGTTAAAGGAGAGGATTAAACTTAGTTCATCTTCTAGTTCTTTTAAGATCAGGTGTTCACAGTATGTTTATGTTTTACTTGAAAGTTATAGTGAAATTTGAAACTGAGTTGTCAAGGCRTATGAAGGAGTTTCTAAAGAGGATTTCCTTTTTTTTTTTCTTTTTTTGTAAGTAAACAAATTATCTTTAAGTGAATAATAAACTGAGATCCATATGTCTGCAGTTTTAAAGTGGAGATGAATTTTTAAAATTATTATTCCTTTTATTGTGGAGCTGAGGTGGTCTCTAGACCTACAAACCTGAACAACTCATTTGAAACTTCCTTTTGAATTGCAACATAAAAACATATAATTGGAATAATGTTCAAGTTCCAAATTTGTTTTCATAGTTAATCCTAAATGTGTTCTTGAGAAAATGGAAAAACTGATTGAGTTTTTCCTTCGCTATCACAAGTGCAAGATACTATTTAATTTGCTATCAGTAAAAGACTCTACATCCTATAAATGGTTTGTATATTTACCACATCTGGAAGTGAAGAGACACAGCAATCAGTGTTAAAGCAGTCCTTTCATAAAAATGAATTTAGTGTTTTGAGCAGAAAACACAGGAGACACTTAAAATGTCTAAAAGGGAGCTTACCTTCATGAAGCAGACTTGGCAGGTCCTTAGTAGCTTGTTTACAGAGTGCTACAAAATGTGTATTCCACTCCAGTATATTTGAGAAAGAGATGGTGGTGGCAAGGGAAGATAGTAAAAGATTGAATATTGCAACAAGTCCTCTAAGATTGTTACCAGTATTTGAAGTAACAGTTTATAGAATAATAAAATTCTTGTGTTCTTAGAAACCAGGATAATAGATAAACAAATGGATAATCTGCATAGTTAATACATGGGTGAGCCTCGTAAATCTACCAGAAAAATTTCTAGCCACAGGACTAATCCATGGATTTTAAAAAAGTTGCTCAAAACTGCAAGTTGTTTTAGGAGGGCAAATCAGACAGTTGAAATCGAAGACCTTAGTTCTTCGATATATGCTGTTTAGAAGTCCTAGCGCTGTAGTTTTTATATCAAGTACCAGGAATTTTCATAATAAACACATCATCGGTCACATTTTTTGGGCTTCTCTCTTGACAAAATGGCTGTAAAAAATTCTGATGTATTGGGACAACTTTAGGCTGCAACTTTAAAGGACTCTCAGTGCTCCCTAATGATAATATATAGAATCCTGTTGATTTCAGCACTTACTTCAGCTAAGTGCAAAAAATCTGTGCAATTCTTTTTAGAATACACACCTTTCTTGGAATATCTTGAAGTATGAAACTGTTAAATCTTCAGGAGACATGCATAAAAAAAAACCCCAAACTTTGCATCAGAAAGAACAGAGTCTAAATAGTTTCTGATTAATTTCAAAGAATAGAATAGAATATTTCAGTTGGAAGGGACGTACAATAATCATCTAGTCCAACTGCCTGGCAACTTCAGGGCTGACCAAAAGTTAAAGCATGTTATTAAGGGCATTGTCCAAATGCCTCTTAAGCACTGACAGGCTTGGGGCACCAACCACCTCTCTAGGAAGCCTGTTCCAGTGTTTGACCACCCTCTCGGTGAAGAAATGCTTCSTAATGTCCAGTCTAAACCTCCCCTGGCACAGCTTTGAACCATTCCCAGATGTCCTGTAACTGGATACCAGAGAGAAGAGCTCAGCACCTCCCTCTCCACTTCCCCTCCTCAGGAAGCTGTAGAGAGCAATGAGGTGGCCCCTCAGCCTCCCTTACTCCAAACTAGACAAGCCCAAATTCCTCAGCCGCTCCACATAGGACGTGCCTTCCAGCCCTTTCACCAGCTTGGTTGCCCTCCTCTGGAYGCATTCAGGTCCCTTCACATCCTTCTTAAATTGTGGAGCCCAGAACTGCACACAGTGCTCAAGGTGAGGCTGCACCAATGCTGAATACAGCGGGATAATCCCCTCTTTTGACCGTCTGGTTATGCTGTGTGTTTGATGCACCCGAGGATGTGGTTTGTCCTCTTGGCTGCCAGGGCACACTGGTGACTCGTGTTGAGCCTGCTGTCGACCAGCACCCCCAGATCCCTTTCTGCAGGGCTGCTCTCCAGCCACTCCTCTCCCAGTCTATACTTGTGCTGGTGTTACTCCATCCTAGGTGCAGAATCCAGCATTTGGACTTGTTAAATTTCATGCTGTTAATGATTGCCCAGTGCTCTGATCTATCTAGATCCCTCTGCAAGGCCTCTTGTCCCTTGAGAGAGTCAACAGCACCTACCAGTTTGGTATCATCACTAAACTCACTAATGGTGCATTCAACTCCTGCATCCAGGTGATTGATAAAAATATTGAACAGAACTGGCCCTAGATCTGAGCCCTGAGAAACACCACTGGTGACTGGTCACCAGCCAGGTGTAGCTCCATTCACTACAACTCTTTGAGCCCTGCTGTTCAGCCCGTTCTTCACCCAGCACACTGTGAACCTGCTCATCCCACAGTTGGACAACTTGTCCAGAAGGATGCTTTGAGGGACGGTATCAAAAGCCTTACTAAAATCCAGAACTACATCCACCATCTTCCCTTCATCCACTAGGCAGGTGATCTTATTGTAGAAGGATGATTGCATTGTTCTTTAAATGCCTTTCAGTAGCACCCAGTGTGATCTTCTCTGTAATTTTTCCAGGAACTGAGGTTAGACCAACAGATCTGTAGTTTCCTGGGTCTTCCCTCATGCCCTTCTTGTAAATTGGAGTAATATTGGCTAGCTTCAAGTCAGCGGGGACCTCCCCAAACTCCCAAGACGTTTGGTAGATGATCGAGAGGGGTCCTGCTGTAACATCCAGTAGCTCCTTCAGAACTCTGGGATGAATCCCATCAGGCCCCATAGACTTACAAACATTCAGCCGATACAACTGGTCCCTTACAATTGCAGTGTCTACAAATGGAAAGTCACTGTTCCTGCAGTTGTGGTCCTCCCACTCCGAGGACTTAAAGGAGAAAATCTGCTGTACTAAGTGATATTTGAAAGGTGCTTGTAATAAAGGTTTTCTGTTTTTAATTCTAGACTTTTTGGAGACCAGTATAAACCCTATTGAAATTCCAGTTTCTCAAAATGACAATATTCTAATTTGCATTAATAGTAGTGAAGGGACAGTGTGTTGGAACTATTGGGTTCAAGGAAATAGCTTCTTTAAATCAACAACTGAAAAGATGATGAAGCTATTATTGGCGTAGGAATCACTGTGTCTTCCTGTGACTCTAGTTTATGTGTGGCCATGGTGGATCATTTAAATACTCTCTCATCCTTCACACAAAGGATAAATTAAAATTTGTCCAAGGAATATAGTCTTAAGATTAAATACTGATATTTGAAGCAGTTATAAAGGCCAGATTGTTAGCTGCTCAGATGGTAGATCTTGGATTTGGGAAATTCATGAGTAGTGTGTGCAGGAGTTGATAACGTATTTGCTGTTCTAACAGTGTAAGCAGTATAGTTCCCTGAATTGACTAGATAAGAAAGGGAATAGATGTCTGTCTGTATTAGTTCATAAATACTAGTTTTCGTAAAACACATTTGAAATCTTCACTCGTTTCATATTTAATCAAAGGCAGCAAAAGAGCTAAGTGCCCTTTAAACCTTTAAATAATGGATTAGAAGCATTCTTTTTCCTTTCAGTGTTGTCACTGCATAAAATTTCCTGCTGCCCTGCTCATTCAAAATTCTTTGTGTGCACTACCCAGTAATAATATCATGACTTAATGAGAGAAGCATTAGATTATGCAAATACCAATACAGGAAATTTCTTTGAATATTGCAATACCTTTACAATTTGTGCTTTCTGCTAGTGGTGGTATTAGGGCCTAAGGTTATAAACCTGCATGCAATGCAAACTTCATCTGTTATGTATTTAAGTAACTGTATTAATCCGTCTATTTAGGAGCCTGAAATAAACGTGGAATTTGGTGATACTAGTCCTCTTTTCTTTGTGTGTGTGTGCTCTGTAGGTCACCTGAACCACTGTGTGTCTATTCAGTTTGAAACAAACAACCTAATATTGGCTTGTCTTTCATGTGTAAAAAAATATTAGCATTCTTGATTCAGTGCTGGAGAGAGGCATAGTTACGCTTTTATTCTGAAGTTGGCTGATAGAAATGTGGGGATGCTGGTAGAGAGATAGGGGCATTGAGACATGTTTGGACAGAGAAGTGTGCAAATGTGGTAGTCTCATTTAATTAACCTTGTGTTAAGATTTTGGTTTCTGTTAATAAGATAAAGAATCTTTAAGTGTCTGAGTATCATCTTAGTGATATTCATACCGTGTCCCTGCTCTAATGAGACAGGACACAAATGGGAGATTCTTGGGTAGTTAGGAGTGATTTATTAACTTTGAATTGCCTTCAAGTAGCGTGAATATTACTAAGTGTGGCGAGCCTTCACAGATAAAGGCAATTTTAGCAGTTCAGGTCCAGAGCAGACCACAGTGGCTGTGAGTTTAGGTTAAGATGCAGTCTTCTAGGCAGCCGTATGGAAGTGAACTCTTGCAATTAGAGCTGGTTTGGAATTCAGGTGCAGTGCACGATGTTACAGGATATTTGAGGCTGACGCAGAACAGCAAAGGAAGGTGAAATGCTGTGGATGGATAAGTTGGCTATTGAGAATTGTTTGGGGGTGGAGTGTTTTTTTCACATTAGCTAGTACTTCTAATTAACTTTAGTCTTCAGTGTCTGCCCCAGTTACCTCTTCTTCAACTAGATGCTAGTTTCAAAAGTATTCAGTCTTTCAGAGACATTAGTGCTGTAATTCACACAGGCCTACTAGCCCAAGCTTAAAGTATCACTAAACATAATTCAGATTTGTACTGGTGGACAACAGCAAGGTAAGGACAATACTGAGTAGGACTTACAGCTTCTTCTGAAGTGAAAATGTACTTCTAGACTTAAACTTATGTTAAGAAAAACATTTATTCATCTTATAGTATTGTGTTTTATGCATCCCATTCTAAAATGAATGGGGAGTGAAAGTAATCAGTTTTATCATAGAATGGAGGTACCTATATCACAGTATAAAAACTCCAAATGCTTTCTTTCTGTGAATTTTATGCCCATGCTATCTTGAGTTGCATCACATCTTAAAGAATACACATTTTTAGCGAAAGAAACTTCACTGAATATGATAGAGCTGAGTGGTGCTGATTCTCTTTTGTTCAACCAATCACCAGTTTTAAGTGCTATCCCAAACATGCTGTTCTAGCTTACTTAATGTACACAGGAAGCCTCCAGTAAGCTACTGCTGTTTATAAAAAGATTTTGATAGACTTACTTTCAAATCAGTGAGGTCCCACTCTCAAAGGAGGTATGCCAACATTAGAAAGGCAATAAGGGGCTCTGGGTTTGTTAACATGGGCTGTATGCCAGTATTGCAGTTGACTAATGATGGGGAGACAGAGGAGGTGGTGGTAATTGGGGAGGAAAGGTGCCTCACTAATCAGAGGAGCCCTTGTCATTCTTAAAAGAGGGAAGTCTGCCAACTAGTTGAAATTTGCAGCAGGCTCATGTCTTCAGGAACTGAGCACTTGGGGAAGCTTTTCTGTTAATGGTATAGTTATGTCCTTTGTAGTTGTAACCTCAAAATGGATTGATGGGGTGTTAAATTATACGTAAAATGTTGTCTGCTGCTGAAATGCAACAATGGTAGGTTAACATGTAGTTGCATTATTGGTACTAGAAAAGCAAAGTAGTAGCTTAAGGCAGGAAATACAGTATGTTTTAAGAATTGAATACAATTTTCCATACTAGTGAAGTTTCTTTCCTTATATAGAGAACTTGCCAATTTTAGCATTTTTTCTGTTTAACATCTTCATTAATGATCTGGACGATGAGGCAGAGTGTACCCTTTGCAAGTTTGCTGCTGACACAAAACTGGGAGGAGTGGCTGATATGCACTGTCATCCAGAGGCCCCTCAACGGGCTGGAGAAATGGGCTAACAGGAATCTCATGAAGTTCGACAAGGGGAAGTCCAAAGTTCTGCACCCAGGGAGGAACAACCCCATGCACCAATAAATGCTGGGGGCCACCCAGCTGGAAAGCAGCTTGGCAGAAAAGGACCTGGGGGTCCCGGTGGACGCCAAGTTGAACGTGAGCCAGCAATGTGCCCTTGCAGCAAAGGTGGCGAATGGCACCCTGGGCTGCATTAGACAAAGTATTGCCAGCAGGTTGAGGGAGGTGATCCTTCCCCTCTAACTCAGCACTGGTGAGGCCACACCTTGAGTCCTGTRTCCAGTTCTGGGCTCCCCAGTGCAAGAGAGACATGGACATACTGGAGAGAGTCCAACAAGGGGCTRCAAAGATGATGAAGGGACTGGAGCATCTCTTCTRTGAGGAAAGGCTGAGAGAGCTGGGACTGTCTAGCCTAGAGAAGAGAAGGTTGAGGGGGGGATCTTCTTAATGTATATACATACCCAAAGGAAGGGTGCAAAGAAGACAGAGGCAGGCTTTTCTCAGTGGTGCCCAGTGACAGGACCAGAGGCAATGAGCACAAACGGAAACACAGGAGGTTCCCTCTGAACATCAGGAAACACTTTTTTACTGTGAGGGTAACTGAGCCCTGGCACAGGTTGCCCAGGGAGGTTGTGGAGTCTCCATCYGTGGAGATACTCAAAAGCTGTCTGGACAYGGTCCTGCGTGACTGGCTGTAGGTGGCCCTGCTTGAGTGGGATTGGACCCCCAGATGACCTCCAGAGGTCCCTTCCAACCTCAACCGTTCTGTGATTCTGTGATTTTGACAGGGAAAATGTTAGTAGTTGGTACTTTTTCAGGCAGACGTTAACATCTCAAGCTCAGTTCTTTTTGTCTTGCGTGTTATCATTGTGAACATGTTTGTTGACTAGACTTGAATAAAATCAATGTTTTGATAATGAAGAAAGCAGTACAGGCAATGAGCTGTCCATTGTGTGCAACTGAGTAAAGGGAGGTAGATGCAGAGCATATGTTGCATCACTATTACAGACACTTGCAGTTATGTTGTGATGTACAGTGAGGAAAATATTGCAGAATTTGATTGAATTTAAATAAGTTCATGAGACTAAATGTGAAGATTAACAAAGCAGTTAGGGTATATTGGAAACATGAGGATATTCATCTTTGAGGTAAATTATTGATAGTACATGGTTTAGCTATCTAGTAGCGGTCAGTGTTTTTTGTTTGTAATGGAATGATGCAAGGATGTTTTTAGAAACGAGGAAGGAAAACTCAAAATTGCTACAAAGAACTGTCTTTTTTAGGCCTTATGTAGTTAAAACATCAAATACGTTACTAGGAGCTGCTGAAATTTAACAGAATTCAAGAGGGGATTGCACATTTGCATGCCTCTGGATTCTTCGTGAATTGTGTTACAATGTTCTGTTCACAAAATTGTAATAATAGGAAATAATAATTTTCATTACAGTTCTAAAAAGATATATTCAGTCTTCATCAAAATTTTATGCCCATAGTGAGTGACAGGCTCTAGAAAAACAGAAGTGAAGTCACTTCTGCAATACAACTTACTGTAGTGCGATATTTCATTTCACCATTTTATGCTGTTTATTGTCAAGTGTGTTTAGGAGGAAAAAAGCTCACTTGATTTTTTTTTTTTTTTTAAAAATTATTATTATTTTGTTTTTACTTTGCTCTGCCCAGGTTCCATTAACACACCTGAAACTTCATCTGACCAGTTATTCAGTAGTGCCTCTTCCTAAGTTAGGATCTGAAGAAGCAGCAGGTTATAGTGCTTCTTTCAGTTTTTGTAGAGTTAGGTCATACTTGTTTCAATCTTCATATCCCTGAAAGAAAAACTGGAAAACTGTATTTTTTGCTCTTCTGCTACTAATAGAATAATCTATGAAACTTTGAGAAATCTGGCAGTCATGTCTCAGGAAGTGTGGTTTCCTTAATGCTAAAATGTTCAAATGTTCTTAGAAGTTAGAATTCAAGAAATAAGTCTTAATTAGAGGGTTTTTTTTAGTTCAAGATATCTGTATTTTAAAAATTATTTTAAGAGTAGCTTAAATGTTGTACAAAGCTAGCCTGAAAATCACTTCTTTAAATGAAAAAAAACCTTCAAGAAATATGTTTTAGAAGTTGTAATTTCTGAGGAAGCTTGTAGTTTGGATGGAGACAAAATTGGGTTTAGTCCTGATCTTAACTCTAGATTAAAATATAGAAAACTAAACTAAAAAATTTAAGATGTTCTTTGCCTATAGGAAGAGAGTTTTCAGTGTTCAGCACCCTAAACAGAGCTGGAATAGCAGCAGCATTAATGTGTGTGTGTGTGTGTGTGTGTTGGTTGTTAGTAGAGATGCACTGGAGATCAGCATTTTTGTTTTTCTTTGGCTTACATGCACAAGAATTACAATTCATTTTTGTTTTTAAATTAAATCAGTGTGATGAAAAGCAAGGCTTATAGGGAACCTTTTATGTGCTTCCTCTATATATACCTTTTACGTGCTATATATCTTATATGGAAATAGACTGCATTTTCCTGAAAATGTATTCCTCTGACAATAATTGCTACAGATACCTTATTAAGTTTCTTAACACGTGACTTACTCCACAAATATCTTAATGTGGAAAATAAAATATCTTGCAATCTTAAGTCATCTGAAGTTATTACCTGTCAAAATAGATAGCATTATATCAAAGTATTGTATTTTCTTGATATTGTTACCTCTGCAAAAAATAAATAAAGCTTTCTACTTCCAATTTATTTTTTTACAAAAAAAGCCTCAATACTTTTTTACTAGAAAAGGCCAATAGCTGGAAATGAAAAAGGACTCGAGCCAAGTGTTCTACAGAAGAGAATTCAGTATTTGTTTCTTAATTGCTCTTAATTCTCTGTCATGCTCGGGCAGATATATYACAGCAAATCCAGACCTATCAGTGTTGCTATATAAAAGTAACTGGCAAGTGAGGGTTCTGCTATGTTAGATCTAATAGTTGTAACACAAGTTCTCATCTAAGCTTTTCTTGTGAGAGAATGTTGCTCATTTACAAACCTACATTGTATAGCTATTTAAGTTACACAAACCTGTGTGGTTTTGGAACTGGAGAACAATGTTTTGCTAAGTGGACAGCCATACTTCATTAATTGCTATTGATCAGTAATTTCTGCCTCCAAGCCAGCTTCTGACTTAATAATTTCAAGCATGCTGCCAGCTTTTTTTCACTTTGGAAGTCCATATTTCTTTTTCTATATCAAAAACACTGCTACAGTTTCCTTGTAGGAGATCTTTGTGCAGTTCAGAAAAGGTTTTTAATTGCAGCTTGAATATTCTGGGTTTTGACAAGGGGAATAAAAATTACCCACAGAATTATGAAATTAATCTAGTTATTTTAATAACTAATATGGAGTTGTGATGGCTAACACCTGTTCTGAGAGCTTGTTCTCAGGGTGTGGACTTTTTGTTGCTGATGTTTTAATACAACTTGGCCAAATACAAGTGTTCAGGCTGGAATTTTCCTGGCTAAGTATCTACGTAGAAGTACACTTTTTTTAAAAGCTGTACTATAGCTTAATTGATTTTGTGGTGCAGAATTGGGCAGGGAGATCTTCATAACTCTTTGATGCCTCAGTGTTTTGGAATGGAGACTTTGCAAATGAGAAGAAGATTTTTACGTTATACTGTTTCAGAATCACAGTTCTGAGTGTACACAGCAATATCAAATGTTGATACCATGAAAGCAGCTGCAGTGTTAGTCTTATGTCCAGCTTGCAAAGTGTCAGGGCAACATATGTACCTGTCTTGGGAAAACATACTTTCACTTAGTGAAAGGAGTTTCATACATGAGACAGCAATGTGGACAAGGCTAATTTTTGCTGTGGCCTTTGCTCTGGGATGAATTCTGCAAGACTGTGAGCCAGTGTGGCCCCTCACCCCCAGAAAATCATATTGATGTGGAATTGGAGATGAGTGTGGAGAAAGATAGACGGTCACAGCTCACTGCAGTCAGTCTTATCTAGGAGGTTTAATATCATAGTGGTATTTCATAATATATGGCATTTGTTCTGATACTAATGCATCAGAAAGATGAGTATATCCCATCATTAGTGTCAGTAGAAATTAGAATAGGTGTTATTCAAAGATTTGAGTCAAAGGTGTTTTACAAAAAATACTTTTCTCATGCACTGTAATACAGTAATTTGAATAAAGAATTAATTCTCTCAATCTTGCAGTTACTTAGGTAGCATGTGGAACATGAGGGCAAGCTAGGTATAACTGGGATGTAAAACTTTTGAATAGAAGAAAGCTTATTTGGGAGGAGGAAGCAAAGAGCATGGGGAAATAGCGATATGCATGTAGCAGTTCAAAGCAGGTAGGGAGAGACAAAACACATGAGGTAAGRTGCTGGAAATGACCTTCTGTAATTGAGTGAAACATACATCTACAGAACCTGAAGCAGAACATTTGAGTGCAACATGTAGACTGTAAACTGGCTCTGTCTCAGATAGTGAAAACACAGTGAAATAGAAATCTGAGCTGGAAGATGTGCATCGAAGAATGTGTGTTGTTCCTAGAAAATAGAAATTAAAGTCATCTTGGTGGGGAAGCACTGGTATTATTACAGTCAGCTAAAGGAATAGGTGTGGTATGAACAAAATACATTCTTTTTGAATGAAAATTTCTGGCGGAAGAGGTAATATAATAGTGATACAGCAGAGTACCATCTGAAGCTGCCAAGTCCTTCACGCATAACTTCTTAAATCAAAGAATGATGTTTATTTTGATAGTAAATCAAAACACTGTAAGACTTGTAATATGATGCTACATTGAATTGAATTGTCACAAACTGGGTTTGCCTTATGTAAATGTTGGTCTAGAGCTCATTTGCTTTTGAAACTGAAGCTTTTATAAACTAAGGGAAGAATTCTTGACACTGAGGGTGCTCAAACACTGGAACAGGTTGTCTAGAGCAGTCTTGCAGTCTCCATTCTTGGAGATGATCAGAACCTGACTGGACGAAGCCCTGAGAAGCCTAATGTAACTTTGAAATTAGCTGTGCTTTGAGCACTGGGTTAGAACAGATGACCTCCAAATCTTTGTTTAAACCTAAATTGTTCTGTGATTTTTAAGCTCCACATAGTTAATAAAGCCAGTTGGACTGAGTATCTTTTCATATGGAGAGAGCTGGAATTCCTTGAACTCAAAGATGCTAATAAGGATATTAGACTTTATTTTGGGGAAGAGAAGAAATGATCTACAAAGAAAACTGGCTAAGTTACCAGGTCAGTGAGTTAGTTTGTCTGTCTGCTGTGCTGCAGTACCTGTTAGTCCTTAGCCCATAGAACATACAGAGTAATTGGTTCAACTTTTTCCCACTGTGTTGGGGGATTAAGCTAAACTGAATTACTTTCTTTGTTGTGGTGAAGAACACACATGTGGTTCATTACCATAGCTCAGCTGACATACTGAATTTCATTGTTGCTCTAATAATTTGATCACCTGCCTAAATCCTTTGGAGTCTTATTTATTGGGACTAAGTTGAAATACTTGATGTGGTGCAGTATGGAAAATTATTACTTAAGGTAGAGGTTAGTAAAAGAATTGTAGAGAAGGAGCCGGTAGAGGTGGTTAGTAGAATTAGAAGAGTGATTATCAAATAGGAATAATTGCAGTGGAGTTTGCTAGGGATTCTGAGTCTTACTTAGTATTTATATTAGTATGGCATGTTGTGATATTTGATGCAAGGAAAATATTGTCAATACACAGGTAACTTTACAAGAAGCTGCTCTGAGGAAGCTAGACTGTTTGGAAAGAAAGCACTGTCTGGAGCAGAGCGGGTAGCACAGCTGAAACTTCATCTGAAATGCATACGGTTCTTGCCATCTGTAGTCAAGAAAGAAGAATAGATAATACTAGGGTAGGTGCACAGATGAACTACAAGAAAGATCAGTGGAATAGGGAGTCTGGCAAAATAATCTAGGAGGAGGTAAGTTCATCTCAGCAAATGTGATGAGGCACTAATCACCAAACAAGGATAAAAACTCTTGTAAGTTAAATGAAGAAGTTGGCACAAAAATCTTTTTATGTAAATTAATTACATGAAAATGTCTGGTCATCTTAATGTTAAAAGGTTTTCAAAGACCATGGCGAGAAAAAGGAATGTCATGAATTTAGAAAAGATGTCATGTGAATTTCTGTAACATAATGTAACATAACTTTTAAAGAGGAAGAAGCGGTCCTTTTGAGAATATTTTTCTTGCAGTTTTGCAAACTCGATCACTAGCTCTGCATGATGTTGCAGAAGCAAGGGGAACAGGTTTGCTAAAGTAAACATGGTCATAGAACTGTATTAGCCTTAGAAATCAAATGATTGGGGCTGTTAATTCTATACCATGATAAGGAATTTGGACACAAAAATAGCACAGAAGAAGTGAAACTGTCTGTACCAGAATCTTGTTAATAGTCCTGCTGATAATGGTCATAATCTCTTCACGATATTAAATACTGAAAACTGTCAGGTARCTGTAATCGTATATATCCTGAGAACAAAAACATTTTCTTTGATAAACTGGTACTGTTACTTCATAGTGTGTTGTGAGCACTGTATCGTATTTTGTAATAGTAACTTAAGCACAGTTTCATGAAACTTGGAAGAGCCAAGTCCTGGACAGGTCCCTGTTCTTTCTCTTCCTCCCGTTTTTAGCCCCTGTTTTCCTATGTATAACTTATGTGGGTTCTGGCACTCAGCAGACTTGTTTTGTAAGCTCCAATGTTTCTAACATTTCTACCATGTTAGAAAACGAGCCCAGCAAAAAAAATTCTCATCATTTTCTGCTAGCTTAATGAGTTAAATCAGTGCACTGAATAGCTTCACAAGTAGCAGAACTAGCACCGTGATGGAACAGGATGGCATAGCCAATATGGAGGAGGGAAGAATAAGAGTGGGGATAGGGTGGAGCAAGACTTTCTTTGTTGGCAGTGTTGGACTGTTGATGTGTTCAGCTGCAGTCTGAGTTACAACAGTCTGCTGTCTGTTTTCTCAATTTAATGTGGTTTTAGTAGATATATATGATAATGATAATTACCTCAGAATTTGTGAATGTTTTACACGTCGGTACTGTTAGTTATGTAGATAATGCAGCCTGATTTTATAGACTGTCATTCACTTTTACCATCATAAAATAGTCTTCCTGAATTTTCTGGTGGAGTCTGATTTCTCACCTTAAACTGACAAAACAGAGAATCTTCCCATGTACGTCAAGTAGGAGGAATTGTTTCAAGCAGTGGTGGGAACTACACCAAAGTGTTTTAGGTCTTTTCCTTCTACTGTTACAATAAGAAATTGAAAATAAAATGAAACATAATTGTGAGTACAACTCACAACTGAACGAAGTTTGGATGGAATGCAAGTGGCCTTTTAAGCAATCAGGGGCCTACAATGGGAAGAAGGTGGAGTCCAGGCATGGAAGTCCAATAGTAATAAAATTTTCTCTGTTTCTGCTGTAAGAATGTTTTTTCTAATACATTGAAGTTAATGGGTTCTGCTGTAATTAAAATGACAAAATTATTTTTTCTAAAAATAAATAAATAAATAAAATTTACTAAACACAAGGGAGTTACGGAAATGTCTTTTGCAAAAGTAATTGTATAGTTAAAAGGTGCTTTGTTTTGGTAGTTATGTCAGAGAGAATATTGCAGTCTTTAGGAAAAAATACTGTAACTTGTTCCTCCTGGTTTTGAGCATAACCATACTGCAATTCCATTGTGCCACTGAGTATGTTTGCTTCAAGTGAGATTTCATTTTTCTATTTTTTTCTGAAAAATAGGGGATACTACCTCCTTGATAGGCATGGAGTTGGTTTTGAATTATCTTTTAATAGTGCTATGGAGATGTGAAACCCTATAGAGATTCTTGAATATTATTGAACAACAGTGCAGGAAGTGTACTAAAAAATTCGGAATAATCACTCAATCCCCTCTTCATATCATTGTTTCAGACAGTGATATTTTGCCCGGTTCACTTTATTTGTTTAAAAATCAAAATAACTATTCTAAGCTTCTAATCATATATACAGTTACACATCAATATAGGGCAACATAATGCAGAGTTACACATCAATATAGGACAATAATATTAGTTTCTGTTCAAATAATTAAACCTTTGAAGCCATCATTTTTTATTTCCACTGTTAATATTTACTCATTCTTAGTAAATAGCCACATACTAATGTCCTACCTGCAAATTTTAGAGGGGAAGATTAGTCTCAGCATGTGTCTGGAAGATCGCCAGAGCTCTGGTAGCAGTCTTCTTGCGCATTCTTTTGATGCTTCATGTTGTGAGGCAGTGACTGTCTGTATGAGTGAGTGGGGCCAGCTTTTATAATTCTAAACTTCTGTGGGAGAAGTCCCCTGTCAGAGGTGTGTATTTAAAATGTCTCTGCCTTAAATGTAAGAGTTCTGAGCAATTCTTTAAAATCTCATTACTTTGATACGGTTTATTGAAAAACTTCATGCAAGTGCAGGTCAGTAATGAGCTCTCACAGAAAAGTAGTATTTTTCTTAATTCAACAGGTATGTCAGTTTTAACGAGGAACTACTAAAGCATTTAAAAACTTGCCTGTCATGAAAAGATAACAGTTTAAGACTTCTGTATTATTTTGAATGAAAGACTTGTGTTTCACTGCTTGAAAAAAAAGCAACACAAATGCCCCCCTTGCTAAGAAAGTCATCACCTACATGATACTTGTGCATCCACAGAAACTTCAGAATGATACAGCCTTTTTAATGGGGGTGGAAGAGAGTTAATAAAAGCTATTAAAGTGTATGCATAGGTAGCTGCTCCAGGTCTGTTTCTAGAACAGACAATTGTTAATCAAATCTGGGTTTTTGAAATGTGTGGGCATTAGCTTAGTATGTTGGATTAATCTAATTATTTACTTACTGTCTTCTTCCAATATAGCCAGCAGCCAGCTTCGGGTGTAGCCTATTCCCATCCAACTACAGTTGCTAGCTACACTGTCCACCAGGCACCAGTCGCTGCGCACACAGTTACTGCAGCCTATGCTCCAGCAGCAGCTACAGTTGCAGTAGCCAGGCCCGCTCCAGTAGCTGTTGCAGCTGCTGCAACAGCTGCTGCGTATGGAGGCTATCCTACAGCGCACACAGCTACAGATTATGGTTATACACAGAGGCAACAAGAAGCTCCACCACCACCACCTCCTGTCACTACGCAGAATTACCAGGTGGGTTCCAAAAAAAATTACTTCTGTTATATGAGTTTTAAATGATACATTAAAAGGAGGAAGCCTGTTTGGATAAGAGAATGTGATGATATTTTTTTTTTTCTTCTGTGAATCACAGTTTGATTACAACTCAAATTACTTAGTAGCGAAAACTGATAGAATGTGAAGTGACTGCAGTCTCATATGGCCCATATAGAGGATTATCAGCACTAGTACTGCAGGAGCTAAGATTTAGACATTCACACAATAAGCAATGAACTGTTTCCCTCCAAGTGATTTTGTGAAACTACTGAAAAGAGTAGTACTGTCTTGTCTCAGCTAGCTTAAATGTTTGAGTGGCATGCAGTAGACTGTGTCGTGGAACTGATGTAGCTGAAAAAACGGTTCTGATAAAAATTTTCAGTGGAGGTAAAAGTAGTTCCTTGTCAGGTTCCTGGGTGCCACAGGCGTTCTAGTACCAAACATATGAGGATAGAAGATTGCCCTAGGAGAGGAACTACCCTTTGGGTAGTGTCGTGGTTTAACCCCAGCCAGCAATGAAGCCCCACACAGCCGTTCGCTCACTGCCCCGCGGTGGGATGGGGGAGAGAATCGGAAGAGTAAAAGTGAGAAAACTCATGGGTTGAGATAAAGACAGTTTAATAGGTAAAGCAAAAGCCACATGCACAAGCAAAGCAAAACGAGGAATTAATTCACTACTTCCCAGCGGCAGGCAGGTTTTTAGAGCTATCTCCAGGAAGGCAGGGCTCTTATCACGCGTAACAGTTGCTTGGGAAGACAAAATGCCGTAACTCTGAACATCCCCCTCTTCCTTCTTCTTCCCCCAGCTTTATATGCTGWGTATGACGTCATACGGTATGGAATATCCCTTTGGTCAGTTGGGGTCAGCTGTCCCGGCTGTGTCCCCTCCCAGCTTCTTGTGCACCCCTAACCTTGGCTGGTGGGGGGGTGAGAAGCAGCAAAGGCCTTGACTCTGTGTAAGCACTGCTCAGCAGTAACTAAAACATCCCTCTGTTATCAACACTGTTTTCAGCACAGATCCAAAACATAGCCCCATACTAGCTACTATGAAGAAGATTAACTCTATCCCAGCCAAAACCAGCAGAGGTAGTTTTTGGGTACCCTTTGTGAGATCACTGCCTAACCTCATGTGGCTACAGGCTTCTACAAAAGGGAATGTTTGTCTGTTTTCATGTTGGATGTTGAAATAGTATGTCTCTTGTAATAATTTTTTAACTTTTTAGTCTTAAACTTACCAAGGCATTATCTAGATTCTAATTAGTATTTTGGTTTGTTTAAAAGGACTATACTATTGCGGCATGTTCTCAATTCTTTTGTACAGCTTTTATAATTTGTTACATGTGGTAATGAATCATAACGTAGGAGGCTTGCCAGTAGCACGTGTACTCATAATTATGAGGTCAATTATTAGATGCATTCGGACAGAAAAGAGAGTCTCCCAAACTAAATAAAAATAATTCCAGTTTACACAGGTTGGGTGGGAAAGAGATTTTATTGTTATATTTCTTGGAAATAAAAAGAATTTTTATAAATTAGTGCATTTCAGCTAGAGTAGTTCATGCCTTGCTACCCCTCAATTGATCAACTCTTTACACTTTACCATAAATATGGTGAGGATGAGAGAATATATGTACATACGTATAGTGGCTTCCAGGCCCTCCCCTTCTAAGCTTACTAGCCATCTACTGAGTTCTAGAGGTGTCAAATGGGCTGCTTGCCTTGCCATTATAGACTATATGTGGTTCCCTAATGGACCAGTTGATACACCAAAAAGTAAAGAAGGCTTTAAAAGTATCACTTTCATACTCTAAAAAAAACAACCAGGGAAAGTATTGTTAATGATGGGATTTTTAAAGCCAATATAGGGTCATGTTTGTAAACTTGTGAATTTATTGTAGTTTGTAGAAACTCACATTTTGTGGAGATCTGTGGTGGTTTTTCACTTTGTATTTTACAGAAGTGTAATCTGATACAGTCATTATGAAAAACTAGTGAGAGTAGTTGCTTTTCAGTAGCAAAAATAATTTGGTAGGGAAAGTGATTTAATGGGATGAGGCTAATTCCTGTATTAAGTCTGAAAATGACCATCAGGGTTGTTCTCAGGCCTGAAGTAGCTGTAAACATAAATTTAATTTCTTCAATGCATTTATTTGTATATACTGTATCTGTAAATGTTTTTTTAAAATCTACTTTAGTAGACCAGAAGAAAATAAATTGGTTTTTTGACTCTGCTAATGACTTTATTACTCCAGATATATACTTAAAGGAGAAATTTGCTGGCTTTTCTATTTTGAATGTTTAGGATTCCTATTCTTATGTTCGATCTACTGCCCCAGCTGTAGCTTATGACAGCAAACAATACTACCAACAGCCAACAGCGACTGCAGCGGCTGTGGCAGCTGCTGCCCAGCCTCAACCTTCAGTAGCTGAATCATACTACCAGACAGGTGGGTGCCATGATTAAAACTGCTGTCATTATATGCAGTCTGTGTACTACCTTCATACCTTAAAAGTATTTGTTTTTTTAATATTTCACATTATCCAGATTTTTTTTTTCCCAAGTTTTGTCGTGTAATCTTTGTCAATATGTAGAAAAATTTGCTGCACCTAGAACTTGAACATTATTGTGACGTTTCCATAAGTAGCTATCTCTGAGGTTTGGATTGTTATTAAATACATTCAAAACATACTTCTAGGCAAACTTCATGTTGATTTCTCTAGAAACCTTGCTGAAGTAGGTTCAAATAGTCAATTCGATGGTGGGTTCAGATGATAACTTGGTTAGAAAGACTCTCTTTTTTAATTCTTTAGTTACGTAATGTATGTAGTACTTTAATTATTGGTATCATGATTGCTACAAAGCATAGATCCTATTTAATTTTTTTTACTTTAATTAGAAATAATAGGAAAGTTTAGGTGTACTTTGGTTTAGTGTACTCTAGTAAAACCATAGAATGAGAAGGTTGTTTAAAAACATGGCAGCACAGTTAAAAGTAAATAAATAAAGTGAGGCTTACTAGTGTGAGCTGTGACATGATTAAACAGTTGTGTGGTACATGGTACACAATGTGTAACCATGACTGTAAAAAAACCAAACAACCACAACACAAAAAACCAAAACCAATCAAACAAAAAAACCCAAACAAAAACCACTTGTTATGCGTTTATTCCCCAGCATATCATTAAGTATCACTTAATATGGTTTGCATTTCATTCATCTAAAACATATCAATGTTTGTACACTTTTATTTTCTATCCTAATTAGCTCCGAAAGCAGGATATAGCCAAGGGGCAACTCAGTATACCCAAGCCCAGCAAACACGACAAGTGACAGCTATAAAACCTGCAACCCCAAGTCCAGCAACAACTACGTTTTCTATATATCCAGTATCCTCTACTGTGCAGCCAGTAGCAGCTGCAGCTACTGTTGTTCCATCCTATACTCAAAGTGCAACGTACAGTACAACAGCGGTTACTTACTCTGGTAAGAATTTTGCATGTTATGTTGCTGGGATCTTTGCAGTAGTTACAGGAGAGGCTTTAAATACTCAGAATTTTAGCAGTTCGTGTTCAATTACATCATAGTCTACTGAGAAGTATCAACCAGTTAAATCATTATAATGGCAAAATATTTTGCTGTATTTTTAAAAGAGGTTTGACGTTTGTATGTGCCTATTTTGTTACATGTGAGAATATACAAAGCGTTGGCATTGCTACGTGCACGGTGTTTTGTGACTTAGTGTAAGGTTTGGAGAGAAAAGATCAGGGATGGAAAAAACAAGGAAACACATCCACACAAATATCACCCAGGGAAATTAGAAGGGAGTGTGCTGCCATCAAACAGCAGTTACAGAGATAGGGAGGAGCAGTCCCAAATCTTGCAAGTTTGGGTTGTCTTGACCCTAAATGGGATGAGAATGGGTACTGAAAAAAAGACAAAAAACATTAGAAATCCAAAAAGTAGTTAAAGATGAAAAGATGTTAACTTTATGGCCAGATGGTAATCAACTGGCGTATTATAGCTACCTTGAACTTTCTGTTTTGTTTTGTTTTCTGTTTAAAAAGGGACTTTAAGACTTCCTTGAGACAGAGCCTGATCAGAGGATTAAAATAGTTGAACCAGTAGATGTAGAAAGTTTATGGGAAAACTGGCTCAAAGGTATGAAAGCCCAGTTTCCTTGATTTATTCAACTTTGATACTAGAAATCAAGGACTGCATAGCCAGGTTTTAGTGGGCAAGCAGCTTCTATGCACTAAAACAACTTAAATCAGTGAAATAGAATGTAATAGCACTAGCCATTCTGTCTTTTATCTTCATTTTTTTTTCCCCCTTCCTCTAAATAATGTCTGTCCTCCTTGCCATTTTGAAACTTGAACAGTAAATCTGGTTCTGGAAGACTGCTTACTTCAAGTGGCCTTTGATAAATCTTTTATTAAAATTCTTGTTACATCATACTTGATCTTACCAGATATACCAGGAAATTTCACATATTCTTTAGGGATGCTTTGATATATCTAACATAACTGCGTGTCTGCAAAGATGTGTCTAAAATCAAATATATTCCTGATACAATTGGTAGCTATGTATTTGTGTACTGTGAAACATCAAGAAAAATTCAGACTGCCTAACAAGATCTCAATAAGTCATTTATATCCTGCCCTGCCTCCCGCAACTCTATTATGCAACGTGTTTTGAATTAGTGTATTATGTAATTGATACATGATATACAGTGATGTAACATTTATTTTATTTTGATCTTTGAGGTACCTCTTATTCCGGCTATGAAGCCGCAGTGTATTCAGCTGCATCGTCCTATTACCAGCAGCAGCAGCAGCAACAGAAACAGGCAGCGGCAGCAGCTGCTGCTGCTGCTGCAACAGCTGCTTGGACAGGGACCACCTTTACTAAAAAGGCACCATTCCAAAATAAGCAACTGAAACCAAAACAACCTCCCAAACCGCCCCAGATCCACTACTGTGATGTTTGTAAGATCAGCTGTGCTGGACCACAGGTACCTGTATTATGTAATATTCTGCTATACACTTTAGTCACAATTTCTTCAGTTAAAAAACTGAACCCTTTAAGAATCTTTGTTAATTTTTAAAGATCTGATTCTATACTTCTACTAAAGGAATAATTAAATGAAAATGTGCACTATTATAGAAAGAGTTCCTATGAGAAGACAAAAAGATACATCCCCTTAGCTTGTACAGAGAAGCTTCAGCTGTGCTTTGGACTTCAGAAATATTCTAAACTTTGAATTTGATTTGCTTTTTTAGTATAGCAAACTTCTTAGAAAATACTTTCTTCAAAACTATGGAAATACGTAAATTTTGTGAATGGTAAGCCTGAAAATTTATTCTTTGATGTATTCCAGCATCCCAGTTTAGTTTCACAGTGGGTACAAGTGCGTAGAAAGTAGATACCAATTCATGCAGAGTGTTCATGTGTGTGTCTGGCTAAACAGTTCTTGCTCTTTAGGTAAACTTGTCATTATTTCCCACCCTGTCTGCTCTCTAGATTGCCAGTGTTGGTGCAGGAACAATTACCAACTTCTGCATTTCATTTTCAGCACAGCTTTACTTATGCGCTACCTTCTTTTGAATTGATTTTTTTAGTTCTCTGGATACACTTAATCACTGTGGTCTTGTAGCTTGAGGAAAATTCAAAATCAAGAATAATTGAATGTAATGCAGGAAACTGCAGTTTTCTGATCATATCAAGTTTTCAATGGTAATATGTGTTGACCAGTACTTGACTGAGGAAGTGATTAGAGGAGAAAAGCCRATATCGTATTACCTAAAAGTGGAATCCTGGTGGTGGAGAAGAAAATTCCTTGGTCTTAGAGGTGGTCTGCTAATGCTTTACAGCATGTTATGTGGAAGAAATGTTCAGTGTAGGAAGTATTTCTTATACAAAGCATGTGTTTATACTATGTTCTATATTACATGTATTCTCATGGATGATGAACGAGCAGTACAAAGACAGCTTATTGTGTGTGTATTGTTTATTTAAACAGACTTATAAAGAACACTTAGAAGGCCAGAAACACAAAAAGAAAGAAGCAGCATTAAAAGCTTCGCAGAACACCAATAACAGCAGCACTTCTGCTCGTGGAACTCAGAATCAGTTGCGCTGTGAGCTTTGTGATGTGTCTTGTACAGGGGCAGATGCTTATGCTGCCCATATCCGTGGAGCCAAGCATCAGAAAGTAAGAGTTTTCTCTTGTTCTTATATACAAGTCAGTTGTATATTTCTTCCCATCATTTTTTCTCATCTTAAAATATGCTTAAACAATATAATTTGAATTATTTTGTTTAAAGATGTTTAGTTCTGCTTTTTGTTTCAAACTTATCTTTAAGCTCACTATTAGAAGGGCCTTGTTGGGAGAGAGGGGGGAAAAATAGTGCCACAGCATCAATGAGAAGAAGATGTATTGGGGCAAGTATGTAAATCATAGGAAGAAGGTGTAGAGTAAGATGGGGAAAAGAGTCAATGAGGACATGCAGTAGCATGCATGTGTCCCCTAACTCTTTTCAAGACTTTTCTTGACATTCGTCTTATCGGGTGCTGTGAAGCTTTCAGCGCACTTTGAAACACTGTAAGCTGAGTCAGTGCCAAGGGACAGGACTTATACATCACTCCTTGGTATTTCTTGCAAAGAAAATTGGCATATGGGAGCAAGGAACAATGTCCTGTAGTAGACTTTATAATGAGTATGTTTGGAAAACCTTTGGTAAGCATGTTTTCCCTACTGTTTGGGTGCAGTTAGGTGGGCATTCTGGAATAAAGACTGTGGACTGCACTGTGAACCCCTGTGACCTGTGTTTTAAATTTGGCTGTACAATAGTAAATGCAATGGCAGTGTAGAATGTTTGTTTAGATATTACAGATTTTCCGCATAACTCTGGAAAGATGAATGTCAGTAACAAATACAGTATTAATATTCAGCTTTTATAGCTGTTTGCATCTCAGAACACTGTACAAAGTGGTATCAGTAACATCATTTCTATTAAAATAAATAAATCTCATAGCAGATTTAAAACAATTTTCCCAATATAATTTTTTGTTAGTACAAGAGCAAAAATTACAATTTAGATAGACTTGCCTAGTGTTCCTTCTTTCATTAGTAAGTTGAGCCATTAAATTTTTGGGTTGTGCCTAATAACTCCACAGGTATATGGAGTATAGTATATATTATCCTTATATATTTGGACGTAGCTTTCTCTTCCTCATAGATAGTCACTAACCACTGCTAATTTATGTTGTCATCAGTGTAAAAATGAAATATCAAAGGACTCTATTTCTGTGGTACACAGAAGAATCTTGTGCATTCTACTGAAAAAAAGTAATTTTGAAGAGTTGCTTGAACTTAACTTTATGGTATTATGTGACACTAATATGTCTGTATTCTGATGGGGAACATACTTAAAAAAAAAAGAACAAAAACCTAAGAAGTGTATGTATACAGTTGTGTGCATATCATGATTGTGTACATGTGTTTGCATTAAAAGCAGATTTGTGGTTTTTTTACTGCTACTTTCAAACCCAGTCTTTAGTTTTGATTTTGCATGTTTTGTTCTTACGGACTACATGCATTGCTTTTTCAGGTGATGGTCAGCTGTCACCAAAAAGAAGTATTATTCTATCTCAAGCATGGTGTGGAAAGGCCTCTGCTTATTACTTCTAAGAATAAGCATGTACCTCTTTACTTTCTATGAGATACTAAAGAGCTCTGAAATATGCCTCTCTCATCCTCCTTAACTGTCTCTGCATATCTGATTCCCCCCCCCCCCCAAAAAAAAAAAGAAAACCTTTGTCTAAGGAATCTCTTCAGTTCTGCTAGGTAACCTGGAAATTCTTTCAATATGAATACTCTTAAAATGTAGTGATCAAAAGAGACAGTGTTGTTGAATCTGAATTAAATAACTCTTATTTACAAATATTATTTGGAACAAAAAGCTACATTAAACTATTTTGGGAGGGAGAGTAAAAAGCAACCAGGCAACAAAAGTCACATTGAAACAGTTTGAGCAAAACGTTTCCTTGAGTTTTACTGGCTTATGAGTTTATTGGCTTTCTGTTCTCATCTACACAGCTTTTGGAGTAAAAGTCTGAATTTCTAATGGAAATAAGCAGTGTGAGATAACTATTAACTATTTCCTTGTTACAGATGACAAGAGCTTTTACTTGTCCATTTTTTTTTTCTTTGCCAAGGTCACTTTTGTAAAGAAGCAATAGCCAACTTTTTAGTTATATTGATTTTTTTTTTAGTTATAATGATGTTTGTGTTACATTTTTTTTTATAGTTATCTCAGGGAGATCATATTATGAATTTCTCTTTATTCTTATAGGTAGTAAAGTTGCACACAAAACTTGGCAAACCCATTCCTTCAACCGAACCAAATGTGGTTACCCAAGCTACTTCCTCAACATCCACATCTGCTTCCAAACCAACTGCCTCTGCTTCAAATATAGCAACTAGCAGCAGTACTGTGAACTCCTCTGTTGCATCCTCTGCAGTGAAAATTCTTACTCCCACGGCAAACACACCACTTAACACTGCGTCCAACAACAAAACATCTTCAACCGCTGCTAATATAGCTGTAAAGAAAATATCTACACCGAAAATAAACTTTGTTGGCAAGTACAGAAGTCAGTCTTTATTTTGAAACCTAACCTATTCTATAATTTTTTTTAAGACTTAGTGCAGCAAATACAAATGTATTTAGTTAACTTTATGCATGAGTAACTCTGTTGTGTTTAAGAGAATTACTGATAGGTGAAAATAAGAATATAAATAAAAGTTTTGCTTCAAAATTTATGGTGTTTTCTGCCCGGTTGTCTCCACCTGACCTCTCTTGGAGGCTTCTCCCACTTTCATAAAAAGCCTCCCACCCTTGGTTTCTTATGTAGTAGCTGCTGGAGTATTGCAGTTTATAATCCAGTTGATCCTAATTTCAGTTTACAGCCTGGGCTGTTAAGGCAACTTGCAGTAGGTTAGCAGTTGATAACTGGGCAACTGAAACATCCTTGTAACAGTGGAAATCTAACAGTGGAAACTTTTGACATGAGCATGACAGACATTTAGAGATGGGAAGCAGCTGTTCCACAATAAGCTAACCTGCTCTTGAAGGAAAGACCTATACAGTTGGAACACTGAGAGTATACTACCTTTGTTAGTACAAACATTATAAGGTTTTGAAGTACTTTTTTGGATCCATTTACAAAAAAAAGAATTACCTGATGACAAAAAAAGAGATTATTAAAATATATTTGCTGAGTTGTTCCCATTCAGTCCCATCTCTTTTGAAAAAGCATGAAAATGAATAATGAAAATTGCAATTATATAAAGCAAAAGTTTTTCTTGCTAAAATAAAAAACTAAGTGTTTAAATAACCTGAATGTTGTTGAACTTGTTTTTAAAAATCTTTAATTGTATTTAAAATATGTTCAAGTTTTAACTAATTTTAAAAGACTGATAATGCTTTGGCCAGAACATTGATATTTGCAAATAAAGTCTTCAGTTTGTACATCATGTGTAATCACATTCTCATTTTATGAAAGTTAACGATTTAACTTTTTTGATTTGTAGGTGGCAATAAGCTTCAGACAACAGGAGTTAAACTGGAAGAAATGAAATCAGCTGAAAGTGTTAAAACACCTCCTGCTGCTACAGTACAAACACAGGAAGTAAAACCAGACACAGCAGCTGAACCAGTGACTCCCACAACTCTTGCTGCCTTGCAAAGTGATGTCCAGCCAGTGGGCCATGACTATGTGGAGGAGGTATTTATATGAAAATGTGTATTATTTTTTAACTATTTTAGTGAAAATCTGTTCAACATGAAACCGAATCACAGAACGGTTGAGGTTGGAAGGGACCTCTGGAGGTCATCTGGGGGTCCAATCCCACTCAAGCAGGGCCACCTACAGCCAGTCACGCAGGACCRTGTCCAGACAGCTTTTGAGTATCTCCACRGATGGAGACTCCACAACCTCCCTGGGCAACCTGTGCCAGGGCTCAGTTACCCTCACAGTAAAAAAGTGTTTCCTGATGTTCAGAGGGAACCTCCTGTGTTTCCGTTTGTGCTCATTGCCTCTGGTCCTGTCACTGGGCACCACTGAGAAAAGCCTGCCTCTGTCTTCTTTGCACCCTTCCTTTGGGTATGTATATACATTAAGAAGATCCCCCCCTCAACCTTCTCTTCTCTAGGCTAGACAGTCCCAGCTCTCTCAGCCTTTCCTCAYAGAAGAGATGCTCCAGTCCCTTCATCATCTTTGYAGCCCCTTGTTGGACTCTCTCCAGTATGTCCATGTCTCTCTTGCACTGGGGAGCCCAGAACTGGAYACAGGACTCAAGGTGTGGCCTCACCAGTGCTGAGTTAGAGGGGAAGGATCACCTCCCTCAACCTGCTGGCAATACTTTGTCTAATGCAGCCCAGGGTGCCATTCGCCACCTTTGCTGCAAGGGCACATTGCTGGCTCACRTTCAACTTGGCGTCCACCGGGACCCCCAGGTCCTTTTCTGCCAAGCTGCTTTCCAGCTGGGTGGCCCCCAGCATTTATTGGTGCATGGGGTTGTTCCTCCCTGGGTGCAGAACTTTGGACTTCCCCTTGTCGAACTTCATGAGATTCCTGTTAGCCCATTTCTCCAGCCCGTTGAGGGCCCTTTGGATGGCAGCACAACCCTCTGGCATATCAGCCACTCCTCCCAGTTTGTGTCATCAGTAAACTTGCGGAGGGTACACTCTGCCTCATCATCCAGATCATTAATGAAGATGTTAAACAGGACTGGACCCAGTATTGACCCCTGGGGTACACTGATAGTTATTGGCCTCCAACTAGGCTTCATTCTACTGGTCACCACCCTCTGGGCCTGGCCATTCAGCCAGTTTTCAATCCACCTCACTGTATGCTTATCCAGCCCATACATCAACAGCTTGTGTATGAGGATATTATGGTGAGACTGTGTCAACGGCCTTAGTGAAGTCCAGGTAGACAATATCGACTGCTCTCCCCTCATCTACCAGGCCAGTCATTTCATTGCAGAAGTTTATTGTTGATCAAGCATGACTTCCCATTGGTGAAGCCATGCTGACTACTCCTGATGATTTTCTTGCCCTTAATGTGCCTGGAAATGGTTTCCAGGATTAGCTGTTCCATCACCTTCCCAGGGATCGAGGTGAGGCTGACTGACCTGTAATTCCCTGGGTCCTCCTTGAAGATAAGAATGACAAGGCATTGAACCTGCAAAGGCTTGTGCATATGTTTACATTTTTGTATTGTGCATGTTTCTTTTATGCTTAGTGGGGCACTCTTCATGTGGGTGGCATGAGATATGTGGATGAAGTCTGATGTAATTTTTTCGTGATATGCAGGTTTGTAATTATTGAACTCAACATGTTCAGGCTTGAGTTTAAAGCTGTGTGCTCTTTGGAATGGAAGAACTTTGTTCTTTGTTCATTACCAAGCACAATCGTGTGTCTGTCAGAATTGAAAGTTCTACTCTGCCTTCGTTCAGTTATTGTGTGAACTTTATAGCATGTTTTGAGATGGGTAGACGTTATCCAGTGTCACTGAACTAGATTAATTTTTTACATCAGCTTTGGGGGGGGGAAAAAAAAAAAAAAAAAAAAAAAAGCCAAATATGTTACAACTTTATTTTCCAGGTAAGAAATGATGAAGGAAAGGTGATCCGCTTTCACTGTAAACTTTGTGAATGCAGTTTTAATGATCCTAATGCCAAGGAGATGCACTTAAAAGGGAGGCGGCACAGACTTCAGTATAAGGTTAGTAGAAATGCTAATGCTTCTATCTGAAAATCCACCAATGTCAGCTGACTGATTACATGTTCTTACATTTAAAGACTAGACAAAAGTAGGTGCTCTGAGTAAACAACATGTTAAAAAAGGTAGAGAAATATCTTTCTGAGGGAGTATAGTCTTTAAAGAAATAATGCAGACTGTGAAACTGTATTTTCATTCGGGTTTTTTTAAACATCTTGAACATTGCCTTTGCAACATTAAAATACAGTACAATATATGCAAGCAACAGTAGGTTCTTTATGTTGTTTACCATGAATTTTGAATACTGTAAAATAGCAGTGCTCAATGGTTTTGGCAGGATAAACCACATAAACCCTTTGTGGAGACATTTGAGAAACAAGTGTTGCGGAATTTTTAGTCATGAATGGAGAGACACCTGTACTGACATACGGTGTGCATTTTAATTATTATAAGATTATATTGGAAGAATCAGGAGACAGTGGACCTGCATAATCATGAAAGGGGTGAAATGAGGAAAAATTGCYAGAAGATTTTACTCAGTAACTCATGATTATGCCCCTGTGTGAGGGACCCTTCAGGAAAAGGGCATCAGGAGGCACACTGTCAGTAAGATGAAATGTTTTTTCAGGCTATAGAGTAGTCAACCTGCTACAGAATGAACATTAAATTACTTAGTATTTCATGTAACATTTTAATCTTAAATTGCTTTGTTCTCATATAAGTGAAGAGGGAATTCATGCTATTTGTAGTATGTTGCTATTTCTTTCCTTTAAAATAATGGACACAGATTTTTCCTTCTTCATCTACTCATTCAATGCAGTTCTAAAACTGCATTTTACTCCCCTTGATTTTATTGTAGACCAATAGTGTCCGTTAAACATCTCAGAAGAACTCTGTATCCTTGAGATGACAAGAGGAAAAACAACATTTCATTTATTATTTTTCTGAACTAGAAAAAAGTAAACCCAGACTTACAAGTAGAAGTAAAGCCCAGTATTCGAGCAAGAAAAATTCAAGAAGAGAAGATGAGGAAACAGATGCAGAAAGAAGAATACTGGAGAAGGCGAGAAGAGGAAGAACGCTGGAGGATGGAAATGAGGTAATGCATTCTGTTTTATCAATGAATGAGACAAAGCTTCAGTCAGATTATCTAAAACTAACTCTGCTTCTGTAGTTACTTATTTTGAATACTTGTTTTGGGAACTCTGTACTGTCTTGTTTTAAATTAAGTTGTCATTATCCCTCTGGGGTTTTTGTTTGTTAATGTTCAGTCCCTCTGAGGAATGCAGACTTACTAGAATTATTTTGCTATAAATTCAGACCCACTTTCAAAATGACCATTCATTTTAGTTACCCTCTGGAGTTCACTTATGACTACTGACACTTATGACTACTCACACTTATGACTTATGACACTTATGACTGTGTTTGCTTATGACTACTAGAAATGAGTTAGTGAGGACATACAAGAATATATTTAGAATGGTTGCAAGTATTAACTGCTATATAAAGAGAACACTTTGATTTATACGCTTCAGGCGATACGAAGAGGACATGTACTGGAGGAGAATGGAGGAAGAACAGCATCACTGGGATGACCGTCGCAGAATACCAGATGGAGGATATCCTCATGGTCCTCCAGGACCTCTAGGCCTGCTGGGAGTTAGACCAGGAATGCCTCCTCAGCCCCAAGGACCAGCTGTGAGTTTCTTAACTTGAGAAAAAAATGAAATCATACTTACCAGGAGGTACAGTTAAGAACAATAAATTATTCAGTGCTACTTCAGTAGTCTCCAGTGTTTCTTAATAAAGGATTTGGAAAAGTGAAGAAGAAATTACATGCTAATGAAACTGTGTAGGTGGACCTGTCTTCCAAAATAAGTCCACTGAAATGACAAAAGGATGCCTTGAAGACAAATACTGTTTCTTCTGAAATACAGGTCACTCTGGATTTGTGTACTACTTTTTATTTTATTTAATTGCATTATACAACATTATTTATCTAATTGTGGACAAATGTATGGATAAAAAGTGGTTGGATCATCAGTCCCAGAGGATAACGGTTAGCAGTGGGTTGTACTTTACCTGGAGGTCAGTACCAAGTGCAGTACCACATGGGTTTATCCTGGGATTTGTCTCATTAGCACCTTATCTGAAAGGTGATGGAGTGAGTGCACGCTCATCAGGTTTGCAGCTGGCGTGAAATTGAATCAGTTTGGGGTGGGGAGAATAGCTGATACCTTTGAGGGCAGGGCTGCCATCTAGAGGGACCTAGGCAGACTGGAGGAACAGACCAACAGGAACTTTATGGAATTCTGCAAGGACAAATGCCTAAGGCTGCACTTGGAAAGGAATAACCCCTTGCACTGATACAGGCTGAGGAGTGACAGGCTGGGTAGCAGCCCTGCTGAAAAGGATCTGGGTATCTTGGCAGCAAGCTAAACATGAGTCAACAGTGTGCCCTGGCAGCAATGAAGGCCAACAGCATCCTGGGTTATATTAACAGGAGCATTATCAGTAGATGAAGGGAGGTGATCAGCTTTCATTAGACCCAAACTGCCATACTACATTCAGTTTTGGGCTTTACAGTACAAGAAAGATACTATAAACCATAGCAGGTTCAGTGTGAGGCTACCAGGACGGTCAGGGGTCTGGAACGTGTGCCCTGTGAGGAGCGACTGAGGGATCTGGGCTTGTTCAGCCTGGAGGAGAGCTTCAGTGGGACATAATAGCCTTCTAATACCTGTGCATTATAAAGACAACAGAGCCAGGCTCTTTACAGTGATGAGAGGGCAAGATATACCAGCTTAAGCTGAGACAAAAGAGGTTCAGACTGAATACAGGAAATAATTTGTTTCATACAGATGTTGTGCAGCCTCCATCTTTGGCGATTTTCAAGAACTGACTGGATGATGTGGTCTAATAGCTGACCATGGTTTGCATAAGAGTTTGGACTAGAGGATCTCCTGAGGTCCCTTCCTATTTGAATTCTTCTGTGATTCTATGAAAGCAGTCACAGACACTTTATTTTGCAGCAGTATGCACGTATTTCCCAGCTGACAGAAAGACAATAGATACTTATATTGGGGAGATACTTTTGATCTTGGGATTTCATAATATGTTTAATTTTGATACATTTAATGTTTTTTCAGACATGATTGATTGTGACCAGCGTAAGTTGTTAAGGACATTTCAGTTCATGTTTTGTTACATTTCAGCGATTTTGAGATTTGAATATTCTGTTGTTTAGCCACATGTTGGGTTTTTGGTCTCTTACCACTTTTGAACGTGGAAGTGTACCCAAATTTCAGAAATACTCTTTTTCATCTGTTTAGCCTCTACGCCGCCCTGACTCCTCTGATGACCGCTATGTGATGACCAAACATGCCGCTATATATCCAACAGAGGAGGAACTTCAAGCAGTCCAAAAAATTGTTTCTATTACTGAGCGTGCTTTGAAACTTGTTTCTGACAACATGACTGATCATGAAAAAAGCAAGAACAAAGAGGGAGATGACAAAAAAGATGGCAGTAAAGACAGGTATTTTTTTAATTACTTTTTAAGAACTTCATCATTTGTTTCTGAAGTTTTTCCTTAAGCTGTCATCAGTGCTTCCAGGGATTCTCTTCTCTTTCGGTTTTGATATGGCATATGTCACTATGGCCTCAAAAGTATGTGGAATACTCCTATTTTATTTCACTTTTCAATCTTGAGGATTAGTTTTAAGGTTTTTATATTATTTTAAATGCAACTTTTAACTATAATTCACAGAGCTTTGAAAGGAGTTTTACGGGTAGGCGTTTTGGCTAAAGGTTTGCTACTCCGTGGGGACCGAAACGTCAATCTTGTTTTGTTATGTGCTGAGAAGCCTTCAAAGTCGTTACTCAGTCGTATTGCTGAAAGTCTTCCCAAACAACTTGCAGTAAGTAGAATTTAGATTTTTGGATCTAAATTTTTGTAAAGATACTGTAAAAATCTGTCCTCAAGTCAAATGTCTGCAGGGCTCACTGTGCCACGTTTCATAGCTCAGGTTCAGTTTCTTTCCATTTTCTAAGTGTTTCCATCTGAATTCAGAGACTATGCTGCATGTTTTGCTTTCTGTATATTGTGTCCATACAAGTGTCTAGATGTTTATGCTAGCGGTGTAGTATCAATCATCATTTAATAGATTTCCTTTAATTGGGAGACAGAAATGAACAGAAGAAAGACTATTATCCAATTATCAGCAGCGACAGAGGTAATTTGTGCAGTGTTACAGGAAGCTTGCTGCCTGAAGGTCAAAGTTCTCCATTAATGCCAGTCTGTTTCTACTTAACGTCTTGTTTCCAATTTGTATGTGTCAGTGCTTTGTAGTTCCACAATGTTAACTAAGTCTTGTGTGCTTTTTTTTTTTAATTTGGCCCTTTTTTAAAAAAAAGTACATGCAGTCTTAGACCATTCAGCAGAATTCATATAAACCATTTGCTGTATTTCCACAAGAAATGAAAGCATAGAATAAAGTCTCTGCTCTCTGCTGAACAAAGCCTGTCCACCATCCTTATAGAATGCTTGTCACAGCATTAGTATTTCAATACTGTCTGGTAAAATGTTTGGCAGAATCAGTGGCATGGTAGAAGCTTTAGCAGGATCAGATTAATCAGAAAATAACCTTGAGTTTGCTCTTGTTTGAAGTAACAGAGCAGAAGAAAATTTAAAACCTGCACATCTTGGTCTGGCTTTGTGGAGAAGTCACTTGTCCCTCTAGTTTGTGGAAGAAGGTGACAGAGGTGCCTACAGCTTCCTTTTGGGGATATTGAGAATTATTAAATCTAGTTGCAAGAAGCAWTTTGGAATAACCACTTTGTTAGTTACTCTTCCATTTTTTTCCCTAGTGTTTATCTTGCCCTTTGTTATTACCATGTTGCGACAGCCAAGTATAGAATGTACCTAGCAGTACCCAGCCTGTAACTGCAAGCTTGAAGAACAACCACTGCATCTTCATGCTTTTCAAAGGCTCCTATGTTCCAAAGAGAAACATATCCAGCTGACATTTTAAGCAGCACTGAGGCTTTTCTTTATCTCAAACACTGTCAAGATTCTTGTTATGTGACTTACTTGTATATGAATTTCCTTTCTGGGTAGTTTTGTTTCTTCTGCATGCTTGTTGACTGCTGTGTATTTTCATTAATGATTTGGAAACAGTATGCAAGTCCATATATATATATATTAATTGTGTATACTGTGGTTTCTCTGAATACAGAGGTATCTGTTTCATACAATTATATTGCGTGTCTGTCTTTCTGTTAAAAAGACTATGTTGAAATCCATTTTCTTCGCCATACTTTTATTGGCCACATGCTAATGGAAATTTCTGTTTCTCGATATTTAGGTAATAAGTCCTGAGAAATACGATATCAAGTGTGCAGTCCCAGAAGCAGCAATAATTTTAAATTCGTGTGTGGAACCTAAAATGCAAGTTACTATCACACTGACATCTCCAGTCATTCGGGAGGAGAACATGAGGGATGGAGGTTGGGAAGTTGCTAAAGATGTTACTTCTTTCTCACCCATTTTTTATGTTTATCTATTCTGCTTAAGATGGCGTTAAGGTCCTGGAAGGCAACATGCTGGCACATGTATTTGATCGAAACCTTGTTTTTCAACAACCAGTCTCGGTAGAGAACAGTTGGTTAAAATAAATGCTTATATGATGCGTTTATTTAATTTTTAAAATTTCTAACTTTATGTCCAACCTCAGCTTTCTGGAAAAGGTACAAACTTGACTATTTTTTTTTCCCCCTCTTTTAAAATTATGTGGAAAACTAAGTATTTTATAGCAAGTGGCTATAAACTGGCTTTCTAGAGCAGTCTTGCCCTAAGAGAAAGATTTTATGGTTTTAGAAAATCAAATCACAGGTTTTTGCATTTAAACTGGATCAGTATTACCATCACTTACACGTTCCAAATAGCGGCGCCGCTTAAAATGCACTTTTATAATACTTTTGATGGTAACAGTGCTTCTAACTTTAAAAGACGATGCGATTTTTTCCAGCTCTCTGAGGTTGCTTTTTGGTCTGGAGTGCTTTTTGAGTATATTTAGGCTCCTGGTATTACAATCAGTCTTCTATCCAACTGGCAAACCCAGACTAGTACAATAAGAAATGGCTTTGTCGTTGAGCTGAAGCAGAAGGTGGAGCTTGTAAATCAATTTACATTTCTGAAGTCCACAGTTTCTCTGGTGCCAGCAGTGTTGCTTTAGGGTCTGTTCTGTAACACTTTCAAAGCTCCAAAAGCTTTTAAGCCAACAAGCATGATTAATGTCTGCAGTACATTGGTTCTTTTTGTTTACGGGTCAGATAAAATTAACTTTTGTTTCCTTTTAATCCTGTATTTTCTTAGTGGAAAGAGATCATGGCAAACAGGGTTCTGGTGTTTGACAGTGAACCTACAAATAGGAAATCTGAGGCTATCTTAACACTTGTCATATGCAGGTTGAAAAAAATTGTATGTGTGTATGTATACATGTGCTTGTGTATATACGTATTTATATAAGCCACGGAGGTTTTTTTATTTCATCTCATCATTACATGTCCTCCAAAATACTTGAGGGTTTTATATTGCATTAATAAATGTCCTGTAGCTGTGACTAGTGCATTGTAAGCAAGCTGTGTTAACAAAGTCGTCCTCCATAATCAGAAAGAAAAATTTCAAGATGCATTCTCTGGTTTGGATGACTTCTGAAGAGTCTTTAAGAGTGCTTCGTACATGATTTTTAAGCTGTGCATATTATTCCTAGCTATAAAGGCTTTGTACATGTACTGTCACACCCAACCAATTTTACTTATTTTTTGACAATCTAAGTGTAACATGACGCTTGGTTTGTCTGTGCTGAATCAGACTTCACATATTATTTAAGTTTATAACAAATACTTCAACTGAAAAGATTGGATTATTAAATTAGATTAACCGTTAAATGAAGTTAACCTTAAACACCATGTTTATTTCTTAATGTACTGTGCAAAAGTGCAATATTGATTCCTGCCACAATACTCAATTTCAATTAAGTGGTTTCTGGCCTAAAATTCTATGATGTGGACTAAAAATAAAATAAATTTCAAATTACTGCCATCAATCCCTTAATTTATGCCACCTAAAGGAAACAAATCTGTATTTTTGTCTGACCCACACTTGAATTAAAATGATCATTGTGAGTTTATTCACTGCTGAATGCAGTACTGCCTCTAGGCAAGCAAAATCAAGTTAGATTTCTCTTCAAGACACTGAGCAGTATAAAATGGATGTGCAGAAAAGTTCACTTTTGAAACTAGAGCAAATAGAAGACTGAATTGCAAATTATTGCAGCAAAGAAGGCCTTATTACGAAGACTGCTGCTTATTTGCTGCAGAGTAACAGTATGTGTTTGTGTTTTTTCTTACTGCAGCTTCTCATGCTCTGTGTCTTACAATGGTTTAAAGTTTTCATTTTTTTTAGCCCGCTTGGGGAGCTAGTTCAGGTGATAAGGAAGGCTTTACCGGAAGAACCAGTTTGAGTAAAGATGAGACTGAGACTTGCACGTGGAGTAGAATCATGTTTGATGTGTAATAATCCCATTACATGATAAAAGGCTAAAAAAAATACAGTGAAATAAAATTGTTAACCGCATAGCTACTGTTTCTTACAGTATTGTGCGTTTGACAGTTTACCAAATCTGATACATTCAAAGTGCTCTAACCCCTGCTGTGGAATCTTTCCTTCAGCAAACAAAGTGTACATACTTATAAACGCATATATGTGTGCGCGTGTGTCTTTTTTATCCTTAGCTAACAGCCCCGGTCCAAAGCCTTCTAGCAGAGGGACTTGATTCCTGTCAGGGGTTGCTGCCAAGACATCGGAAGGATTTTTGACCAAGGTTTTCTAAAGCTCAGTGTCACACCTGCCATGCTTTACAAAGGAGGGGGTTTGGATGCATAGTCCTAGCATCTGCTGTTACTTTGTGTTTTGTTTTTTTTCTTTTTGTCTTTGTCTCTCTCCTAGAATTAAGCAGTGTTCACACTAGTCTTGAAATAGTTGACTGGGTAAAATGTATTTCCCATAATAAAACTTACCGAAATGGATATACCTGTTAACTTTTAATGAAGAGGTAGTGTGGACACAGCATGTCTAACTGAAGATTAACCCCTTATATTTAGGCTAGTAATAAATTAAGTTATATAGGGTAAGAATTCGTGCTTGTGTTTTGTAAATTATTCAGTTTTTTGTCTTAGCTTAACAGGGTGGTAGGTTAGGCATCTGAATTTAGTTAAATAGTCTTTAAGGGGTTAATCCTGAAATGTGAAACAGATGCAAAAATCCACAGATTAAATATTACAAGAGTTTCCTTGATACATTTTTTCAGTCAATGTATTCTCAGTGCAATAGGTGCCTTGGCAACTTCTGACTTTCAGAGTCTTTTTTAAGTTTCAAGGGTATTCATATGTTTCAAGGGTATTCATATGATATCTATTAGTAGCACATTTTAGATTGACATTTCCAGCACTGAGTAAGATTCTCTTCTGTGCACTTAAACTGTAATTCTTTTTAGTAAAATTATTTTCCAAATTGAAGTTTTTCAGAGCTAGAAGTAATTGGAGTTTCAAATTATGTAACGAATTATTGTGCTAAAAGTTTGCACAGTGTCACCTATTTGCATATTAGTTTTAGAAGAATGTAAATAATTGACTGATTAGGCTACTAGGCCCAACAACCCATATTTTTATTTTTAATTTCTCAACCTTACTTTGCCACTTTTTTCCCTGCTGTGGGTTTTATCTAAATGTACTCCTTGTCTCTTATATCCAGATTGTACTCATTTCATCAGTTATCTTACCTGGCACCTCTCTTGTATAGGTTTGGGTTTGGGTTTTTTTGGGGTTTGTTTTGTTTTGTTTAAAGGAAATACCGCTTTAAATGTCTTCATTTGCCCTGTAAATGCCTTGTTAGTGCAGTTTTTCATCTTTCCACTTTAACATATAGTCCATAAGTTTGAGTATCTGTGAGAAGATACCTATGTTCTTCTCAGCTTTGTTCTTAGAAATCCTCCCCCTTTTAGCCCTGTGCAGAGTAATCAGACTATCCTATAAAAAATGCTCAAATCTGAATGTAGTACGTCAGATTAAATTTAATTACTATATTGTAAAGTTGTACCACCATGTTCATTCATGGCTTTTTAACTCTCTGTATAGTAAAGTATCCTACTATTTATTTTACATTTGTGTAAAATAGGTGATCTTAGAGCTGTCTTTCTGCAGCATCCCTCAAAGCTTTTTCTTGCTGGCATGTTTCATGAGTCTCAAGATATTATTTTTTAAAAAATTTTATTCTCTGACTTACCTAAATTTAGATCTTGCTGGAGTAAACTATATTGTTCCATACAGCCAGCTCCTGTGAAATGAGTACCATTGAGTGAGGGCTTTTTGTTTCATCTTACCTGGTGTATCACCAGTTATGCTACCGATATACTTTGTTACTAGTTGCAATAGCCATTTTCATAATTAGTAAAACAAAGAACTTCTAAAGCTGATCACTGCATTATATCTGTACAATTTTTAAGTAACCCGAGGATACCATTTCACATTGTTCAATGGTTCCAGTTTCATTGATTAAACCACTTCCAAAAGGGCCTGTGGTCTCTTCCTTTTTGGCAACAAAGCAAACAGCTTGGTAATTAAATCCTTTTCTGAACATATAAATATACAAGATCCACTACATTTTCTTTGTTCTGCTTTATTTTTTAACTATTCCTTGCTTTTCTTTTTCCTGCTGAATCTTAAGTAAAGCAGTCCCTTTTCAGATCCTTCCTTGCATCCTAAATGATATTGGAGCACATATATTATGGGCTGACGAATTTTACTTATATGAGTAAGAGAGAGGGTACTAGAAAGTAATGGAACTCTGTAATATTGAAGAACATTTCACATTCCTTTAGTCAGGTTTTTAAAGCAAAATAATTTCAAGTTTAAGGTATGATAAAAATAACATCATTACTAAACATCTCATGCTTCTAAGATTTGTTATACTTAGTTTTTCTTTTAAGAATAGGTCCCAAATAACAGATGACCATTAAAATTTACAAGAAACTAAGTTTGAATGTTTCTACTTGGTTAAAGTGGATTTTTGTGTTCCTTCTGTCTTGTGTTCTCTGTGCTGGTGCACTGTGTCCAACCATCCTTCCTTCAGTATTTAATTTTAGGGGGTATGTGTTTTTCCAGTGTTAGCTTAAATAAAGAAGTACTACGCATTGCATAATCCGCAATGCATTTGAAAATAACCTCAGAGCTCAAGTGTAATATGCTCTTGATCTTCATACTGGGTTGATGCCCTAATCCTAATTGAATGGCTTTTGTTGAACATCTACATTTGTTGTTCAAGGGTTTAAACTTTAAATGGCATGTGTGACATTGAAGCTACTTTAAGGAAGTGTCTTGCTCGCCTGGTCAAACACCCATTCCTCACTGCATTTTGCCAATTCAATCCATTTTAGATGTAACCTCGGGTATGGTGAAAGACCCACCGGACGTCTTGGACAGGCAAAAATGCCTTGACGCTCTGGCTGCTCTACGCCACGCTAAGTGGTTCCAGGTTCGGAACATCATTTTACTTTCTTCTTGTAGCCTTATGAGAGATTAGTTCAGTTGCAATATAAATGTTTAATTGTGTGAAAACACTCAGCGTTGTTCATGCTAATAATACTTAATATTTTTCTGGTCCCTAAATTTAAATGTAGAAGGTTGAGTATGGAGGAACTGCTTTATGCAGTTATTGCTCATTTGACATGATTTTTTTTTCTGGTCATTGAGAAGGCGATGTTGAAAGCTTGACTCGCTTGGGGTGATCATATGTTGTATATTTGTTATATATTCCATAAGGCTGCAGAGTAACTTTGCTTTAAATAATGGAATATGTGTTTAAGGCTTTGTGTTTAGATTTAAGACTTTTTTTCCTATTTCTTTAAGTGCATTAAGTGTAGGGAATGAAAGGTGAGAAGCAACTGTTTGGTTTAGTGACTTTGCATTCTGGCAAAGGCACAATAAAGAAACCAAACAGATTCCCTTGACCTTTCAGTCTCTATACCTATTTCTTAGATCTTTACTTTATCCTTTTTATTTCTAATATAGAAAGATACTGTATTTATTGTTACAAGTGAACATAGGTCAAAGTGTACAGGGGATCAAGAAATGTTATTCTTGTATAACCTGTGCACTTTGACTTCTACCACCTTAAATTACTAACCCTGTATAAAATACTGCTGTAAATGGCAGCTCATGGAATAAAGTTGTAGAATGATTTGTTTCAATCTTGTATCTGAGCTTCCATTGAACAGTGGTGTTTTAGTCTTTCAACAAGTCCTATTTGCTTAGGTGCTGGGATTAATTAATTTGATTTTGTATTGCTCTCAAGGCTAGAGCTAATGGTCTGCAGTCCTGTGTGATTATCATACGTATTCTTCGTGACCTCTGTCAGCGGGTTCCAACTTGGTCTGATTTTCCAAGCTGGGTGAGTACAGTTCTTTTGAATGAGTCTTTTTAGTACACATGGTACTGCAAACAAAGCATAGGGAAGTGTTACTACAGTTTTTAAATCTAGACTTTTTCAAGAAGTAATGTCGGGTTTTGTTTCGGTTTTTTTCCCAACAAATAATCCAGATTCCCTCTAAAAATTTAATTTTCTGAGGTTTTGTCATTTGGAGCTGGAATTTTTTTTTCCCCAAAAGGAATTTTCTTGTTCTTTTGTATTCTTTGTGGGTAGCATTCTTATTCTAGATTTTAGCATTTTTTTTCCTTTACTCTGTATAAAAGAAGCTAATTTTCTCTAACCATCTACTCTGAGTTGCTTGGAGTTTACTGAAACTTATTTAAAATAATGTCAGCTGTACCCAGATAGTTCTGTGATAACAGAAAGGCTACTTGAAAGAATAGATCACAGTAATTCCATTAATATGTCCCTTCCGCAAGACAGAATACCACAGGACTTCAGTACAGTCTGTGGATGTGTCGCCACTAGCATTTTAATCAGTGTCACTTAGATTTCTAGGTTGTACCAGGTTACCTCTTAATTTTTGCAGCTGAGTGTTCTTGGAGCATTCCTTTTGCATTGACTATCTTAAATGATGCTCTCCAGGAGTTCAGCTTGTGCGCCAAATATTAACAGATGTTCAATCTGTGGACCAGACAAAGTTAGTCTGAAGCAAAATCTCTGAAACGTGTATAGTGTGGAAGTAAACTTAGCTCTGGCTGGTTTGTTTCACAGACCAATTCCTGTTGCACTGTGCTGCTTCCTTTTCAGTTTTGGCAGGAAGAGACGTTACATTGTCAAGACAGTTTGAGCAGTTGGCATTATTTCAATGAGAAGTGTTTTACAACTGTATTAAGCCCACAGACAATTTTATTAAATTACTTCTGATAATATTTATTGCTTCTGGAAGAAACGTGGAGCAGTTATTTCTGGTTTTTAAATATTCAAAGTAAAAAAAATAGTGCCAGTTTCTGTGCTACATTTCATGAAGGATACACTGTACAGATACAGCTTAAAAGACGCTAAGAAGTATGTAAGTGCCCTCTTAATATCACTATGATACTGAGTTGCCAAAGAATAAACCCTTGCATACTTTTAGAAAAGCATTCTTAGAACTATTGCAACACACAGCAGGCACACAGATGAAGAACAAGGAATGTTGTTTCTTATTTCTCACATTACCTGTTCTAAGGCACATCCAGAAGGGAAGAGAGGTACGAAGCAGTGTGTCAGGCCTAGCTGTATCTCACTTCTCTCCAAAAGTGATTCCTGATTTGCTCCTGGTACTTGATGCCTTGTCAGTGACATGGATCAACACTGAAGTCTGTGTAGTCAGCTGTTCTTTTGGCCCATTGGCAAAGTCTTACTGATAAAACCAATGACAGAACAAAAATTGTGATTTTAAATATATGTAATTTCTGCCAGTCACAGATGGAATTTCATAGATAGAAGGAATATATTTTTCTGGATACAGAGCTTCTCCTAAGCTGCATGCTAGAAGCCTGCTACAAACCAAAGAGATGCCAGATCTTTTCAAAAAGAACCTAAGTAGTTGTAAAAATAGAAGATATTAGGAAGTCTAAATATGGACATTAGTAGCACCGTCTTTATATACCTAAAAATAAAAACTAAATTAGAAGAATTTTGTCAAGTTCCTACAAGTTAGAAGGTAGTATTATTCAAGGTTGATTTTTCAAACTTGAAATCCAGCCTTTCATGCACATGAACACCAGGGCATTGTAATTCACATTTTCCAGGGATTAAGTTGTAGACTTAGTGTATGAGGATGCAAAAGAACTAGACTTGAATAAATGCAAAAACATGATCTGCTTTTTTTCTTTCCTGCTGTAGTTTGCATCATACTTGAAAACAAATAAATTACTGTTGCTAAATCCTGAGTGATACAGTGGGAGTATGGAAATACCATGCTCAAGAATTGAAATTTGTCAGTTAAATGGAGCTAAAATAGAAAGGAATGGGCACCCTTAGTGAAAGATTGTAATCAACACTGCCTATAGTTACTTGCATGCTTCAGAGTAGGCATTTACTCCTGGAAAGTAAAAATAAAAGGCAGCATTTGAACAACTGTAAACTCAGCGACGAAGGGGAGGACCAAAAAACAAGAGAGACACGTTGTTTGAGAATTAATTTTGCCAAAGAGGTAACATCCATTTAATGCTGAAAAAAAACCTAAGGAAAGCTATTCTTTACTTTTGCAATTATCTTTTATAGGTTTTTCTGGAAAAAATAGTGTTTAATAAAAGTAAACAATGGAAATATTCACAGAAAAAACAATATTTAAAATACATCTAATCATTTAAACCATTTTAACTAATATTAAATAATGTTTAAATTTTAGAAAACCTGTTTATCATCAAGGTTTTTTTACACTTGTTTAACATTTGATTTAGTGTTACCCTATATCCAGGAGAAAACTTGCTGTGAACTTCAGTTTTGCTAAACTGAAGAACTAGTAACCACTTAAATATTAAAAGATCATTAGATTTTTGATGCTTTAAGTTTCTGTACTCTTGTAGAAAAAATTTATTTTTCTATAACATGCTGTTAATTTCATTAGATATACTGTGTGCTGTTTATTCATGAGGCTGACAGATTAAGGTGACCCACCATGTTTCATACTCACTCAAAAAATGGCTGGACAAGTTGTCTACCTGCATATGTAGGCTACTACTGTATAAATTTCTACAAAACTTTTGAACAACTTGTGATGAGAAGAAGCRTATCAGTATCAGCACTCAATGTTAATCTTGCACCAGCTTTCTTTTTATTCATCTTTATAATAAATATCTGATTTTTTTCCATTTTAACTGAAAGTGTTCTATGATGTGTAATGTTCTTCAGAATTCTGGATTCAAAAGTTCTGTATTGAACAATACAGTAGCAGCATTTTCTGTTTTAATGCATCTTCTAAATTGGCTGGGTTTTCTTATTGTTGGTCTAGGCTATGGAGTTGCTTGTGGAAAAAGCAATTAGCAGCGCTACTGGACCACAGAGTCCTGGGGATGCACTAAGAAGAGTTTTTGAGTGTATATCTTCAGGAATCATCCTTAAAGGCAAGTTGCATTTGATCACTATCTATATACTTATGCTTAACTAATGTAAAATCTGTAATCTTCGTTGAAATAAGGTAGAGATGTGCTACTAATTAGCCTAACCATTGTAGGTGGTCCTGGCCTTCTGGACCCTTGTGAAAAAGATCCTTTTGATACACTTGCTGTAATGACAGATCAGCAACGAGAGGATATTACTTCCAGTGCACAGGTAAGGAAACGTATGTGTGAAGTAACTAATCTGATGGCTGTTTTTTGGGGTGTTTTTTGTTTTGGTTTGGTTTTTGGTTTTGTTTTGTTTTGTTTTTTTTTAAATGGAGCTATAAGGTGGACATGAATTTTCCTTTCTTAGAATATAGGTCAGTCTTTCAGATGATCAGTCTTAAGCTAGGCAATGAAAATGTCACAACAGAGGACGTGTAATAGTGTTCATTTTTGCACTAAAATTAATGTATTTTCCTGAGAAGTTTGAAGCAGTCCCATCTATATCTGTAAAGATGCTCACTCTACAGCAGTATGTTATTGGATTTAAAATTACATTGGCATTTAATATTTTATGAATAAATCTGTGTAAGTTTAATTTTTAATATTTATTGTATCCATTTACAGTATTGACCATTCACGCTTGCAGCTTAAGAGGTTACTGCCCTTACCTCTTCATTTGATCCTTTTGCTAAAGATTACTAACGCGTAATGGGACATGTGACAAGCCTTGGCTGCTTCAGTGCAAGTCCAGCAGCTAAAACACATGTACATTATTTTTAAACTAAGATGACGTACTTTGTAAAGAAGCAGCAAATGTGACATACACATTTTATTTTGTGGACTTTGTTGGGGGAAGGAAGAGGGGATAATGAGAGCTAGGGATAATACCATACACTGCTGATGTTCTTCATTAATTGTTTGACAAAGTACTCAAAATTGACATTTGTTTCTAACAGAAATACCTTCTTTCTACCCTTTTCTAGTTTGCACTGAGACTCCTTGCATTCCGTCAAATACACAAAGTTTTAGGAATGGATCCGTTACCACAGATGAATCAACGCTTCAACATCCATAATAATCGCAAAAGGAGAAGGGACAGTGATGGGGTTGATGGATTTGAAGCAGAGGGAAAAAAAGACAAAAAAGATTATGATAACTTTTAAAAATGTTTGTCATCAGTGCTAAGATCAAAGGTGATAAAAAATCCATTTGTTGCCTTGCTTTTAATTCATTCATAATAATGTCTGTTTAAAACATCCAAAAACAACTCGGGAATTAGATTTGGAAGAGAACAACCTAGATCTTCTGTGGGTTTCTGAATATTTTAATGGATGTGCTGTACCAGACAAATTATGGATGGAAAGACTGCAAATGGAAACTCTGTTGTCATAGGAAAAAATAGTTTTCCCTCATTGCATTTTCTTTAAATGTGTTGCTAACTTTAGTAACTTTTCTTCTTTTTTTGTCCTTTTTATTAACAAGTGCGTTGTCTTCTTGATTGTATTTAATGCAGCATTTGTGTTTCTGTTGCTATGTGTATTTTGACTTTTTATTTAGAAGTTTTTTTGTTTGCCTTTGACACTAGTTGTATAAGTTACTTTGAGTTAGATAGTATAAACTGTTCCCCTCCCAATTAATATTTTACAGAACTTTTTTTTGTAAAGTGAGACTGCAGGATTATGTTTTTTTCTAAATGTGAAGGGGTTACAACACATAATTATCCTGCCATTTGAGTGCTCAGAATTAAATGTTTTTGCCAATCTTGTGGCATTTGTCTACTTAAGTGTGATATAACGGTGTAATTAAGACAAATTTGTGTTAATCTAATCAAGTTTGCTGTTAGTTGTGCATTAGCAGTATAAAAGCTAATATATACAGTATGGTCTTGCAACAGTTTTAAAGCAGCTGCATAATTGATCAAAGTTTTGCATGATGTTTTTTGTTTTTAATAGAAGGGCTTTTAAAACTATAATTTTAGGTTAAATGCGTAGGTCTTTGTATGATTGACTTTGTGACATAGCAAGGCCAAAAAATAACTTTCTGAATTTCTTTTCTCAACATACAAGCAAAAGCGGGCATTTCCCATTTAGACAAAGTTAGTCATTCTTTTCAGTCAACTTTGTCGATCTGATATTAATGCCTCTCAGCCCTTAAAATAAATGTTTGTCATATCAGTGCCTGTGAGGTTATCCCTTATAGCTATTCCTGTATAAACTTTCTGTGATTTTTTCAATAATTCAAATTTTAAAAGTGAAGTATTACTGCAAAAGTGAAGGTTATCAAAGAAAAAAAACAGAAAATTATTTGATGTGGCCATAGTGTATGCTTATGTCTCTTTCAAAAAGCTAAATATAGCAGTGGTGTAAGTAAAGTTACATCATACTGTTGATGTATGCTCTGGTACACAGGTGTGATTTGTTGTCACAGCACTACAGTGGAATACACAAATAAAAACTAAAATTTATTAAATGACTAAAATTCATTATACACTGGAAACTGATGTTTCACTCATTCTGTTCAACGTGTATCATGCTTTGTTGCAAACCCATAAAACACAGATTAACATAGACTAACATTCCAGTAACTACTTTATCAATGGCTGTAGGAGAGTATCACACATTACAAAGATCATTTGTTATTTCTGGTAACATTTATTAAAAAAAACTTTTGTTCCATTTTGAGGTCGAATTTATCTTTGACCTTTTTAATAAGTAACTCTTGGAGTAGGGGGATATTTCTGTTTGCAACACCTACTGCTAACAGCATGGGCCTATGGAATAAAAATACAATATTTTAGAAGAATAGAGGGACTCTAAAGACTTAAAGACAAAATTTAATACAGTGTTCTTCAAGCATCAGAGTGCAATTTTTAAGGGAGTGATTATTAGTGGTTTGCAAATAAAAGGAAAGCTTTCTCATTGTAGGAAAGATTTCTTACTAATTTCAGCATCAGAAATACAGAAAGCAGAAATGCTTTAAAGTTACTTTGAAGAAAGATTACACTAGTTTCTGTTGTCCAGCCTTGTTGCATAGCTCCAAGCATGTGCTTGTTCTCAGTCTTTTTTTAAGAGGATATCTTGCTGCCATGGTGTCCAGTTAGCCATTACTATTTATTTTGAAAGCTACAGGTGCTATTCATGTGGCTAGTTCAACTCCATACCAAAGTTTCTTTTCCTCATAAAGCAAACTTGTCTATTCAGGCATGTGACCCTAAAATTTAGGATTAAAAAGGTCAAAGATGTATTTTGGATTTCCTGTATTTTTGTTCTACTGGCTTTTAACCAGTTTCTGGATCTTTTGAAATACTGTATACTTAAAGTGATTCCACATTAAATATGAAGCTGTGACCATGATTTTTGCGCTGTGTGGTGAAGAATGAATTTGCAGTTTGTTTCTGGTTTTCCTGCCCATTTTAATGAGCTATTTTAGGTAACTTCTGACTCTTGTTAACTAAGAAGAATGGAAAAACAAGGTTTTAAAAAATACAGAGCTAGCTTTGACTTTGACATACAGCACAGACTTTTGACTGTGCACTTAGGAAGACAAAACCGACACCAAGTAATCAATTTATGAACAAGTAATCATTTTAGTATCCTGTATTTTGGTAATGCTAGCGGTTTACTAATAAGCAGCATTTGCCTTTTTTATTCAGCAGCGCTGTGTGTTAAATATCAAAATCCCGGACACCATAGTCGTCATACACAAAAGAGAAATGTACACAGCAAGAATTTTCCCCTCAGTGCTCACCTTAGAGGAACAGTTTGTGAAAATATGAGCTGCTCTGATTTGAAGCTTTTTCACACTTTGACTTGTCTGCCTACTTTATAAGTGTGTCCTGTCTGTGAGCAGTGTGGTTTCACATGGATTCATGTATAGACGCATTGCTAGAAATTAAAGTCTGTTGGACATAGTCCATCAACTTCTTGCCCTATTACAAAATTCTAGATGAACTGTTAATCTTACAGAGCTATTGAATGTAACGGGCTCATTTGCTGCTTCTATTTTTAGACCCATTTCACTACTCAGAAGTGATTTAATAGTACTTAAAATTGTTGTACCTAGCAAATTTCTGAGAGTTGGAATCAACTTTAAATATTCCTACAACAATTTGTATGCATATTTAACATTCTTGTTGCTGGTTGAGTATCTGCTGATCATTAGTCTGTTAAGTATTCACACAATGCCGAATTCATTTCTTTATGAAACAATTAAGACTTGTTTGGACTACCCAAATGGATTTTAATAGAATAGCATTAATAATAGAGGGGGAAAAAAAATGCAGTAGGCACAATTTGCAATCTGTTTTTTTCCACTGACATTGTAAGTTTACAAAGTACAGTGATAGATTGAGCAAAAACATCTGTTTTCCTTCTGTTTGTTGKTTTTTTTTTTTCTCTGAAAGCTGTAAGCCAAAGAGCTTTTTAGCCACAAAGGCTAGCAAATTAAATTTCTCCTGAGAGATTCTTTTATAAATCTTCTCAAGAGTTCTTTTTTCCTTCAGTGTGGTATTTCTCAGCCTTTTTAAAATGAAACGGACATCTAGTCTTTTGGGGAGGAAAAAAAATCCAAGGAGTGTCATCTACAGAGTTATCACAATGGTTTTGATTTACATGCAAATAAAAATCAGGCTTCACTCTGTAAATATCTGTTAATTTGTATTCTCCCATTTTGTTCCACTTTCTCATTTGGATTATGAAGATGTGCATATATATTCCTAGTACTGAGAGAATTTTGCTGTTGTTTATTGAACTACTTCCTGATGTTTTACAGTTTGCATTTTAGGAAATGCTGCCCTAATAATACTTGGCAAGTGTAAAGTTCCTAACAGGGTAAAGGTCATTGTTTTTCATGGGTACATGATTGGCAGCTATTGCTGGGGATTTTTATCCTGCACAGTGCACACTTTCCTATTTAACGTAGCCTTAACATATCTATGTTAGCAAGGGTCATGATTAAGGGTTGTCTTCTTTAATATGTGTGGTTTTTTAAACTATTTTGCAAAGCCATGGCCATCAACATTTATTTTGAAGCCAGTGATTCATTTATTGCAGGGTAGTTTAAAGCCTATCGGCTTTTAGAGGCTCAGCCTAGCTTGAATACTTTCACATATATTCTACATCAATCCTATTTCAGGTTCATACCCTAAACCCAAAGAAACATAGAATGGCATCAAGAAACCTCCATGGATTTTTGAAGTTTTCTATATTTAAAAATCAAAGATTGCAGAATGAAATAACTGACCAAGAGAAAATAAATCACTTTTTCTACAGTAAAAGTTACTTTAACACTAAAAGGGAGACAAAAAGCATCGTTTCTGCATGAGAATCACAAACCTTGCTCCTTATGTAAGCTTTTTTCTTTCCTTTCCTGCATGCTGCATCACTTTTGTATTAATTGTATGCGTATATGATTAGGAAGTTCTGTCCAGGCTATGTAAGACAGCCTTATCACAGACATAATGTTTGGCATACATTTAGATTTGCCAGTAATGTGATGGTTATACAAGTTAAGGTTTTCTTACTAAGAGAGTAAGCTGAGCTGCACTGCTAACAATGCAAGTCAGAACAATGTGGGAGAGATGCAGGTGCCTGAATACAAGGGTTTACTGTCATTCTACATGCTCCTAGCGTATGTGCTGCTCCAAAAGGGGACGGGTGTCTCAGTGGTCCAAGCCCACAGCTGCCAGCCCCATATGGATACCTCAGTATGCCTTAGGACATCTAGAATGGCATCGTTTCGGTAACTACCACGTATTTACATGTGTGAGAGAAAAGTGCAGGTATTTTTAACTTTTAAGAATTGGAGCCAGTGTGGTCCAGAGTGTTGCCAATGTAGTCCTGTGAAACTGCAACTTCAAGAAGGTGAGATAATCACAAAGGAAGCATTATGGTGTCAGCAACGGAGCGTGCTTGTTACAGTAGGAGGAGAAGCTCAAGTGCCTCTGATAATTAAATGCCATCCCGATTTCTCCCAGTAACTTCAGTAATTTTTTTAAATCTGTTCTGTAAGTGATTTGCACCTGTCCAAGGTTTTGCGAATAAGAAGTGGGAGGAATTTGCTTAATGTCTTTCTCATCCAAACAATTTTAGTAACCCTTTTTTTTAATATACAGTGGCTACCTTGGTCAGATCATGTCCTTATTGCTGAAACGGTATAAGAAATCTGCTCAACCAGCACATGAGGACTAATTATGTCTAATCATTTACAAAACACATTTATCACTGCTATAAATATTTAACTCATACAAATGTGTACATGACTTTTCCCTTATTTCTCACATGGAGCAACCAGCTTTCTATGGCCGTAAGTATCAAGAATGTCACCAACACATTTTCATTCCCAAATGTATTGTTTCCGATAATGTATCCTGTTTCAAGTTCACAATAATTTTGGTGGTCTTTTACAGAACCAAGGGCACACACATTTTAGCAGGAAAATGTCTGCTTTTCCCAGCCTTTTTCCCTTTGATGGTCAATCACCTCAACAGCTGCATTTTTCCAGTGAAAAGAAGTCGTCTTTGAGGGAATTATGACTTTGAGAAGGGAGAAGAAAGGGAAAAAACAACCAAGAAAAATGGTTTCAGAAAGAAGAACAGAACTGATTAAATGGGTCCAACTGAAAAAATAAAATGAGGAAGGCCGTTAGAGAGCTACCAATCCAAGCTAAATTAAAAATGAAAGAAAAGTTACATCAAGTAGTAAAACAGTCAACTACAAAAATAGCGTAGGAAAATGAAGAGAAAGGCTCTATTTCATGCAGAGGGAAGACCCAGTGCAGTACATGATTTGCCACCCATGCAGCAACTGCGGTGCTCTACAAAAACATAGAAGAAAAAAGAAGGGCCGGGTGATTGAGGAGGTTGAGACTGAAAAGGTTGCAGCCAGCCGAGCTGAGGTGTTAATAAATGTTACATGAAATGTCACTGCAAATGAGCTGGCAGGAAAGGTGAAGGGAAAGATGAAGAGAAGGGACTGATCTTCCGTGCATCTATCCTACTTCACAGACAAAACTGTACTTCTAGTGTCCATGCCCTTGCTCCCTTACAAGTGAATGAAGAGGAGAGTGTTGGGGAGTGCGTGAGCACACTTCTCCGAACACTYGGAAATCAAAATGAATGCTGCACAGCCAAAAAAAGATAATGCAGTGTTATACAGCAAATCAACAGGCTCAGCTGGACTAATATTTGAAACGTCTCTGAGTGCTTACAACAGCAGAGAGCGCTGTGTCGTTAGCAGCAGCTTCCATTTGGAAAGGCAGAGTTAATTTTCACCTTGCTGGGACAAACGCGAAGTGAAAACTGTGATGTTCCAGCTACTTCAGCGTTCCTCTCTATTGCCAAAGAACGCGTTTTAAAAAAATTTAAAAATAAATTAAAAAAAAAGATGCCACAAGTTGCCATGGCAGCAAAATCCAATATAAAGTCTCTGCTAGTGCATAAGAACAGAGCAGCAGTTAGAAACACTATCAGGACTATCTCATTAATAAATTAGAAGTAAACACTTTTGGGGGTAAAGAAATGAAACATTTCAGAGTAGGCATAGGAGAAGGGAGAAGAGAGATTCAATTTGTCCAGAGTCATGGGGGGGCTGCAAAGAAGAAATGAGCTATAGAAGTCCTCCCAGGTAAGGATTCCCGCTGAGGAAGGCGACCTGAGAGAGTTTATAAAGGAAGACTTGAGAAAATGTGTGTCACAGGAGCGTATCTGGCAAATCATTGAGGACAGGAGAGGGACATTTCAGATGCAATTCTTGTGTGAGGAGATAGTGTGCATTTTTGCTTTCTTGCATGCATCTCTTAAGAAACTTCTTTCAGCTGCTGCCAGGGGTGATTTCAGGGCAACAGATTCAGGATAAGCATTCCTCATATGGCAGTGATAAATCATAAACCAGGATTCTGGATGCTTTAACTAATGTCCCCAGCATGTTCTCCAGCATATCCAAAGGCATAAGATGCACCAATTTACAAGCTGTGTGACCAATTGAGAGCTCCTATTACAGGGATAGCCAGGGCTGAAGTGTTTCCCAAGGAGCAGTGAAGCAGAGTGAGAGAAAACAGACCTGAAAGCCAAGGGCTTGGAACAAAGTCCACACAAGAAACTTCCACTGAGCTTCTGCTGGTTTATATATTCTCCCTGAGGAACAGTCCCTCTACAAATGTCACCCACACATCAAAAAAGAATAGAAGATTTAAAATGAATGACTTCCTTGGAAAAACCTTCTGGAGAGTTGTGGAAGCGCAGGTGAGTTCTGGAGTCCCTGAGACAAATGTTTCCAAATACCCATCTGACATTCAGGCATGCCAAATTCCTGTGCGGACATCAACGTGAATACGTTTCAATTCCAGAAAGTTTGGTCAAGAAACTTTCCAAAGGCCCAGAGCTGAAAACCACAGCAATTCTGGAGAAAAATGTTCTAGCAAATCAAAGACAGTTGCTAACAGAGAAGAATATACGGTTTTATGAGATTTCTTTTACAAGATTTGCTGCCTCTACAAAGTTTGCTGCTTCAAAGAGTGGTTTGTCTTAGCCAAATAAAGGTTTACCTTGCTTAGACAAAGGCCTTCTTAGAGTCAGGGACAAAAATGGGAAGCTAGAGCCAGCCTCTAGACTCATGTTTGCGTTTTACCATTAGTTTCTGCTAGAGAGCATGTAGCGTTCCTGAAGGGGTAGGTTTGTGCCTGTTTCTTAAATTATCTGGGCTGGAATTTTTAGTTACAGCAGCTGTATGGGACCTGGGGATGACAGCATGAGCATTGAGCTGGATGGCTTCTGTCAATACCCGACATCTGTGTTTAGTGACTCACACATGCATTTTTCATTAGGAAATCAAAGCCAAGAGTATGTCAAGGGCCTGGTAGGCAAAGTAAAACAAGCACGTCTTACTGCAGTCATGTGCTAGATACAATTATCACTGCTAAAGGAAAGAACAGAAGAGACAGGACACCCCTAGCAAAAGCTTCAAGACAGTTCTCGCTAGCTTCTTTTCTCCCAGAGCAGGAGTCCTCATGCCCAGTAGGAAGAGTTCTGCAAGGAATGGCTATTTAACTAGGTGGACCAGATTCCCAGCTGGTGATGGATAGCTGGAAATCTTCCCTGAGGACTTTCCATCCGCATTGTGTTTGGAGAAGTTGCTTGGGCAGAAAGAATTGGAGCCACCCAGTAACTCCAGCAGGGACGCCTTGGCAGCTTTTTCCACCACCCAGCTCAGGGACTGGCATCCAAATTGTGAGCAGAATGCTGCTCTTTTCTTTCCTGGCATTCATTCCAAGACAGAAGAGTCAATTCAAGCTCTTTGATATCAGGAGGACCATATAGCTATTTATCATTCTTGTTTTCTAAAAGCTCATGACCCTTAGCACCTCCCTTTGGACTGCATGTTGAGAAGAACTGAGGGTGAGAGGTGAGCCCTGATTTAACTCTGCCTCACATCCAGCCGTGGCGTAGGCTTTCTCCTGATATGGATGGGCTTTGGCTTACCCTTTGGGTACTGTTAAGGAGAAGAAGTCTCTAGCCTGAAGTAATTTGGATTCACAGCCTTTTGGAGAATAAAAGGAAGAGGTTCACCACACAACAAAGAAGTCTGTGTGTGCCCATGAACAAGTAATTGTGCTTTCTTTTAAGAGAGCTAAAAAAAGGTGGGGAACTTCCCTAGCTCCTGTGTTCTTGTTTCTGATACCCATCGTTCCTTGGGTGAGTAGAGTTGTTAATTACTCACTTCCTCTGCTCCCACTTCTAGCTAAGAAAAGGAGGTGGTTTTGCTATTAGATGTGAGGTGCTTTGTTCCCTCAATTTTCACAGCTCTCATAGCAATACTTTGTTTTCCATCCTCAATTTTAAAACATGTAATTCCCAGCTGCGTCTCTATGACTAAAGTAAACACTCTGGTCCAGGGTGTGTTCTCAGCAGTTAATGCCTCTGTCCTACTTTTCATTATGTTCTTGTTAACTTAGTCTTGCACTCTTCTGCATTCATGTTTTGGCACTATATCCCCCAAATGGCAGATGAACCTTCCTGGTAAGTGGTGGGATGCCCCCATGGCCCCTGTCTACAGCCTTTTACTATCTAGATTATCACTTGACCAAGACTTAAAATTTCAGTTTGCTCATCGGCTCTGGAAGGCCCTTGTAGAACAACAACATTCAGTAATTAGGGGATAGACACAAAATTGCAATGGTCTGTATTCCTACCACTGAAGGAACTGCTGTTTGCCATCTGAGTCATGAACTGGCCACGTGGGACCTCCCAGGTGGCTTTACTTAAGAAACAAAATGCATCTCTTCAACCACCTTCAGGGAGGAACTGGGCACATCGTGTCCCAGGACCAAGATACGGGGTRGTGCAGGAGTCAGAGTCAGAGGTTTCAGCTGAAGAAAGCTGGTATAGACCTGCTTTCCCTTTACTGGGGGAGATTCACACAAAACTTCCCCAAAGAAATTAGGTTCTCACAACAATGAACAGAAAACTCTGCTTAAAAAATTGAAACACACAATATAGTCAGTAAAGAAAGAACACTGCAACAAAGAAAAAAGATAAAGAATTCATATAGGACAGCATTACGCAATCTCTGACCATATACTTAGTAAATGAGAATGAAAACAAATGGTTATATTCCACAGCTCTAACTAATACCTTGGAGTTCACTATGGGTTCATCCTATGTAAAGGATGAAATCTGAACCAAGTTTGGAAACACTCCCAAAGGACACCTGAAAATACCGGCAGATGAAAATGTCAATGTGAATGCAGTGCTAAAAGCATCATCTTAGAGYAGAGCCCTTCTTTTATCTTCTTTTATTTATAGAATTGTCTTAATTTGCATAAAGCTAACATACATGACTTTTAGTAGGAAATTATCTTAACCTGTGTAAAGCAGAGACAGCTGCTGTCCATTTATAGACAGACTGATTTGCTGACCTTTCCCCAAAGGACATCACAGTACATTCCTCATTTCCAATTTTTCCTTTGATAGTTTCCAGTAATCTGACTTCCAGCTTAGTATTAAGTCTTCTACATTTCTTGCATACTGATTTCAGCTACTTTAATGTGGTCTCATGCTGTTTAACATACTAAGCCCTAAACTGAGTTATTTAATCGAACAATACAAATAGGGAGTATCAGACCCGGCATGCATGGTCAATCTCTGTATACTCGGGGTAAATCCAACACTTTGGGACACCTCCTACCTTCTGAGCATGCACGGCCATCTGTGAGGCTCTGGGAAGTGTCAGACTAATTATGCATACACTGCAGAAATTTCCACATTTCTATACCTAAGGGCAATTGTTCTGGTAATGCCCAGGCAAGTGTAAAGCAAGAAAAAAATCTTCAAACTCTACCCAGGTAGCTTTTCTGGATAGAAAAAGAGGATCGGGAAACCTTGACAAATGGTAACTGTGGGATTCTCTTTCCAGCTGCTACTTCAAAATCTTTACTTGTGTCACTGTTGGAAGTGCATTTACTAAAAACAGTCTCCAGACTTGGATCCAGCTGTGGCGCAGGGTCAAAGGGGGAGCACAACTGCAGAGTCCTGCCAGTGATTTACCACTCTGGAATGGAAGCTCTRTATGCATCTGTGCCTTTGCAGGTCTACAGCAGGGCAAAGCCTCCCTTTGTTTTCTTCAAAATGAGGAAATAGGGAGTAGAAATTCAGATGTAGTCATGCAAGTTTGCTCAACGCTCAGGAATGGCTTTTAACACTTAATTTGTTACGCCTGCCCAACCTACACCAATGTGCCCGCAACACACAGTGACCTGCACCCCTGCCCATCCAAGTACCCCTGGGACTCCCCGAGGCAGTAGCCAGGCTCAGAAAAGCTGAAATGTGGTATAAAGCCATATTCAGTGATCTTTGCCAGCTGCACTCCAGATATTGCCTAGGATAATGCCCTATCCAGGCATTTCCCAGACCCAAGTGAACCTGACGAGGAGGACCGCCACAAAGGAAAATATGAGATACAACTTGTTGTAGTTAAGAGGATCCCTGAAAGAAAATTGATAGGAAAGCTGCAAACAGCTCCTTTGTGCCTCCCCTGCACCAGCTGTTCCCACCGAGCCTGGRCACAGCTGAGAATTCAGCCCAAAGAAACTCAAATTTATGGCATGTAAGTTTTTTAAACAAAGCAATCTCTGTTCATGGGAAGAGCAGAGCTGGTCTGTGAGTTTCCCTCCTGCAGACAGCTTTGAAGGTAAATAATGTGATTATATTTTTAGAAAGAATGCAAAATAYCAGGATAAAATGGGGGCAGTGAAATGCCATATGTTCTTCACCCACCACAGATAAACCAGAACTCAACTTTTAAAAAGTTTTATTCGTCTACATTTGCATGACTGTCATTGACATCCATCTAAAATGGAACAAAATTAAATGACACGATTTTATAAGCTGCTTTTTTTTTTTTTTTTTTTAATGGACAGAAAGTCATTGGCAGCATGGAACAAGACTTCCCATTTAGAAGTAACATGGGAAGACAGATCCTGTTAATAGACCATCCCAGGAACTTCAATTTGTTGCAGAAATTATTTTTTAAAAAGTCTTCATTAGTGATGACAACAGTCCTGAATGATACAACACTGAACCGTCTTACTTCCTCACGGGGAGGGGGMGATTCAGAAAAACAGTAGAGTAAAAATGCTGGAGGGAGGGGGCACATGAAAATAACAGAAAAGTTAATATATAAATACATAAATGAGAGGCAGTAGATGACTACGGGGGGAGCATAAAGACGAGGCAGGGAAGGAGGACCCTCAGAAAGGCCAACTTCAGCCTGGCCAAGCTGTTTTCCCGAGGTGCCCTGAGCACCGGGCAGTCTCTTGAGGCTGCTTCTGAACAAGTCTATTTGGTTACCCCGATTACCTTCAGAAGGACCCTATTTCCCTCTATGGTCTGGAGGGGGAACCTACAGAGAATAGGTGGCTGGGCTGAAGTTGGCTTTTGTTGAGTACTGCTCGCAGGCACTCAAGATTTTCAAAGAGAAAGGGAGAAGACTACGCAGAGGTCTTCCTGGGGAAAGGGGAGATAACCAAAGCCCTCCATGCTCTGCAATCTGTTGGGGCACAGTGTCTGTGGGTTCCAGCTGGCCTTTTCAGATGCAAATGCACTTTTCTGAGGTAAGTTAACTTGCATGTGTGATAGCTTTGTTTCGTCCTTTCCAGAAAGGATGAACACACTGACTGATGAAGTGGGGATCTGAATCCGGACCTCAAATTCCAGGAAAAGGGCTTCAAATCCCTTCCGCAATGGGTTCAGCCTGGCAGCCTGGGGAGCAAACCCAGGAAGGAGCACTCCCTCTCCATTACCAGGGACAGGACATGGGACTATCTGGATGTTTTGCTGATGCAGAATAGCGGTTACATTCCAATTTTTGCGATGTAGGGCTTTTTTTGATGAAATGTTGAAGAATGAATTCCCATGTGCTATGTGGGAATTAAAGCTCGTTTTGCACTTCCCATCGGAGTTAAGACTCTGGCCTGGTGTCAAAACATCCCTTCCTCTCTGATACGCACTATTCCAGTAAGTAGCTGCTTTTTGCCTTAGTCTGCTGTAAACTTCAGAGCATGCTTGGAGGTAATCCTGCTGTTGCCACTGTAAATTGAAATGCTTTAAAAGATTTTTTTTTTTTTTATAGTGCTATTCTCTTTCTTTGTGTATTTTAATACACTGGAGAGCATGGAGGTGCTGTCCCAATTTTCCCCTCACCCTAGATTTACACCAATGTAATCTTCTGGGCTGTACTTTTGACCTATGCAGCTGAGGTCAGATGCAATGTAAAGGAATGACGTGGAAGCAGCTGTGGAGTGAAACGTGAAAGCTTTTCTGCGTGGGATCCCACATCAGAATAGCCTTTGTTATAAAACTTCTAGTGAAACCTAATCTCTGAGTTCTCTTTTTTTCAGGCAGAAGGTGATTACAATACAAAAGACTTCTCATTCCTTGAGTTTGAGACTGAAAATAGGGAAATTAATTTATTTCTGCATTAAAACAGTCACTCCATTTTATTTTTATAAATGCTGTTTTATGACTCTGTGTACCTCTCTTTCTTTCTCCTTTAGTTTTCCTAGGTCTGGGTTTGGAGCAAGGTAAATAAAGTGAAGTATTACAACAAAAGAGGAGGAGCGATATGAAAACTGCTTATCAATATTTGAAGGAGCTATTGATTTTCACATGCTATGGTCTATTGGCGTTTGTAAAGTATGTTTTATTTTTTGAAAAATATTTCCGTAAAGTCTATTCTGTATGCAAATTGTCGCCTGGGTTACTATTCGTCATTTAAATTGCTGGGTAGTCCTGCTGCATTGCCACAGGCAGTTCACAATATTTGCATTGTTCTGTATCCGCATAAAAGTTAAGCTTTTAAAAGTAACCTAGTTACCTGGTAAACCTGGTGTTTATTTACAGTTCTGATTATACAGTGTCCAAAGACAACATTCCAGGGAGGCTGTGGCTGTAACACTTTAATAGACATGGGGCAGAGGACTTCTTGGGGTCTATCAGCAGTCAGGTTTTAGAGGATTGCTAAAAATTTAGAGGATTTTTAGAGGATTGTTTTAATGGAGAGCCCATTTTATGTCATTTTCCTTGCACATCTCCTGCCGTAAGTAAAACTCAGCATCTCAATGCTTTGGTTAGATTTTACTTAACACAGAGTTTTCTTAGGAGCGTGCATGGATACAACGCGGGCATTTGCAGCTGAGTAAGAAACAGGGCGATGGACGATTTAAACAAAGTGACAGCTCGACCAAAGAACAGCCAAGAGCGGGCAGTCTTCGCAGCGACGCCAAAAAGACGCGGTTACCCTGAAATGAGAAAACTCAGTGGGAACCCCGACAGCTCGCGCCGTGCACCACACGCCCGAGGAGGAGCCGTGCAGCAGATGCTCTGGTCGCCCAGAGGCCGCCGGCAGCGTGCAGAGCGGCGGGGATACCCCCCGGGAGAGACCCCGCGAAGGGGCTGCACCCCCACCGCCGCCCGCGTCCTGCTGCCACCCTGCGCGGGTACCAAGCCCCGAAAAGCGGGTGCTCGTCACCTGCACAGGCGCAGGTGCTTCAATAGCGCCTGATGCCGCGGGGCACCGCTCCCAGCCCTGCGGGCCAGGGCCAGAGCCGGACCCCGACCCCGACCCCGACCCCCACCCCGGCCCCCGGCCCCCGGCCCCGGCCCCGGCCCCGGCGGGACGCGCCCCCCGCCGCTCCCCCGCCGGCGGGAGCACAAGGAACAGCGCCCCCCGGCGGCCGGGGCCGCGCCCCGATTGGCCTCCCCGTCCTCCGGCCACCGCCCCGCCTCCTCCAGGCACGCCCCCTTCCTGCCAATAAGAGGAGGGCGCGCTTATGACTGACAGAGGCTATGCCCAATGAGAACGGGCGCGGCGGGGAGGTGGTGCCCTAGAAATGGCCGGCGGCGGGGCGGGCTGGCACCGGGCTGGGGGCGGGGTCAGTTACGTGCGCCGGATACTGCCGCCCGCGCCGCTGCCCCCGCCGCTATTGCCGCCGCAGCCGCCGGCTCACCCCCGCCGGCTCACCCCCGCCGCGGCCCCCCGAGGAGGAGCCCTGGGAAGCGGTGCCGCCGCCGGCGGCCGGTGGTGCCGCCGCCGCGGGCTCCAGGGGCAGACGGGAGGCGGCCGGAGCCATGTTGGGCAGCGGGGCCAAGGCGGCCAAGCCCTCCTTCGTGTCCTACATCAGCCCGGAGGTGCGGGGCCGGCGGGGCGGGTGCGGCCGCCCTGTGTGAGGGGGCTACGGGGGGGCGCCGCGAGGGAAGGGGCCGCGGGAGGTGCGGGCGGGGGAGCTGTCAGACTGCCGCAGCCCCGGCCCACAGGGCGGCGGCGAGCCCTCCGCGCCCCGGCGCGGGCCCGGCTGGGGGTCTCGTCAGGGCCGCGGGAGCCGCCGGGACCGGCGGGTGGGCGGGGGGGAGCTGCGCGGGCTCCTGCCGTGCTGCCGTTCCCCTCGCCCCTCTCTCGGGTTTCGCAGCGGGAGTTTTCCGCGGGGAGTTGTGAAGAGCTTCGTGGTGCGCCTGTGGGTCGGGGACGGGAAGGGGGCTGGAGCGGGGCTGGTGGGAGCGCTGCTAGGTGTGCTGTTTCGGGGATCGCATGGCTGGTGCCTCGAAGGTGCTTCCCCGAGAACGAGAGGGAAGCATCTTGCTCGTTCCTTCTCGAGAAAGCTTAAAAAATGTACTTGGCCGGTGAATTTTAAGCTGATTATTTTTCTGGTGCTTCACTTTTACTGTTTCTTGTAAGCAGTGACCAGATGTCAGGCTGTCGTTGTGACTGGTGGACTTTCCGAACGTGTTATTCTTAATGTCCCGTAACATCACTTCGCTCTCAGCGCGTGCTCTGTCTTTGCAAACTCCCGGTTTTCAGTTCTGTTGCTGTAAAGCACTGGGTCTCTTTCCTTAACAGGTCGATGTTGAACTCTTGGCTGTGTGTATCTTTCATGTTCTTCTTCCTGTTGTCCTTTCACTTACTTATTGAGACTTCTGTCGGCAGATTGATTGAAGTGGCTTTAGACTCAATTTACTGAGGTCATGCTGTTAGTGGATGGTATTAGATCAGTATTGTTATTAAGTATTCCTTCATTCTTCTTCCTGGTAAACAGCTGTTTTCTAGGAGGAGCAATCTTCATGAAAACTAGCCATTTGTGTTTGGTTGTTTTTTTTTTTTCCCCCCTCTCCATAGTTCTTTGTAATCTGTGTCAAACTGGTTCTTCTTAATTGTTCGATTCTCTTGATAGACAAAAATCTCTTCCTTAAGAAGCTATCTTGTTAATTAGTACAGAGTTTGTCACTGATAGCACCTTGGAGAATCTGCTGTTCTTATTTTTCACTGAATCTGAAATAACAATGCAGAGATATTATGGCTTAAGTCAGCTGTGCTGTTTAAAACTTACGTCCTTATTTTGTAGTAGCAGCTCTGTTTTTATATGTTGTTTAACCCTGGTGACTTGTAGTTTCATCAGTTTGCTTTAAAAGCTTTCTATCTTCCTTGTATTTCCCAGTGAAAATAGAGATATTTTATTGTCCAGAGAGGTGGTAGATGCCCCATCCCTGGAAATATTCAAGGTCAGGTTGGACAGGGCTCTGAGCAACCTGATCTGGTTGAAGATGTCCCTGCTCACTGCAAGGGGATTGGACTAGATGACCTTTAAAGGTCCCTTCCAGCCCAAACCATTCTATGATTCTGTTATCTCTGTGTGAAGTCAGTCTTTCACCTTAGGATAGTATGTTGTACAAATATACAAAAAAGTGTGCACTCAAGGAACTGAATTTTGTGAAGGTAAGAACTTCACTTATTGGACTGAATGATGCTTCACCGTTTAAACAAGCATACTGGTGATTAAAGCTTGCTGGAAAAAATGCCCAGTGAGAAAACGTATGAGTCAAATATATGTAGGGCAGTAAGATACCAAATAATAAAGACCTTTAACTTGGTTATAACTACAGTAATGTAACCCCTCAAATGTGATTCTGATGGCTGCAGGAAGAATAACAAAGGTACTTAATATTGGAAGATGAAGCTCGTAATGAAATATCCTGATGCACCAGAGCTTGCAGTCATTTACTCTTTATTTATTCATGCTGCTTTTAAACATCTACTTGATGCACTTAACTTTAAGAATTTCATGGGCTCTTGCGGCAGAAGCTTTGAAATATAGACCCGACTTCTGCCATAGAATTGGTGTCTCTTTTGCAGCTTCAAAAGCTCAGTGAAACTGAAGTCTGATTCCAGTAGCAAGTAAAGCAAGTTTAACTCTTGGCTCTGTTGGGTATCGCTGTTTTTTTGACTGCCTTAATGGGATGGTTACACAGGAAGCTGAAGACTTTAGTGGTTTTTATGAGGATTTAAAATACAACTTAGATGTATGATGAAACCTGTGAGGCTATTTGGGGATCTGGAAAAAACATGTTGATTAGATATCCTAAAATAAGCAGAAGTGAGCATGTCTCAAGGAACTGTGTTCCGTATGTATGTGAGAAAAAGAACTTTCTGAACACAAATTTCCTGTACCTGTTAACTTTTGTGTAGTTGAGTTTTAAAATTGGGGCTAGACTGATAGAACAGTGGAAATACTTCAATCCCTCTTACTTGGAAAATAGTGTGGTCAGCTGGGAACTTCATCAAGATAGTGTAACTGCCATACTAGGGCAGACTAATATCCTGTCTCTTTCAGTAGCAGGTGCCTGGGGAAGAGAATAGGTGACAGGTATGTTCAGTGTGATGCTTCCTCTGGTAGAACCTGTCAAAAGGTGGGGAACAGCAGTTCAGGGACTTCATGAGCTTGAGGTTACATCTAGATAGCATTTGAGTTAATGATGGACTTGTCGGTGAACTTACAGAGCCTTGCCTTGAATCTGTTTATACTTTTGACTTGCAGCAAGGTTTTCTGTCAACCACTATGCAATACAGAGCAATATAGCAGTGTTACGCTGTAGTCCCCCCTTGCTTGCAACCTCCAGATTCTTTGGGCTTGTCCTTGTTCATCTGGGAAGTTGTTCGAGACCTTAAGCTGCTGCTTCTAGGTTAGGGGAGCCCTACAATAAGAAAACGCAGCAGGCAGAGCTGCTGTTTTGTTCTAGCCCCAGCTTGTTTAGTCCATCCTCAAAGACCTGAGGGACACACTAGGGAATGTTCAGAAAAATAAAATGAAATTAGCTTTAAACTGCTTGTAAGGTTTGTTTGTTTGAATATGAAAAGAAACAGGAACTCTATTCATGTTAAGATATGGCAAGATAGAAGTAAGGAGTGAACAGAAAATGCTGTTTATTAAAGGAACAGAAGTGATTTCCGCTGTGAAACCCCAGAATGTCTGGAAAAGCAGTGTTTTTGACATCTGACTAAATATAACCTAGTTATGCTCTGCTATATGGAACCACAGATCAATCAATGGTCTGTTGAGAGCGAGACCGTAGGATGTTGATATTAGTGACACACTTCCCCTCAGGACAGACTTGGCTACCCTGCAGGAAGTGGGGTGAATACTAGGGTATAAAGTCAATGTTTTGACATGTCTGATCATAGACTAGGAATATTTGTCTATGGAGACATAGAAACAAGAACCAGTGAATTACTTCATGATTTCTAACTCTAATATTTCAAAACTGAAAGCATTCACAAGGCTAACAAGCTGGATCATATTTTCCTTAAAAATCTTAATTTGAATAAAAATGTAGATATTAAACTTGATTTGAAGCTTAATGTTACTTTTTGCGCATACATTCTTAAGAGTTAAATCCTTCATGTTAATTCTTACAGGATATTAGTTCTTGTATTAGCCCTTAAGCTTTAAAAGATTTTGTTCTGCTTTATCCTGCTTGTCCCTGAACTCCAGAGTGCACCTCAGGCAGCTGAGTTGTGAGGTGAACTTTCATACCTCTTGTGCTTTGTCTCTCAAATCGTGCATTGCTGTTAGCTCATGACCACTACAAATACTTGTTGCTTGTAAATCTTGGTACAATATTGTGTGTTCTGTAGTGATCACTTTTAAAATAGTATGACACTCCTTCTAAATGGGGGTGATGGAATTGAAGAGTGGCATAAGGAATAGGAGTTACGAAAGTGGACAGCTGGGCTCTAGGCTGATGTGGGGGAAGCTGGGTGTTGAAGTCAGAGGAGATGGACAGGACAATGTAAGGAAAGAGGAAAGGATAAAAGATGAAATGGACATGGAAAACATGCGCTATGATCTAATGGGCTACTGGATAATGGAGCTGTGAAAGGAAGGAAAACAGGCGTTTAGAGATTATTTTCAGCACTGTTACTTAACTAAAGTGTAGTAAGTGTCTCCTGTTGTCATGGTTTAACCCCAGCCGGCAACTAAGCACCACACAGCTGCTCGCTCACTCTTCCCCCAGTGGGATGGGGGAGAGAATCTGAAGGGTAAAAGTGAGAAAACTCACAGGTTGAGATAAAGGCAGGTTAATAAGTAAAGCAAAAGCCGCGTGTGCAAGCAAAGCAAAACAAGGAATTCATTCCCTACTTCCCATTGGCAGGCAGGTGTTCAGCCATCTCCAGGAAAGCAGGGCTCCATCACATGTAACAGTTACTTGGGAAGACAAACGCCATCGCTCTGAACATCCCCCCCCTTCCTTCTTCTTCCCCCAGCTTTATATGCTGAGCATGACGTCATACGGTATGGAATCTCCCTTTGGTCAGTTGGGGTCAGCTGTCCCAGCCGTGTCCCCTCCCAGCTTCTTGTGCACCCCCAGCCTACTCGCTGGTGGGGTGGGGTGAGGAGCAGAAGAGCCCTTGACTCTGTGTAAGCACTGCTCAGCAGTAAYKAAAACATCCCTGTGTTATCAACACAAATCCAAAACATAGCCCCATACCAGCTACTATGAAGAAAATAAACTCTACCCCAGCCAAAACCAGCACACCTCTGGACCGTATGGCATACAACATGGGATTAGGCTTGTTTGACCAAGAAATAGTATTTCAGAAAATACCAAGTATGTGTTCTGGTTCGTTTCTGAATACAAAGTATATGCTAAGCATGTGCACAGGTATTTCCTCTTTTGCATGAAATTCCAGTGGAACTGTTAGACATAAGTTTGATTTATTTTACTCAGGAACACTGTATTCACTTGTTGGAACACCACAACTAACTTGCAAATATTTCAGTATACAGTTTGACTTTTACAACTGATAAAGAGAAATGCATAGTTAAGAAAGCTATCTCAGCCCTCTGTTAGTCTTTTAGTGAAGTATAAGTAAATAAGAAAAAATGGATGTTCATGGCAAGCCTCACCATGATGTAGAGCTTTCCTGTGGAGAGGTTACTTGTGGAAAACTATATAACAACATTAAAATATCCTGTGTTCTCACTGCACTACTATTTTCTGTCAGCCTTGAAAGAACGTATGTTTCAGCCAGTGCTCTTGAAACCCTGGAAGTGATAACTGGTTTCTTCATAGCTTGAATCTAATAAACAATGTTTTTCCCAGTATGTTTACTAAAAATCATGTTTTCCATTGCTGGGATTACCTCTAGCACAAATGTCTGGCTATGGATAAACGGAAACATTACCGTGGGGTAAGGTAGGTTCAGAGTTTACAGCATATAATTTGCAGCAGCAGACTGTATGCACGGTCTCTCTCCTGGGAGTGATGAGCAATGTCCAGTATCAATAGGCCTAGATACATATTTTGCAATACTGATTGAAAAAAATCCAAATTCTCTGAGAAGATCAGAGTAATCTGGATTCTAGCATGCAGGGAATGTTTTTCACTTTTTACTCATTTTCTGTCCATAGTTGTTTACTTCCCTGTGAAGTGGGAGGTGAGGAATTGCTCTCAATTGTGGTGAGGCTCTAGGACAAAGAGCAGGAATCATTTGGGATCCTTCTCCTGCCCTGACTGTTAGGTCCCTGTTAATACAGCATAACTGCTACTTGACCATACTGCCTTAAACTTGATGTTGCCTCACATGTGGTGACTCTTGTATGCTTCAGCACTTGGGGAAGACATGTCTTCCCAGACAAACTTGGGGAATATATTTTAGCCCCTTTAAATATATTTCTGGGGGAGAGCTGAATGTAGTCCCTGAGTATTGCAGATTGTGCAGTTGTTCCCTATACTTGGGTAAAAACCAAGAAGAAGAGAAGAGGAGGTGAGCCTTTCCTTAAGAAAAACAGTTTCTCTATTGTGTTGTCTCCCCCCTATTAAAGCCGAGAATCTGCAAGGAGTGTGGTGTCTCCTTTCCCTAGCACTTCGTAGTTTCATAGCACAATCAGCTGAAGTCGGTTTGAACTAACAAGAAGGATGATGCATTATGAATTAGTATGGTGTGATGTGTCAGCCTGCAGTTTTGGTATGGTTTGGTACTCTGTACTGTTATAAGTGATAATTTTGGGGTGTTGCTGTATTGCCTACCACTGTTTACTCTAACCTGGAAAAAGGAATATAGCGCAAGGTAAGTAAGTGCACAGGTGGGAAGCATCTCTGAGTAAGAAGTTTCTAAAACCTTCAGCTAAGTTGAGGTCTTTGTTCCTATCATTTCTGAGGCAATCCAAAGTTAATTTTCCTCATTTGCATGGTGTGCTATGGGTATCAGCTTTTAGCTATTGCTGGTAGTACAGTTTCCTGTGTTGTATCTTGAGTAAGAAGTGCCAAGATGCTGCTTGGGGCATTCAGAACGGGGAAGCTACAGATGAAGAAGTATCTATAGAGGCGTGCATGGCTTTCAGTGGTCATATATGGAAAGTGCTTGCATGCTTAACTTCAACAAATGGTTAGGGGGTGAATTTTCCTGAGGTCTGAGTGGCTTTAGTAGCTTGTGGAAAGGAAGAGGCTTGCTTCTGCTGCTTCCCTTTCTTTTGTTCTGTGCCCATCTGACCTGTTGATGAGCCAGTTCTCCGAACAATAGGCAGTAACAACAAAACCAAATGTAGCACAAGTACAGACTTTGCAGCTGATCGTATGAACCAAATTACCTCACCGTGTAGTCAGACAAACCCAGGGATAAAAGGGGTGGGTGGGTGAGTATGTCTCAGCATGACTGATGAAGGGGGTGTTGAGGAGCATGCATTTTAGTGTCAGCAGGCTCTTAAGTTAGTACTAAGACTGTGTTGCCCCAAAACTGAAATCCATTAGAAAAATAAAGTTGAAACAGAGTGGAGATATTAGCTAAACTTACGGGTTCCTAGACAACTTGCTCTCACGGTGAGTTAAAACTTTGCTTCATAAACATCTGGCCTTCTCTCTTAAAAGAGCAAATACAAAATGTGACATTAGTAGAATTTAATATATTTTACTATCCTCCCTTGGAAAATGAGCGCAAGCAGCATGGATTCTTCAGCAATGTTCATGGCTTGGATGCTAGCTATCCCTAGTGCATATGTATGAAAACTGTCTTTAAAATATTTATGATGTTATTATGGGAATATAAATGTTGACTGTCAAATAGAACTTTTCTGGAGGCTCAGCTCTTGGAAGCTGTTGTATGTTATAGGAATTCTGCCTATAGTAAGCACTTGAATGTCTGTGGGTTTTTGTCAACAAAGAGTGAAACTGGATTTTACAAGCTGATCTCAGTGTTTGACTGAGGTCTCTATTCTGCTGTGATGCTATTTAATCAAAATTCTAATTCCTTTCAGAAGATAACCAGTTTAACTTGTAACCAAAACCCAAACCAGTTGTTCAAAATTATTTGCCTCTATGATACCTGTTATAAAAGCTTCATTGCATTTTAACAAATGGGTGTAAGTCCAAAGAACTTCTTTGGGGTCAAATTTTTTTTTTCTCAGTTGTCTGCCAACAGTAGCATAAACTGGTATTCCATAGCAATAAGTACGAAAATTCAAGCAGTGTGTATACATCAACAGTAGTTATTACATGCTTTATGATATCTCCCAAAGTAACAGTTATTGGGAGAACACCTAGTTAGTATACTGCTTTACTGTTCTGTAGCAGTGATTGTTGGCATATAGTTTGTGAGCAAATCATGTTGCATTTAGTTGCACACAAATAGTGATAGTAGAAGGCATAGCTATAAAGGCAGTAGTAAACCCAAAGTTTAGCTTAGAACTACTAGTGGTGAAGAGACAACATTGGGAAAAGGTGTATGCATTTCTTCTCTGAATGCAGCAGTGTTAAGCTTGAGCCGTGTTTGCATAGTAACTTATTTAGCTGACAAGTGTGAACTTTGAGTAAAATTTACTTGTACAACATCCAGACTTAGAAGTCAAAGACAGCAAATTGTGTTTTGTTTTCTGCATTAACTGCCAGCTGTAGTTAGACTTCTTTCTTCACACCAGCACCACTTTCATTTTATAACCTTTGTCTCTTTTGAACCTGTCTTGAACATCTCTGCTGTTCTCATGACATGGTTTCCTGATGGTTTTGGTTTTGCTGTGTAGCCTTCAAGCTTTGTTTTGGGTCTTCTGAGTGTTGAGAGCAAATGTTTATATGAATGGCAAAGGAGGATTATTTTTATGCTCTCAGGGGCTTTTGTTTCTCTGTATTTAATCCAGCAAAACTGTTATTGCTTATGTCTCCTTTTGATTGCTTGCCTTGATTTGCAATATCTGATTCTGGATGCTGGTGACAAACTAAAATTGGCTTGCTTACTGCTGTGGCCCCGGGGGGATTCCAGTTAACTAATAGCTTTCCAGAAGGACTCCAATGCATATGAAGTGATTTGGATTCGGAGGAGGAAGTTCTGAACCGGCTGAGCAGGAAGGGCGTAGCATGTCCTCTAGTTTAATAGTCTTTCGGCTGGAGTTTTTAGCCCAACTATCAGTACTTCAAGGCTAGAATATGTGATACGGAGAATTTAATAGGTTTATTTTGTGCAGTTTGGGTCCAGACTAAAGGATATGCTGTGACTGGTTTTACCTCTTGGCTTTGAAATTCTGAAATCCCTTTCCCTATAATCGTGGTAGTACTGTTTAAGTAACTTCTGTACTTTGATTGCAATAATACATGTAAGAAAATCAGAAACAGATAGTGAAGGATAAAGCTTGAAAAACTGTGAAGGGTACATTAGAAACAAATATTAAGTCATACGTGGAAAAGCTTATGAATGAACTCTAGGAGGTGGTGTCAAATACTAAGTTTATACTTACCCATTTACATGTGCTGAGAGAACTTAAAAAGTGTTGGTAATGCTTTATTTCTGTCTGTTACTTACACAAATAATGCATTTCCTTTTTTTGTGTTCACAGCTGCATGTAACTGACACTGTGAGTGTCAAACCACTGACTTAATTATTTAGCTGGTAAACTACTGACCTTTAGTGGAAGAAGCACATTGCAAACTTATTCTCCTTAATTTAGGAAGTATTTTCCTTAATTTTAATTTGTCTATTTGCTAGAATGTCAGGAATTTAAGAGGGAGGCTGCTGTTATTTACAGCATGTGTTGAAGGTACAATCTTTGCAAAGTAATAATTACTTTTTCTCTCTTTAGGAAATACACATAAAGGAACCCATAGAAAAGGAAGTAAATCCTCGCTTATTACCAGGTAACTGTTGTATATTGTATTATTAGAATTAAATAGTAAAAAAAAAAATCATGTAAACAATATTTAAATATTCCCATGTCTGCAGCAAACACTCATGTGACATCAGTGTTCCAAGTAGTAAAATAGAGGGTTTGGTGTAACAACCCACACAGGTTGAAATGTTTTAAATATCTGTATCTGCATGGGTTGTTGAACAACTCTATAAAAATTTCAATTTTTAGAGAGTACAGTATCTTCAGCTAAGCTGCCTGTGGAGAACTGTCTATACTTCAGTTTGCGCCGTTTCTTAACATATAAAGTTGTGTGGTTTTTTGTTGCTTTGGGAACTGAAGACCAAAAACTAGTGGAAACTTACTTTCTAGTTGCTTTGCTTCTACTATGAGTTACTTAGGCCTTTTGATGCCTCATTCATGGTTAAGATTTTTTTTTTAATTTACAATTTTCTTTTTAAAAATGTTTTCCAAGATCAGGAAAGATGATGTCACTAAGATAGAATACAAGTAAAAGCTTGGAATAAACTAGTATTGTTCTGTTGGGTTTTCTGCACTTTATAGGAAAGACCAAGAGTCTGGCTGATTATACCTGTTAAAACCTGTTTTTACTTTCTTAAACTTGAAGTTCAGTTCCTGCTAATTTTAAGATTAGAACTTCATTGACCATTATTTATGCAAACTTGTGTTTGAGAACTTTAAAATAGCCCTGGGACCTGTAAAATAAGCAACATCTCCAGTCAAAGCTATGAAAAATTAACAATGATGAACTTGTAATAATCAACGCAAATGTTTCAGCATTCTTAGAATTTAGCAGTAAGGAAAATTGGAACAGTTTTCAACTTGTTTATTGACTGTATTAACTACTCTTCAGTGGGCTTTAGGTTTTTTTCGAGTATACACTTGTATGGTTGCTCTTTGCAACTCCATGTGTTTTTTCTCCTACTGCTTGGAGTAGGCCATGGTACAGGTACTTCTGGTTACAGAACTCCTAAATGTGTGCAGTTGAACAGTGTTCAGTCCTTCCTGAGTAATGTTAATAACCTGGAAGGCTCTCAGTGTACTGATTCCAGGAGCTGCCCCTTAGTCTTTTGGTGTGACAGTGATGAAATATCTTCAGGCATACAGTTATGAGAAGTTGTCAGGAAGTTAATGCTGAGTTTAAGATAACAGTTGAAATAATTAAATTACAAATGTCAGTTACGTTGCAAGTCAGTGTTTCTTTTATACAGGTGAACTGCTGCTTTGCGAGGCCAGCACGGTATACAAGTATATACAAGAAGATGGGTCAAATCGTGGCACCTATGGGAAACTTGTATGCACAAACTTCAAGATTGCTTTCCTTGACGATGATTCTGCTTCAGATGATAATGTAGGAAGACAAGTCTTCTAATTATGACCAAACAAGATGTGTAGTGCCTCTGACTAAATAATCATGTCTTTGCCTTCTATAAGGATACAGAACGAATATAGATTTATAAATTTTAATGGCTGCAGACTAATTTTAATCAGTCAGCATCTGCTTGGTCTATGCAGATCCTTCCTCAAGCTCTAATGACAATTTAAGTAAAAATGGTGCAAGCCTGTATGTGGATGCTTACATGAGACATAGTTTATAACTCTTTATCTTGTGAGTTGGTAATTTTCTGAAGCTTAAGTTAAAAGAATTAATTGTTTTGAAAATTAAATCAACAGTTTGTTTAAACCCGACTTCTGACTGCTTGTCTAGTAGCAATTGCAAAAGTGTGAATGTCAAATGTACTTCTAATGTTGTATAATATCTGTCTGACTTGACTTGGGGCTACATCTGCGGAACCATTTCAGGGCTGCACAAGACTGAGTAAGCTGATATTCAGTGGAAATGCTCTACATAATTGTTTGTGTGGCTCAGTAAAGCTCTGAATTATTCCATTCAAAGTCAGGTGTTGACTGCAAAGATTTAAAAACCTGGTACTATTGAGCAGGCAAACATTTAAAAAAGCTTAAAAAGTCCCCAAATCTAAGAAATGAGTTGAATCTTGTTTCCTTTGTTTTAGGTGCTCAAATTGAGCTGTCAAAGGGGAATGGTAATGCCACACCTTTTTTGATGTGCTGAAGCATCTGAAACAGTCTGGTCCATTTAGGTGATAAAAGTGAAGGAGAGCCTAGTATATGGCTCCCGAGTGCAAGGTGATCTTGACAGTAAAGAAGAATGAGAAGAATATGATTTGACACATGTTGATTGTAGTCAGAAGTTTCTTGGGGTAAAATTTCAGGGAGTTTAAATGTTAAACTGAGGCTTCTGCAGCCAAATACAGATCTTTGGACCTTCTGGAATTAAGTGGGACAAAGCTGCAGAGCCCTTTCCACAGATCACATAAGATTTATGCTAAAGTTGGTAGTGACCATGCTAATTTCTATTCCATCACTAACTTTAAATCTTGGGTTTATAGCATGCCAAGTCAACTATATTTCTCTTAACAAAAGTTCAGTATTAGCCATCTGATTCAGAGTAGTGCAGACCTGGAAATAACTTGAATGAGGGTAACTCTGTTCACAGCTGTCTTCATGTAAAATGCAATTTGCTGATGTAGTGTAGATCAGCCTTCTGGTAATAATATTTAACATAACGATGTTTAAATGTGGCATCACTCAAATGTAATTTTTGACTCTGAACTCATGGAATGATAAAAATGAAGGGAGACACAAATCACCTCAAGTTTGGCAAAACAGTAGATAAGAGAACTGGGTTGTCTGTGTCTTCATTTTACCCATTGATAAATCTGGCTGTTATGTTTGAATATTCTTGGGATACTTGTTCTTTTAAGAGACTTTCTATTTCCTGCCAGGTTCCCATAGCAAGGAAACTTGTCATAAAAGGGCTTGGATTACATCAAGTTACTGTATTTCCTGTTTACTGCAATGATTCTAGTTTTGAAAAGTGACTCTCAATAGAAATGCATGCTTTGGAGCTATTTGAAAAGTAAAAACTCTATCTACATTTCCAGCATGGCTGAGAAATAAAACTGGATCTGCAGTTTATAAACTATGCCTGTGTAACCTGCATCTGTCTGTATTATAGTAACTGTTCTTCAGTGTTCTGCCTTACACAGCTTATAAGAATAAGAAGTAATGCTGGTATTAAAATAGGTACTGAATACATCCTTTACTTGTGAGAAGGTGCTACTGCTTAGTAGTGTGAGATTTCTAAGATATTTTTTCATGTTCTAGGAGCCACAATTTAAGAATAAAATCGTAGGAGAAAATGACATAACCCTGCAATGTGTAGATCAAATCTATGGAGGTAGGTCAGCTTTCTCCTCTTCGTTTAACATGCCTCACACTTCTAAGTGTCTTATAGTGCTGGTGCTCTTTGTACACATACATCCTTTTTAGAAAACTGGTAGAGTTGTCATTTTGGAAACTAGGATTGGGTAGTCTGGAAAAAACAGCTGCAGTTATGCTTAATGATGAAATGACAGATAGATCTGTCAGAATCCAGTCTTATCCCTCAAGCTTGTCAAAGCTACATTTTGATTAATTATCTTGCTGGCACAGACGAAACAACTCGTTCAAAATGCCATGATTCAAAGCAAAGAAGAGTGTACTGTGAAAAGTCTYTGATTAAGATTGGTGCACAAGGATCTTCCAGTGTATCAACTGTTTCTATAAATACGGAGGTATTCACTTCATTTGAGCCGTAGCACTGCAGAGCAGTACAGGTAACAAATTCCCAAACAATACTTTTTGTTTGTCTAAGGGAACTTTGTTTTATGAGGTTCATGATGTCTTCAAAATATCAAAGGAGAGAGAAAACAAGGTTTTAATTTACAAGTAAATCAATGAGTGTTTTGCAGCAGGGCTTACAGGTATGCCTGTATTGCTAAAAAAGGTAAACAAGAATGGGGCTGGTAATTTGTAAGTAGTGGGGAAGGCTTTATTGAGAAGCCTGACTTTGGACTGGTGCTGGAGTATTCAGAGTATTTATGAATGGTGGTGTGGATTCGTGAAGGAGTGGACTAGGGGCAGACTAGTGGAGTCTGGTTATGAAACACGGTTTAGTTTCATATACAATGGCCTAGCTGGCAGCACTTGAAGTTGTGAAATGATACATCCTCAAACAGAAGTGAAAAAAAGGCTCTCTTGGGGGATTTATGGTGGTTAAAAAAAAAAAAAAAAAATTTAGGAACTTAGAATGATCTCAGTTGTTTGGGGACTTTCCCTCAGGCAAAACTACTAAATTATATTCTTTATGCATCTCAAAACTTTGAACTTACTATGCAGTCAGAATGTGAACAAAAATAATCACTGAGCAGCTGGCTTGCAGATTTGGTTTCTACCTTGCAGGAAGTGTTTAGTGTGTTTGAAAAAAAAAAAAAGTTGAGTGTATTAGCACAAGAGCTTGCCAGTCTGTTGTAGGATCCTTGTTTTGACTTGCTAAAACTTGGGCTTGAATTAGTTTCTTGAGAATTTTGAAAAGTCAAGCAGGGATAGCTTTATCAACTGATGGCAAAGTTCTTTTTTATATTTACTTAGACTTTTTAATTTTGCAGTTTATGATGAGAAAAAGAAACTTCTAACTGGACAACTGAGAAAATACCCAGAGAAGCTAATTATCTACTGTAAAGACCTTAGAGTATTTCATTTCTGCCTGAGATACACAAAAGAAGAGGAAGTGAAAAGGGTAAGTATAGTAACTTAATTTGTTTTTCCTTAAGCTTAGTGTTGGGTGTTTAGTTGTGGGGATGAGATAAGGATGAAATTCACCCTGAGATCCCTTAAACTTGAAGTGTTTTCTGATCATTCCCAATTGAGAAAGTAAGACTTTGATTTCTAGCTAACCTTACTCATTAAACATTGTTATGTATAGCAGTTAAAAAGATCAGATGCACTGGCTCTTTGAAGAAAACTGGAGCGTGAGAGTTCTAAATGAAATTAGCTTCAGCTCAGGCAAACTTGTAAAGCTGTTCTGTTTGTGATACAGTTTTATTACATTTTAGACTTCAGCCTTTTTATATGAAAGCAGTTATTTTCCTGATAACTTGTGTTCTTTTCAGAGATTAATCTGAACTCCAAACTAGGAGTCTACTACCTTTATTTAAATAATAAGAGTCATTCTGGAAGTTGAACAGATATAATACTTTTCATTAAGCCAAATAGGTATAGTGTCTTACAGACAATGGAGAAGGCTTTCTAAAAGTCAGTTTTCAGCTGTTGGGGATAGAACCCATTGAACAGTTTTGTTTAAAACCTGGGAGAGGAGGGTAAAAAAAAACCCACATTTTTTACACTGACAGTCTTAGTCTGTGTTTGGGTGTTAATTTTTGGTCCTTTCCTAGATCGTCAGTGGTATAGTTCATCATAGCCAGACTCCTAAGCTGCTTAAACGCTTGTTTCTGTTCTCTTATGCATCAGCTGCCCCAAACAACACAGGTAAATGTTTTTCTATTTTTGAGTTGTATTTGTTGTATACTGTTAGTTCCTTAAGCAGTCTGGGACACTTAGTAGCTGAGTTTGTGCTCRGCTTACGGCTCTGCCTTGCTGGCAGATAGCCTCAGAAGATTCACTTTTCTCTTGTTATGCATCATTAGACTTGTTGCTAAAAATCTCTAAATTGTCTACTACTGGTTTCTGTGTCCCTCAATGTAGTTGCACAGAAATTTTCCAAGCAAGAGTAGCATCACTGGATTGAAAACTTACTGTGATCAATATGGGCAAATGCTTTTCATGTGCTTCTGACTAGAGTGCTCTCATCTAGAAAATATTTTGCTTATTTTATCAATGTTTTTTCTGTACTATTGCAGTGAACCAAACTTCCTGTTCTTAATTCTTAAATTATTACATTTTCAGTGGCATCTGACAAAGTATTTCCCTTTTTGCTCATATTTGCTAGCAATCTGCTTCTCCCAGGCAACTGCAAAAAAAGCATAGGTTTGTATAGCAAGATTCTAGTGGACATCTGACTTCCTCTTATAGCTAACTTATAACATAATCTTCCCACTTGATCAAACTTGGCTGAATAATATAGTAAGCTGCAAAATTCAAGATAAAAAGTTGTCAGTGCACTTTCTAGCATTTCATAGTTCAGACTTCAGTTGAAGTAATAGCGCTGTTTTGAATTAGGAACCTGATTCTTTGTGCACCGGGAACACCTGTTCCTTTCACAGAGGGAAGTTTTGATGTACCCAAGGTATTAATTGGACACTTACCAAAATATGTCATGGAATTACAGAATCACTGAGGTTAGAACAAACCTCTGGACATGATTTAGTTGTGTTCCTGTCCATCTCCCCATGTTTAGAGTAGGGTTAACTACAGCAAGCTTACCAGGGTCCTGTCCAGCTGGGTTTTGAATATCTCCGAGGACTGAGACTCCACAACCTTTCTGGACAGCCTGTTTCATTATTTGACCATCCTCATAGTGAAAAAGTTTATTACTACGTTTAAATGGGATTTGCTGTAGTTCAGCTTGTGTGCACTGCCTTTTGTCATGTCACTGGATACCCCTGAGTCTAGATCCATCTTCTTTGCTCCCCTTCCCTGCTTCTGCCCCCAATCAGGTGTTTATACACACTGGAAGGATTTCTTGCCCCTCTGTGCCCTTGCCAAGCCTTCTCTTCTGCAGGCTGAATGATCCCAGCTCTCAGTCTCTCTTCACATGAGGTGCTTCAAGCCCTTTAATGATCTTAATGGGCCTTCACTGGACTTGGTCAAGCAGGCCCTGTCTTGTACTGGGGAGCCCAGCACTGGACACAGCACTCCAGGCATGGCCTCACCAGTGCTGAGCTGAGAACAACAATCACCTCATTCAACCTGTAGGCAATGGTTTTTCTAATGCAGCCCAAGAATACGTTGGCCGCCTTTGCTGCAAGGGCTCATTGGTGGCTCAGGTAGTTTCTGCAGGCTTCATCTGTAACTGCTGTTCAGTTTGAACTACAAATATCAGAAAGACTGTAAGCTTTTCCAGGTAGAGACTAAGCAAATGTAGGAGAAGCCTAGTCTTTATAGCAACTTTGAAGTGTTGTGCCAGAATTCTTTTAATATTTTAATAACTGTCTTCAATAATAAATGCCTAGGTCTCATTCTTTATGAAGTTGTTACAGGACAAACCAAGTAGACTTTAGAAATTGGGTTTTATGCCTCTTATGGTCTGATACTCTTTAAAATCTTAACTTGTCCCTTAGAGCTCATTAGTAATGTTCTGTTTCCAGCTGTAAATGATTTCATCTACCTTATCTTCTTACAGTGGAGAGTTTCAACTTGCCATTGTATCTTCTGTGGAAATTCTAGCTCTGGTATTTCAGTGTTAGCTGATGTTGCAGGATACTTAATTATGATGGGTGTCTAAAACAATTGGCCTTACTCCATAAATTATATGGTTATTTTACAGGATCTGAGGCTAAATCAACCTGCTGTCAGAACTGCCACTGAGGTGGCTAAGTAGAAATGCAGGAAAAGTTCCAGTTGAAATGATTAAGACTGAATTGCTGTAATCAATTTTCTGCTCTTATCAAGTGCCTGAAATGTTCTGTTCAGTGCAAAACTCCTATCCATGATGAAAGAATGAACTTTAAATGAAACGCAATATCTGAATTGCAGAAGGGCTTTTGGTATGATGGTTAATTCTACATTTAAGTCTATTTTATTAGATGCCAGTCAGCTGCAGTAGTATACAATGGTATTTGCTGCACAGCATGCTGGGTTTTAGGCTGGATGTGAGGACAGCCTCAACTGTATGGAAGTTCCGTAAGAACTTACTAGTTTCTATATGAGAAACTATTCCTGAAGTTATTAGTTAAAGCAGTATTTGACAAAAGATTTGTTAAAGATCAGACAGAAGCAGTGTGTTGTACAAAAGCATTTTCTTTCACTCGAGGCTTTCTGTACACAAGAGGTTTTGCTTGCATACCTTAATGAAAACTAGCTACTTAATTTAGGAATGCTTTTGTGTTAGAATTCCTGATAGTCTACAAAGTTAACATTATTGATGTCTGACAGATGGAAGAAACCAAACTGCGATGTTTGATACTCTTGAGGACTGGCGTGATGAGTTGGAGCGGACCAAAGGGAATGTGAAATACAAAGCAGTGACTACCAATGAAGGCTACAGAGTCTCTGAAAAGTAAGCTTGCCCTGGTTTGGATAGACATCTCAGTAAGAACTCGGTGAACTTTGGATATACATCTCAGTAAGATTTGCAAAAATCAGTGCTACCTTTGATCCTGAGCATTACACAGTTGTTCAGGATTTTTTTAGGATCTGGTTTCCATTTTGATTTATAGGATACTTTGATTTGGGACCTCAGGAGGTCATCTTACACAACCCCTGCTCAAGCAGGGTTAACTTCAACATTACGTCAGGCTACTCAGAACCTTGGTCAGTCAAGCTTTGAATAGCTCTAGGGGTGGAGAATACCACCTTAAAATGGAATAGAAAATATGTAGGTCTGGTACTTTTGTCATACTTACTGGTTAGGACAACATTTTCTCAGTCCTGTACCCTTAGTCTGGTAAAATTTCAAGTTACATGCACTTGAGATTTTCTGTTTTGGCTGGGGGGCTGGGTGGGGAAAGAGTAACTGGTTTAAAGTATATCTGCAAAATGTGCTGGTGGAAGTTAAGTTGCATTGCCTTTAGTGGAAGGTTAGAGATGTATACTTCTACCAGTTTAGCTAAGTAGTATCTATCGGTGAACCCTTTAGGATGTATACAAGGCTTTGTGTACTACTGTTGTTTAATAGTCAAATCCTGAAAGGTTTTACCTTGGAAACAAACACCAATTTTCAAAGAAGCCTTAACTATTTATTCTAGAACTCTGTCTTGAGAGACCCAAGCTGAGGTTAAATACTTATCTTTGTTGCTTCTGTGGGCCTTGAACACAGATAGTGTTGGCCTATACTTGGAAATTCATGGTGTATAAAATGACATCTTTGAATTGTGATGCGAACTGCTTGCAAGGCATGGAAACAGAACTAGTTATCTAATAGTACAAGGGTATCTCTTGAAACAATGAAGAGTGAAAGAACCAAGGCAATCTTAGCAATCAGTCTTAGATGTTACAATTAAATGTAGGACTTAATTGCAGCTTGGAAAGACAGGAATGTTGCAGTGAAAATAATGAACAGCTCAAGATTGGAAGAAAATACCTTATCCAGCTGAAAATAAAGGGAGGGTGTTGAGGACAATATAATTATCTAGTAGGAAGGATTATTGTAGCTGTAAGAGTGAATATATAATCAGCATGTGGGCTAGAACACTCACCATCATTAAAAGGAGCTTGGAGATTGTTCTTTGTTCAGTTTTTAAGTGCAAGAAACCTCTTTTGTTATCTTAGGCTGCCTTTGTATTTTGTTGTTCCCATATGCGTTTCTGAAGAGAGTATCTTGAAGTATGAAGGCAGAGGCATTCCTGTAAGTATATATGCATGACTGAGGGTAAGAAAGCTTACTGAGAAGGCATAATTTCAACAAGCATTTCAGATGTTACTGCATATTATTTTTAGAACTTGTTTTTAACAGCTCACACTTACACCTAGTCACCTATAGAAGGGGAAATAGATGCTGGAAGGAGAGGTGCTCAAAGTATTTTRTATTCCCCTTAAACAGTGTAAAGCAAAATGGGGGGTTCACAGCCCCGATTTACTTATATCAGATGTCTAATGTCCTATAGTCTTCATATACTACCGGTCTGTCTATCCACCAGCCTGTTTTTCATGTGACTGAGTACTGACTGGCACCAAGCTGGGGCAGGATGTAGGGCTTGAAATGCTGTTTGGATATTGAAGTGAAGACTGTGTGCAGATATAGCTGAATACCTTCAGCTGCCTAGCTTGGGTACTGGTAAGTAGTATGGCTGTGATGATGCAGCATTTTTACAAAGCCAAGTAGCCTAGCCAAAAAAACTAGTTCTACCAGTCTCAACAGAAAATGAAGTTAAACATACTGTTTTGCACCCTGTAGCAAGCTGGCTTTGGCTTCCTACCTCATACCAGAGTTTAAGAATCAGTAAGACAGAGTAGATAGAAACAAGGAGCAAAGTAACCTCACTTAAGAGGTCTTACCTTAGTTGCTGCATGTCCATCAAGTTTGCCAAGGAAAACCATATTCACTTCATGCTCTTAAATTAATCAGTCCATGGAGAAAACAGTGCTGTACTGTCCTGCCCACTTTGTCCTTTCAGATAGTGAAGTTCAAAATAATTTGGTTCACTCTTTCTCAGATAGTCAACCAGACAAATTACAGTGGCTGTTACACAGAAACAGAAGTTAATTTTTTTTCATTGCATCTTGCATTTTTCAGAGGCCTTGTATAACTCTTCTAATTATTTCCAAATCCTTTTTGGGGGGCTACTGTCAAAATAGCTTGACCATATTAAATCAGTTTGAGGTGGCAGTCAAAGGACAATAGTCAATTTTTCCACTCTTGATTCTGAGGTTTCTGCATCCTTCTGAGGTGCACCTCTTAGCTACTGTAATTTGGTAGCAGAACTCTAACTTCCTGATTTGACTGGTGTAATACTCCTGATGAAAATGATTCTGACTCCCAGTTTCAAAGCAAGTTTAAAAACTTCAGAGCTTCAAGCAGTAGGTGTGAGTCAAGAAATTACGTGTAAAAGGAAGTAAGAAGCTTTGACGACTGGCTTGCTACAAGGAATACCTGTAACTACACAATCTGATTTAGTTGTGGAGTTCTTGTTTAATATCTTATTTCATACGCTTAGATGACCCTTTATGTGTAGCTTACATGGAAAGGTGTGACAATGTATCTATTGTGAGTTATCTCAAGGCTGAACTATAAGAAAAACACTACTATATCTGTGTGGAGAAACTGGGGGCTAATATATATGAGTGAGTTACAAGAGCCATCTTGCTGTGGCATATCTTCCAACGTAATTTGGCTGTAGACATTTTGATCAATTTTTTTCACCTATGAGCACAGTTGAGAAAGTAATGTTCTGATATAATCTGACATCTTATATTTCCCTGTGCCTGTATAAAGCTTAACTTAAAACTTGCAAGTGATAACACAGTGTACTGAGGCATGTAGTTTTGGTGCAGGTGTAGAAGTTTGCTTCTACTGATGAGTTTGTTGAATACACCAAAAAATTCAGTAAAGCACAGCATAGAGAAACTTCTTGTAATCACTCAGTCACTTAAGCAAATACTTTGTACAGGACAGTTTACCAATTTTTATCACCTGGTAAATGTCTTTCTGCAGATTTGGTGTTGGTCTTGCCATAACGGTGCTGCTCTTCTCAAAATGTCTGCATTTCCCAAGGAACAGGATGACAGCACTTCACAAATGCAAAAAGCCTTCTTGGATGGGTCAGTAATAGCTATTCTGTCCACAACACTTTGCTTGGTATGGACCTTGCTTCTCTTTTTCCATATATGCTATATCTTTAAGCTTGCACGCATCAGGAAACAAGTTCTAGATCTAAAAGTAGTTTTCTATAGTGGAATGGGTTTAAGCCCTTGGCCTAACAGCATTGGTCAGTTGTGCAGGACTGTAACATCACTGAAGGCTTATTTGTGGAAATACATATATGTATATCGGATGAATCTCAGTACAAACTGTGGCTTGTTATTAGGTAAAGCAGCACCAAAGCATGTAGGTCTTAAGTACAGTTGAAGTATCTTTAGTTGATGGGCTCAATTGTGTTTGCGAGTAAGTGAAGTCTAGACTCCACCTCTAAACATGAAATTGCAAGCCAAGTTTTAAATCTCTCTGAACTCTATTGTCTTCTCAGAACTAGATTTGCATTCTTAAATAACTTTAAAGTGACCTAAAATGACTGAGACAACCTAGCAGTTCACTACTGCTACTTTCAGATGTGATGGCAGACAGCACTTTGCCTCAGCTGAGTTAGTGAGCTGAATTAGCTCAGCAGTCTGAAAAATGCCAAAGTTAACATAAGGGGAAGAGCACAGCTGCCTGGCTGAGAGTTATGGCAATGACTTGTTGCTCTTTTTTTCTGGCTTTTTTTAACCACGGTGTCCTGGAGAGAACTTCTCTCTTAGCAGCAAGCTATTAGATCAGGCTAGTATGTACCATTTGTACTGCTTCACCGCTAGCTCCTTTCTCCTCATAGATGGAGAACCAGTTAATCATGCAGAACTAACATAAGATATCTTAATAAGGCTCTTAAAACCTCCTTTGTTTTTAAAAATAATTATACTTGCATGGGAAAGGCTTTTGACCCTTCCTGCAGATCCTCTAATGTTTCTCCCCTGAAATGGGGAAGTTTACATGACTTACAGCTCTTTGTAATGCTGTTTCATACTGTGAACGTAAGTAGAACTAGCAGTAAGCTGTAACAAGGTATCAACTGATATTTTGATCTCTTTTCTGTGGCCATCTGGACTTGGGGCAGTATTGGTGGTTTTCTTTGCTATGGAGGTTAACCACTAATATWTAAAAATATATCTACAAATTGTCCATAAGGGTGTGTTAACATGCCATTGTATTAGTAGTCTGAACTCAAGCACACAGCAGATGTTTACAATTAACAGCTTCTTTTATTGAAAAAGTTGTTTAGAGCCAGATCTTCTAGCACAAATTGTTTACTTCAATTTGGAAGAAGTATTGTAATTGACAAATGATTGCTTTCCCTCAATTCTCTTATCTGATGCATCTTCTGGTAGGTCTAGTAACCTGCATTTCTGATGTGGACTCCTGCAGTTCTCACTTAAAGCAGGCTTCTGTGCTACAACATACAGGAAACAAAGTACTCTTTTCCTGTCTGGGCAAGTGCCCGCAAGGCTTCACTTCTGAAGTATGAGCTAGAGCAGCTTTTCCCGAATCTTGATAATAAAAAGCCAGCATGACAACAGAGGTATTCACTAAGCTGATGTTCATCTGAGCTCTGGAACCTGAATGAGAGGGAATGTTCTGGGTCCAAACCAAAGCTCCATGTGGCCTGGTATTTTTTTCCTCTCCTCCTAGGGAAAAAATTAGCAGATATGTAGGGAAGTACAAGGCAGGTATACCGTCTTGTTTGAGTCCAAATTGTTTCTTCTTTCTTCTACTCATGTGTTTCATTAGCAGACCTGGCAGCTAGGTATCAGAATATAATTTGGTTGGCAAAAGTCAAGAAAAATTGTAAGTGTCTGCTGAGAGGTTTGGGTGTTTCTATCCATCTCCTCTTTCTGGATTCACCTCTAAATAGCCTGCTAGTAAAGTAATTTTGGTGTGTCTAGTGAAGACAATATTAAAGAAGCAGTAGTAAAAATGAATTAATGATTGTAATATTCATAACTGCACAAATATGCACGAATATAATTTTATCAGTGTAACAGTTAAGAGCAGCGAAACTTGCCGTAAGCTTGTAGGCAAGCTTCCAGACAGTATTTAAAAATGCATGGAGGCCATTAGCTTTCCAGGGTGTGTATCTTTTCGTCTTACAGCTGTTTTCCAAACCATGCCTATTAACTTTGTCTTCAGTGATAATAGTTGGTGCACTATTTGACTTGTGAAGTAGAAGGCTTTAATCTCTTGATTATTTGATTTAGAATCTATAAGACAATTAGCAAACCTCCCTATGAACTCCTGAAGACGGATGACTTATCAAGCAGCCTTCCATCTCTGCAAGATATCCAGACTGCATACACAAGATTTAAACAGCTGTTTTTGATAGGTAAGTCAAACTTTAGACTTTGGTCTCTAAAGTGACTGAGATGCAAAGCATAACAATGCTGTTTTATGTCTCATGAATGCAGTCCTTGTCTTGATTGGTGTCTTGCTTTTGACAGTGGTTAGAAGCAGACTTTTAAATATGTAACTGAAGGCTGTGCTTATGACTGGTGTGTTAATGGAGATTTGTAGTTCTTAGACTTGCTACCTCTTGCTAAGCAGTCACAGTATCTGAAAATCTTTTAAAGAGAGTGACTATGGAGTTTAAATGTTAGTTGGATTGAAATTTATGGGAGAGATTTTTCAATCTTCTGTGGTCCATTGAAATTGAATGTTAAGTGTTAACCTTTTAAGGCTTTGTGCTATGTAAAGAGTTGAGACTAAATACTAATTAATTTTTGCCTTAACTTTTGTAACAAACTAGTCACATCTCAAAACATGAAGTGTGAGCTTGCTTAAAATTCTGTCACTCTGGCTGTAGGGCTAAACGTGACTACTGTAAATAGTAAGTCCACCTGAAAGGAGTAAAAATGGGAGCCATGTGAAAATATAATCTAGGCTTTCAGACTCTTTTCTGGGACTCCTTAATGATTTTGCTGTCATGAAATACTACTTTGACCTCACCTGTTGGCATGAAAAAAGCTCCACACCACCTTGCAACTGTAGATGTTGCAATAACCTCTGTCTGGTGGCACGCTGAACACTGGAGCAGTTCACATATGGCTATTGATGTTGGACGTAACGGAACTGATCATCATGGAGGATCCAAGCTTTCCCCATCAAAATCCTCTTTCAAGCAGCTACCTTCTTTGCTTAATGAGGTGATCGTCACTCCTGGGTAGGAATTACTGGAGCATGAAATGCTGCAAATGTGCATGGGGATTGTTTATCCAAATGCTGCCCCCAACATATGCTAAAGGCAAACCCAGGCTTCTAGCACAGTTAAAGAATGGGCAAACTCTGGCTAAACCATATAAATCCCTGCATCCTGCGTTTGTTGCCATTAAGATACACCTAGCTTATCTTAAGCATTATAACCTAAAGGGCTCAAAGAACAGTTGCTTCTGAAAATGCACCACAAAAGCAGCTTGCCTAGTTACTCTGTATCTGTGGTATGATGTCTGTCATTAATACTGGGTAAGATCATAGGCATATTAACATTGCCATTGTCTCCAAAAAGGCTGTTGTTTAAAAGTGTCATGCTTTTCTGCTCACATAAAATGACAACGTTTCAAGAAGATCCACATCCTCCTAGACAATATACTGGTGCATTTTTGTGCAAAATACCTTGATTAAGGGGTAAAACAACCTGCAAGTGTTTTGCTGTGTTTTTAAAAAGAAGTTCCTGTTTTGACTTGGAGATTACTTTGGTTGGGGAAGAACTGCCAGACCAAGCAATTGTTTGTAGAGGCCTGCATACAAGTGGTTGAGTCTAATTGTGGTTGAGCATGATTGAACAAAACAAACAGCCACAATTAATGTGGCTACTCAACTTTTTGGAGTAAAACTCTTCTATACTGTCCATAATGTAAGAGAACTAAAGAAAACTTCAGTATGGAATATAGATGTTACCACTATAGATGAAAACCTGTCATTTCTACAGGAAAAAAGACAGAAATCCCTTTTCCTTGGTATCATGGGTTTTGGGTGGTTTTGAAGGACTAGAAACTGGTACTATAATTTTGCCTTGATTCAGAATGGACAGAGGTTTTTCAAATAGTGATGGCAGGCTAAATGGAACATGAGATTTGGGTGCAAGGGAATATTCTAAAACTCGGATGGAAAGAGGGTGAACTGAGGAGTAAAGGTATCTTACTTGAAGTACTGTAATGTACGTGCTTTAAAGGGTATCATCCTTAAAGGTTGGAAGTGAATTTCAAGATGTTAATCAGAAAAGACTGGAGAAAATTACATCTAATCTGAACAGAACTGACTAGGGAGCTTTGAAGATGCACTCTAATGCTTATTTTATGGAGAACTAGTTTCTATGGCCAGGATGAAATGAATTGGGGAAAGAATTTTTTTTTTAAAATGTGTAATGAACAGAATGAGGGGCACGAGCAGGCATGGAGGCAGAACAGCTACAGAAACAAAATAGATAAATGACTGTGCACTTGAGGATCATTGATGCAAGCTGCAGAAAACAAGACAGACGTGAGTAGGTGTTGGAAGTAAACACTGGAAGCATATGGAGAGACTTTGGGAGGTGAAAAGAAGTTAGACAGAACCATGCAGAACTGAAGTTATCAGGGGGAGAGTAGGGAAGGAGGGAAGGGTGGTGTATCTCAGTTGTTTCTCAACAGTAGAACTGTTGTAGACCTTGGGCTTCAAGGTTTGTGTCTTATGCAGGAAAGGTAATCTATTCTGGTTTTAATTGACCATATCAGCTTGCGAGAGCTTTCCAGTTTCTGAATACTGGCTTTGATAGAAATAAAAGCAATAGATATTTAGGTTGCATTTAACCAGCTACAAAAATCCTAGTGAAATTCATAGGAGTTTAATGACTTTGTAGTATTGTACTTGGCCTCCTGGTTTATGTTAGCTGTTCCCTTTTTGATGTATTTTAATGCCTCTTCAGTTGCAGTGAAAACTGTTTAAAACCTTTTTCAGGTAGTCTTACATCCCATAAATTTGTGTGACCCCCTTCTAAAACCCATTCGTGTTTCTGGCTGTAATGGTAATGACTTTCAAAATCCAGCCTCCTTATGTTAAGCTTTATATAAATCATGCTTTAGAGTCAAGGCAATTGGAACTCGGAAGAACCATCTGCTCTGATTAAACTTCTTTTCTTTTCCTTTCCCATTTTGTCAACAGATTTATTTACTTGGCTTGGTTGCTGTGAATGTACAGCATACTTTTTCTAAAAGCCTATGGTGCTATAAAACTTTACTGGTGTTTGTAGGACTACTTCACTTCCTCATTTAGTTATAGGGTGTTGACTTTAACAGTGATTAGGTACTGACTCCTTAGTATTGGTTGTTTTATAACCGTTCATAACTGAAGAGTAATACAATGGATGGCTGTTAATTAGCACTATATATATGTGAACAAACCAATTTTTGATTTTGTTTTTTTGCAGATAACAGTACAGACTTTTGGGCAACTGATGTGAAATGGTTTTCATTACTGGAGAGCACAAACTGGCTAGAGATAATCAGGTTTGCTATATTTGTAACTTTCTGGGTTTCAAATTGTTGTTAAATGCATTTGTAGTAGGCTTTCTAGCTAGTTTCTTGAAGTATGACCTCCAGTAGGAAAGAAAATTAAGACAGACTTATGGTCCCATTTATATATCTTATTTCTACAACTTGAGTCAGTATTTTTACAGTGCAGGCTTGTGCTAAGCCTGCCACATTAAAGGATGTGAGAAGCAGCAGATCATTCCAATTACACCTCTTCCAGCAAACCTATTAAAACTATAGATCCAGTAATTTCCCTCCTGCACTTAGTCACCTTCTTTCCAAACTGAAGAATCCTATTTGTTTCTTGCATGAAACCTATTCTGTGTCTCTGACTAGCCTTCCCGTTCTTCTCTGTACTCTCTACTTCTGTAATATCCTTTAGGACGGGATGAACTGCAGTATTCAAGATGTTAGCCCACCAAAGATTTATAAAATGACAGTTGTTCTCAGTTTTGTCCCCTTCCTCTCCTGATTGTTCCTCAAGTTCTTTTTTCTTCTCTCAGCAGTCCACAGTGAGTAAGTGTTGGAATGGTGTTGGCTAACTTAAGGCTTGCTGTAGTGGAATGTTGAGGGTTTTTATTTGTTTTCAGTGTTACTTTGTGCTAGCTCTATTGTCTGCCAGTTTGTCCTGTGATCAGCTTGTTACCGTGAAGTGCTTCTGCAGTCTTCTGCAGTCAGCTTCAGTTCTTTCTAGTCTTAATAACAATCAATAAATATTGATAGTTATTCATTCCTTAGTCCAGAATTTAAATGTATGTTGAATGAGAGGTTCTAGTGAAGATCATATGTTGAGAAGTGCGTTGACATAACCAAGATTACAAGTAGTTTAAAGTAAATGCTAGCCCAAGTTCCTATCCTTATGTTGTTTTGAGACTGGTCATTTCCATACTTGGATCCAGTTGCTTCCTGGATCAGCCTTTTCTTGGCTCTTGCATTTAGCAGGAATGCCTCCTCAGCTATTCTAGATGGTAGAACAAAGAATCTGACAACTCCACACTTACAAAATAAACCGTCAGCTTCTATTAGTGACCTAAACGGTTGCAAGAATCCTAATTTGTGTGCAGACTTTTGCTGAAAATAACCAACTTTATGAAGAGTTAGGTCTAGAAACCAACAGCGTTACATCTGGTTTTATGTGATCTTTAATTTCACTCAGTCTTCCTTGTGTAATGATAATCTCTGAATAAATTTTGTCTGCACGTTTACAAGATCTGACTGCTGATCCTTCCCTCTGCTTCTTAAAACCAGATTATGGGAGAAATGTAGTATGTAGTAGATTAGAACATAAGTATGGTGATGTTGACTCTTTCCAGGGTAAAGATCTGCTCTTAGCAATTGTAATACTTTAGTGTGTGTGTGATGGCTGCTATTGATCCAGAATAAAGTATTGTATTACAAATGTACAAAGATAAAAACTGGAAATGCATGACCAGTGGCCAAATAAGGATACCTCTTGGAAGTTTGCTCTTGAGGCTAAACAGTTCTTCATTTACACAAGTTGAGCATGGTTTTCATTGTTTTAAAGGACTAGTCAAGTTTCGGTAGTATGACGTTCTAACCCCTTTTATGGGAAACTAACGTAATGAAAAAGTTCACTTATCTTTTCCTGTACCACTACAGGCGAGTCTTGAAGAAAGCAATAGAAGTTGCTGAGTGTCTGGAAAGACAGCATACAAACGTTCTCCTTATAGGTAAGAATGTAATGAGATTATCTTATGTATTTTTAAAAATTTCTCTTGAATTTCTTTAGATGTAGCTTAAGCTGTAAGTTTGTAATTATGGTAGAGGCTGGTAGAATTCATAGAGTACTCAAAGTACCAGATGCCTAAATCTTTCACACTCCTGGAAATGCTTCCTGTAGTTAAAAAAACATGGTAAGCATAGTTCCAGGCTAAGAGAAATATGATGTGAATGAGAGCTGCTGATAAATTGGCAGGAGAGTCATGCTACCTCTTGTTTATGCATTCCTGTTTCCTAACTTATTTTATTAAAGGTCTCCTAGACCTTTTGCTGTACTTTAAGGGGGTGGGGGGACACACCTACACAAAGAACACGGAGCATGAAAACTTTCTAAAGTTTTCATGGACATTTCTAAAGGACATTTTTATGTTCTAGATACACACTGAATACTATGTAGTCTCTTTATTAAAAATATGTGAAAGAATATGCTTATTGTACACACCTTGAGCAGTCTGTTTTCCTAGATTGAGTAAAGTAATCACATGGAAAACCCAACCCAATGTTAACCATTAAGCTATTTTTGGATTAGTAATTTAGTTGTTTTTTTTCCACACACTGCCATTTGAGAAACCTAGCATGGGGAAGAGATGTTTCTAGAAGGCACCTGAAGGGTGAAGAATGCATGTTGCTTGAGGAGGCAATTTCACATCTTGAAGAGATGTATACAGGATAGGAAGGGTAAGGGCAGATAGCAGGCAGGAAGGGCAGTATGTGCATTGTGGGAGACTGAAGGGCATAGGTGTCAAAGTTATAGTAGTAAAAGCTTGTTTTTTGCAGGTTTTATTGTCAAATATTATCCTAGTATAAGTGTACAAGAAACCTTAAGTTTTTACAAAGGGAAGTATTGGAAACATGGATTAACTTCTCTGATGCTATAACACTTGCAAGAAATTGTGTGCTTCTCTGATCTTGAAATACAATTTTGTTTATGTGAAGCTAGCAATACTTCGCTTTCTTACCCAAAGTTTTAGGAATGACTTAGTAGACAATGTGGTTTCTGTTCTCTGCTGTAGAAGAGAGTGCTACTGATCTGTGCTGTGTAATCTCTAGTCTGGTTCAAGTGATGATGGATTCATACAGCAGAACAAAGTCAGGGTTTCAGAGCCTTATCCAGAAGGAGTGGGTAATTGGAGGACATGGCTTTTTGGATCGTTGTAACCACTTACATAAAAGTGACAAAGAAGAGGTATGATTTTTTTAATTACTTTCCTTACTATTTAGAAGTTTACTTGGCATAAGGAGGGATTCAGATGTCAGTCCAGAAGTTCCAATTACTCTCAGATCTTTAATTTTATGTTTTGTTTTATGGGTTGATGTTTTGTAGTGTCACTATTTTTGCTGTTTAGAGTTCAGCAGTGTCTTTATAACTAAAGAGAACATATGTAATATTTCCCATTCAATCTTGGAGTCTTTTGAAAGGCATGTATCTCATGTCCTTTTAAACTGTGTTAAATGGTAGTAGTGTCCATAGAAATAGCTTAAGTGAATTGCCTATTCTTGTCACATCTAGAGTTTAACTTTATACTGTCTTGCTAAATGTGGCAGTCTCACCTCTCCATTTTTGTTTATATTTTGGGAATAAATCAGATTGCTATACAGAATTGAAATCATAAGTGTAAACTGACTAGTTCTGATCAAGAATTGCTATAAACTAGTTTTGCTATGCCAACTTTAAAAGGCTGCATAGCAGCAACTTTCATAGCAAGTTAATGTGTGCAAATTCAGGTTAGAAAGTGTTCATCTCTTCTGTCGACAGTTGGCCAAGGGTAGCTCAGATGATGCTTCTTCAGAGTTCAGCCGTTAACCTGTAGTTAACCAGGTTGCTTTCCTTAAGATTTGCATTTGGAGACACTAAATACTATAAAATAAATATAACATGGTGGAATAAATATAACATGGTGGAACATATTTTTTTCTGAAACTGATGCAATATTTTCTTTACTTAGGCTCCTGTTTTTCTGCTCCTGCTAAATTGTGTTTGGCAGTTGGTACAACAGTATCCTCCAGCATTTGAGTTCACAGAAACTTACTTAACTGTCTTGTCAGACAGCCTCTATGTGCCTATTTTTAGCACTTTCTTCTTCAACTCGCAACATCAAAAAGACACTAATATGGTAAGGGTTTGTTATTTTGTGGATGCAATGGGTTGGAGAACAGGTTCGACCAACAAACAAGGAACACTCAAAAAAAAAATACCCTATCAGCATGTTTTTCCATACTTATTTGAAGGGTGGTGCCTTGAAGGGTGAATGAGTGCAACTTTGGGTGTAAGGAGTCAAGTTCAGGACTTAGGAGTTTATGATGACAAAAGGAAAATAACTCAGGAATATATTCTAATGTGTGGCTATAAGTTCATGTTTATTGCTCTTCAATGAAAATGGAGCTCTTTAACCTAAGAGGAATATCCTGCTGTCCTGCAGAATAAATTATCTACAAAATTCTTGTATAGCATATTCTGTTGTATTCCAAAATCAACATTTCCTGAATGGTGACTTACGTTTTGGTTCATGCTTTTCTCTAGCCTAAGAAGCTGGAAGCAGCAATGGGAGTATCCTCTGCAAGGCTGCACAGAGACTAAAAAAAGTGAAGATCACTGTCTTGCACATAAATAAAGTGTTGATCATAAAATTTAAACTGGTAGCACTGCATAACTGCAGTTAACTTCTGAAGTTTGGAGCGGTTTATTCCACAATCCTAACATGCCTCCTGTGTTTGAAGTATTCAAGTCTCCAGCCCAATATTCTCCATTCTATCTCCAGCCCAATTTCCAAAACTTTATTTTTTTCCTTAGATTATTTAATCTTATTTCAACTGTGAAAGGCATTCTTGGTGCAAATAGCACTGTTGAAATGAAATACTGTTAGAAGTTATGGAGAATAATATATAGATAGCCTTTGTGTCTGTACTCACTTGCATCTAATAATGTTGTTCAGCTATTGAATATATAGAAATCATGAGTGTTGTTGCAACTCTGTGGCCTCTTCTGTGAAAAGCCAGTTTCTTAATTTCACCTTGACTTGGTCAGAATTTGCTTCTAGCAGTATTAATTGTGACCTGTTTGTTTTGGCAGAGTGGTGAAAGCCTCAAGACACAAAGTGGTCCTTTCAGATTTCTTACTGTGTGGGACTGGTCTGTGCAGTTTGACCCCAAGGCCCAGGCTTTCCTGAACAACCCTCTTTATGCAGAGAAGCCAAAACCAGATAAAAGTCAACGGAAAACTGCACGATTCAAAGTAAGATATGTGCTGCTTAACTATTTTTTTTTTAAATGATAAAAATATTTTGCACAACTCGTACTTCAAACGTACTCACAGTGGAAGTATTGCTGCAAAGTTTTTTAATTGACAAAATACATGTACACCTCAGACTCACCTGGATCTTAAGAATACAATTTGCACCCACCTTGGTTATAAATCACTGTTTTACAGTTACTCTGCATAGCAGAGAACTTAAGGTTTTTTTCTTCATACTTTTGTGCAAGTGTAGTGATAACTCATGGGTCTTAACATCCAGGTGAGTTGCACTGACATGTTTGAAGTAGTTTATTTTGTAGTTCCATGGAGTACCTAACTGAAATAGATAGCAGGTTTATAATTGCTTCCCTAATTTTGTCTGAGTGCAATTGGAGTGTGTGCGTGCACTTGGAGGGGGAGGGGGACCAACAACAACAAAAACTGTCGAGGGTATGGAGGATTATGAATGGAGCACCTCATTACTGCAAAGTAGCACAAATTCAGTAAGAAAAGTTTGTTTGGAGTAGCCTCTTTTGATTGTAATACCCCTGTTGGTTAAATTCTGTTCTGTACAAAGCATTCTCAAGTGAGACATTGTCAGTATGATCTACAGCATTAATCAGAGAACTCTTACATGGTGGGATGCAATGAGGAACCACTGGATAAAAACTTCTAAATCAAGTGCTCTTTGATTTGTGTGGCTAGCTTAAACTAAACATGGAAGTCTGTAATACTTGAATATATGCAAAGAATTTTCCTTTTTCAAAGAAAAATGCTTTATTCAGTGTTAGTTCATTGCTATAGTTACAGTGCAGGGAAGGTATCTGGGAATACCAAGTATACTGTGGGAAGTATTTGGTGTATTAGCCATTGAAGAGTAAAAGTTTTAGACTATATAGCAAAGCAGTGGCTGTGTTTAAGTGACTTTGTTGCCTGTAAGTATTTTCTGAAGACAAGTTATGTTTTTCTTCCTCTTGAGATGTTTTCTAAAGTTCCATCAATATTTATCTCGGTATATTTTTCTTTTCTTTCCTCTTAAAGCATCAACGGCAACTTTCTTTGCCATTGACACAAACAAAATCTTCCACGAAGAGAGGATTTTTCAGGGAGGAAACAGATCATTTAATTAAAAACATTCTGGGTAAAAGAATTGGCAAGTTCATAAATTCTTCAGATGAACCTCCTAATAGCTTCAGGGAATTTTATGATAGCTGGCATAGTAAACCTGTTGACTATCATGGTCTTCTGTTACCTCGCATCGATGGCCCTGAAATCAAAGTCTGGGCACAACGGTATTTACGATGGATTCCTGAAGCCCAGCTTCATGGTGGTGGTACAATAGCCACAGCTGCCAAGGTTTTGGACTTGATGGAGGAAGTGCAAAGCTTGCAGGTGAAAATGGATGAAGAACATAGTCAAGCTATTTCCGGAGATGTACATTCTGTTCCAATGCTGAGAAATTCTGCCCGTTTGTCATCCTTGTTTCCATTTGCTTTACTTCAGAGACAGTCTATCAAACCAGCTTTACCCACTAGCACCTGGAAAGACTTGGAAGATGAAGATGACTTGGTCAAGAGGGATGATGAATTTGTTGATCTAAGTGGTGATATGTCATAAAGTGTATATAAATTAAAGTATGAATTGTATGTGGCTAAGCTCTGAGTTTTAAATGTTGTGCTGTACCCTCATATAAGGAACTCACTCAAGCATCTGCAGCCTGTTGAATGGGTTTGTGGGGATAAAAAAAACCTTGGTTGGAAAGAACTAGTTTCCATGATTAACTGAGCATATTTTGAACTTCCATTTCACTCTAACAGTATTTATTGCAGAAACACACTTTTAGCATAGATGTAATAAAAACAGAAGTCTAGGCTGGAGTAGCCATATGGCCACTTTGTTTAAAAAAGAAAAACAACAAAACCCCATTATTTTCTGATGTAGAGGTGGAATATTAAATACATACAGCAACAATCACTATCTTAGCATAACGGGAAGAAGAGATTTTATGTTAAGAGTACTAGGATGGGAAGTACTGTGACTAGGAASTTAACACATCTGCCTTCCCCCCACATGTAAAATAAACAGGGGAAGGTGCAACTAACTGTGCATTCACAAATAAGCTTTTTTCAGCTGAGGAATAAACTTGTGGTCACCAGGGGTTTTCTGTCTACTGTGGCATCAACTGAAGTCATGTGCTTGTCAACCTCATCTTTTCTGACAGCGTTCATCTTTGGCTTGCAGCACTTCACCTTGTGTGGTAYTATAATAGCAGCTTGCCTGCTCTAAGCCTGTGCATGCACTTAGCTTAAGGATCAGATGCAAGAGTTTAACTACACCTTTCAAGTCTTACTGTGTGGCTGCTGTGCTATACGCCCTTGCTGCCTTGGAATATTAAGTCCCAGATGTTTGCTGTTAATTGTAAGAAATGACCTGAGTGTGAGATTCTAATTTGCCATGAGTAGTTTTTCTCCTTTTAGTAGAGTGAGACTTTCATTTTGAGTTTCCCCAGTTGCCTTTGAGGATTTCTGTAGCTTGCACTGAGACCCTCCACATAGAAGGGAAGACTCTTTTTCTGTAATCCTGCAGTGAAGCTGGATTTGCAGTCTGTTGCCACTTGTCGTGAGCCGGTGGTACAGCTTATGAATGTGGCGTTCATACCATATGAACACTCGCATCCTGTTGCTGGATGTTATAACAGTACCTCAGTGAAAAAAGCCATAAAGAAATGCCTGTTGACTTTGATCTACTGTGTGTATGTTTATATATAAAGTATTTTTACTGCAAATAATTGTCCTTTGTAAAGTTGAGTATTATTTGACTGTCAAATCTATTTTGAACCCTTAAATTCTAGAATACCCCAAGAATGGATGCAAGTCATAAAATCAGTTACACTGAGAGGGTAGACATTGAATGTTTTCTCTATTCTTATACCAATTTAGAAATCCATGCTGGAAAACTTAGGTGGTAGAAAAACTGTTGCTTAATTGGATCAGCTCAGTGTAATTGGGGATATTAAACTGGGTTACTGATCAATCACTTCACACTGAGTTGTATTAATATGTATAGCAAAAATTTATCAGCAGCCCTCTAAAAATACGTTTATTTTAACGTTAAAATTTATTGATGGGGAAAGGGGGAGAGCTTAATGCAACTATGCCAAACTGAAGCTTCCCAGCTCTTGATTGCCTTAAGTCTTAGTAGTGCAAGGACAATACTTGAGTTTGTAGCATTTTATTTAAAAATACACTAGTACTTACGCTTTCTTCTGTGATACATATGATCTTACAGCTAGCACTTGCTAGAATGGGCTGTCCAGCACATGTCCTTCAGACTTTGTTACTGTAGTTCAGGTGACTCATGTATGCAATAATACTTTGCATGTTGAATGAGCAATGCATTTTTATGGTGAAGAAATACCTATCCTTCTAAGGTCATTTGGGTTCAAGGGGTTTTCTTTAAACACTGCTATTAGAAAAAAATATTAAATGGATTTTTCTATACTTTTGATCAAACTGTTGTAATGTTTCAGTCATTAAGATTACATATTTATATTAAAGAACAGATGTTGGACATCTTATTTGTACATAAGTTATCAGAAGTTTATATAGAAGAGAAACATATATGTGGAATTGAACATGAGAAGACTTCTAATGTAGAGTAAATACCATTGTTACTGGTTTTCTGCACTGTGGGATTGGAAATGTACTTAATATTTTTACTCCAGGCTTCTGTTTATACCTCCAAGTTTTTACACTGAATGCAAGCTAGAAGCTTTACAGTTTTGGTTTTTTTAACACTGTCATTTCTCTCTAGCGGGCTGTTTGGAGAGTGTCAATAAAATATACTTTGACATATTTGTCCTGAAATGAGAATGTATGTTTAAGGTCGTATTTTGCAAATGATGCTTTAAATCATAGCAGACTTGACAATCTGCAGTGACAAGGCTTTTCTAGTTATGTGCTGGGTCTTTACAGACTGTTATGGGGAGGAAGCTTTGCAGTTTAGACCTGGTTATACTTACTGGAGAGGTGCTGTCAGCTCAGGAAGAGGAAGGTTCAGTGCAGTGTAGTAGGATGACTATGGGAAGTTACTAAGGTGGTCTAGAAAGTGTCTGCTGAATGTCAGTATTTGGGGGTTTATTAAACACTGTTTATTTTGGTCTTAGCAATGTATATGTCTTCCCCCATTTCAAGGGGGAATGTTGTTCTTACAGTGTTAAATTAAGCAACCTCTTCAACCTCTTGAAATCGCTACAGCAGGGTATTTCTCAAACCAAATGTGTATTGAGCATGGACTGGGAGATGGTCACAGTGAGCCGTAGAGTACAAATTTAAAGCTTCTGTTTTTTTCCAGAGATTACAAATTACTAGCCTCTGTACAAAAACAGCACTAGTGCAAATCACACATTCAAAAATCATGCCACTTTGGGTATTTCCTAAAGAGAATGTTACAAGACTGCGACAGACTTGCTCTTGAAGTCTCATACAGTAACAGCTTATGCAGTGGCTGTGAAGTGCCAGGTCACGTTGTAACACAAGGTGTGCCTCTGCCTCACCCACATCTTCTAAACATCAGCGTGTGTACTTTGATCACTTGGCTTTGATTTAAGACTGTGTTCACTAGTGAAAATTTCCGGCTATTGATGTACACCATATTGGAATGCTCCAGATAAAGCTTTTTCCATTCATGCTCAAAGCACGGAAGCATAACTTCTTCAGGAGGTAATAGAATACTTCCTGCTGTAGATGTCTTACGATGGACCAGTTTTGTCACACCAAAGGTTACCTTCATTCTAATCTCTAGCTGGAAACTTCATATCCAATATTTACTGCCTGGTACTCTCTTGAAAAGAGCTAGGTTTTGCATAAAACTCTATTTAGAAATTATGTGGGATGGACTTCATTTTCTGGGACAGGGAGGAGATGGATTACTGAACTCTTTTGAGTCTCAAAAGAGCATTCTATGTACAGAATGCTCTTCCAGGATGAACTTAGTGGTTGGGGGGTGGGAGGTGCAAAACCCTTCTCCTCGTGGTCTCAGGTCGTTTATCTTGGTTTATAGTAAAGTTAACTTGTGACAAATGCTTTTTGTCAGCATTTGCAGGATGGCAGAACTCTTACCTGGTGGGATAGTAGAGTTATCTTGGAAAGGAGTGGACACAGAAGCTGAGGATAGCTGATGTTTGAGCTGGAGAAACAATTTTGTGGGGAGGGCACCTCGTTGAATACAAAGGGAATAGAAATGGGGTTGTTCAGGCTGCGTTAGAAGAACGTGGTAGATGCTGCAAACAGTTCCGACTCCCAGAGAGGCTTGCTTGGGAGGTAAGTTTGACTTTAAAGACTATCGGCTTTAAACTTGTTATGGAGGGTGAGAAGAAATAGAGGACTGCTAACATCTTGGCAAGTGTTTGTATGGGCAAGGGGTGCTTGAGGCTGCCACGTTTTGGACTACTGTGAAGCCTTGTCCTTATGTGGAAACCCTATGGAACAGTAAATGCTACTGCTTGATTGCAGCATGTTACTCCACTTCCAGCGAGCATTTGGTTTCTCAGTTTTTTATTTCGGCAATCCAGTAAAATGAAATAGGTACTCCCCTTAACGTTATGATTGGATGCTTAAAGCAGGCAGATAACGTACACGTAGGAAGTGCATTTATTAAATCTATTTTGTGAACGGCCAAACTATGAAGACTGATTTCCCATGGCGTTGTCTTGTCTGGCTATACCACAGTTCCTGCAACTTCATCCTTTCTTCTGGCATTTCCTACCGTTGCTCATAGCATAGCGCCTTCAGTCTTCCCTCCATCCATCTCCTCTCTGTTCTTAAGTCACGTGCTGTATCAGCAGTTAATAGGTTTGTCATTGCTATGAACTTGCTGGGCAAGCCAGATTCAGTATCTCAGTTCCTGGGGGACCAAGAAAATGGACATGACTTGGCATGGCCAGGCCATATAGTCTCCAGACTGCCTGTTGGAATCTAGTAACTTCTGAAATCTGTTTCTGTCAAATACGATCAAAATTATCTACTGCTTTTCAATGCTTTGGTGTAGGTGGGTGGAGAGGAGACTGATGAGCTGCCCTGTGTGATTACTAACGAAATCAGGGTGAATGAAACTAAAACCCCTGTACCTGCAGCTCAGGCATGATTCAAATCTGCTGTTTTCAGGCTAAAAGCAAGGCATCTCCCAGATAGGAAAATGTGCTTATTTACAGTCAGATCAGGTATCCCAGTTTTCTCTTAATGCAACTTTTTTTTTTTCTTTATCTTGGGTAATGTCTGGTTTTGTGTTCTGAAATAAACTTTTCATCATACTGCAGGAGCCAAAATCCAGGCTAGGGAACAGTTGAGTTTCTTGGAAATCAGCTGACATTTGTATGACTTCTGAAAGGTCACTTACAATCCTTACTGTTCTTTTTATTCCCATCTGAAGAAAATTTCCAATTAAGAACAGCTAACACAGCTAGAATTAATGTACAGTTTTGCTAATTAAGAGTGTATTTATAAATACTAGTAAGCTTTTAAATGTCAGCTTTGTGGGCTCACTAGCTAGCTCACTTTTGCAGTCAGTGGGATTCACTTCCTTTTGTGTTTCTACAGGCATTATTGATTTAGAGTGTTTATGTATGAATGTGATGACAGAGAAGCAAAAGAGGGTATAAGTGCTCATTGCTTCATGTTTTGGTGATGATGGTGCAAGAAGATAACTTCAACTTTCACTATGACCCCAATTCACAATTCAAAACAGGATGCTCCTTACCAAGCTCCTTGCGTTCCCTACGCAGATGAACCCAGTTTGTTTCCTACAAGCCACTTCCTGCATTTTCCAGTTTCCCTTCCCAGACTTTCCACTGTGGTTTCACTCTTAAAAAAAAAAAAAAAAAAAAAAAAAAAAAATCTTTCTTGAGATGCTTTTCTGATGGCTGTTCCTTTAAGTTTGGAAAAGATTGGTTCTATACCTGCTATCTATACTTAGTTTTTCCTGTTGCAGTCTCCTGAGGTGGTGGGAATATCTGAAAGCCAGACAAGTACTACTACAGATGACTTAACCAGCATTTTCAAAGTACAAGGTCCCTCACTTCCCTGCCAATATGGAGTGTGGCAGCTCTGGAAGTTGTCATATAATAATAATAAAAATAATTATTCTAAATAAGTAAAATCCTCCTGCACAGCATTTTTCACAAACAAAAACTGCATCAAAGAAAAATCAGGGTGATAATCCCAAGCTGTGTTTTCCAGTGCAGTGTATCTCCTGTAGCTTTCAGTACTCTGCTGTACTGATGCCTGCAGTGGAGAGTCATGAGCAACCAGAGTATGATGCTGTTCTCCCAGCAGCGTTTGGGTTTCACCTGATGTGGGGCAACTGCAGACAGCTGCCAAAGGGTGTGCGCTGCCCAGTGCTGTGCTCCTGCCACCTTTGCTGTTAGTCTCATGTAGCTGCCAGCTGATTTTATGAAAACACGTGTTTTGCTTTTGTGCATTAGTTTTCTATCAGATCAGCTTGTTGAGCCAAATCACCCCATGGGGGTGCACAAGGAAGCAACAGGAGCAGATTGTTTGAGGATGCCCTTTTCAATGGGCAACCCCTAGTTAGAGCAGATGAGGTGAAAGGTGGAACCATGAGTGCAGTAAATCTAGCTCTCAAGCTGCTGTGTTGTTGAAAAAGAGGTAAGTCCTGGGAACTACATCTAATGTGTGGCTAGACGAAACGTAAATAACATGCACAGCTAACTCCAGCTATTTAACACGTCGGGGGGGGGGAGGAGACAAAGGAAAAAAAACCCAGAACCTAAAACAGCTTTGGTTTGAGGTTGCCTGTAGAAGCCTTACAGGGTGATTTAAAGCATAGTTGCGCTGGATCTGACCTGTTTGCTACAGTAAGAAAGTAAGGTAAACAAAAACAGTTAATTCAATCTATGGCCACTGCACACACTTTGATGCTCTTCAGGCCTGTAGTTCCTTAGGCTGTGCTTTGGTTTGGACTGGCAGAGTTTTTAAATACTATCATGCTGTCCGGGCTGTGATGAAGCAGTGATTGAGTGTGGCTGTTGAAAAGCAAAAATCATGTTCTGACTTGTAATCTGAAAACAACCATCACTTGGAAAGTGATTTTGGATTCCTGATGCATTCCTGCTTTTCTCTTCTAAGCTTCAGCCATGCATAGCTAAGCTGATTGGTTACTCCCCCTCCTTTAGCATATTTTACTTATTTACTTCTCATTTTTATTTAGATTTAATGCAGGTGATGTGCTTTGTCCATATGCAGCCCATTATCTGTCTCAGGTGTAGGATGGAGCTCTCTCCATTCTCATTGAGAGACCCAAATTTTCCAGTGAAATTTATCCACCTAGTGTCGTTTCTAAGGCAGTGGCCCTTTTTATGATTCAAATTGCAGCTGAGTAGCTATCTGGCAGAGATGATGATAAAAAGGGCTAGTTACTAAAATGAAATACAGTAATAGTAAAACCATTACTTAATGTCTTGGTATTAAGTAGAGGCTGCATGAATATGCAAAGCCTCTGGAGTTCTGCAGGTAATAATGGATGCTGGAAACAGCTGGAACACAATTACCAGGGACCCAGACTCACTTGGGCAGCAGGAAATGACGGAACATAAAGGTTTCTTCATAATCTTCAGATCTTATTAAAGTAATAATAGGCCTACTGGTGCTGGCTGCTGACATTAATATTCTGTCCAGGCTGGTAGACATCGTTCCCCTTCTTGAACATTTTCCCTCTCAGTTATTAATATACAACCCATTGCCCACCAGCTCCACCCTCACAAGGTAAATGTCTCCCTAGCTGCAATGCACACTGTCGTGGTTTAACCCCAGCCAGCAACTGAGCCCCACACAGCCGCTCGCTCACTCCCCCCAAGTGGGATGGGGGAGAGAATCAGAAGGGTAAAAGTGAGAAAACTCATGGGTTGAGATAAAGACAGTTTAATAGGTAAAGCAAAAGCCGCGCACGCAAGCAAAGCAAAACAAGGAATTC
>JAYKAV010001853.1:495119-519372 GCA_035582835.1 Phoebastria nigripes
GGGGGAGGAGGTAGAGAATTTGGGAGTGAAGTTGAGCCCAGGAAGAAGGGAGGGGTGGGGGGAAGGTGTTTTAAGATTTGTTCTTATTTCTCATTATCCTACTCTGATGTTAATTGGCCATAAATTAAACTAATCTCCCCGAGTTGAGTCTGTTTTGCCCATGATCRTAATTGGTGAGTGATCTCCCTGTCCTTATCTCAACCCAGGAGCCTTTCATTGTGTTTTTCTCCCCCTGTCCTGTTGAGGAGGGGAAGTGATAGAGCGGCTTTGGTAGGCACCTGGCATCCAGCCAGTGTCAATGCACCACAAACACTTAATAGTTGCACCCTTTAACAGCACCTGTTTGGCTGTGTGAGTTTTTGGAAAGCTTTTATGGTGGGATTTTCAGTCCCTTTAGGTATGGCTGAGTTTTAAAGGTGTAGAAAAAGTATTTCATGCGTCTATATTAGCTTTTGTTCAATTCGTTTAACTCTTGGTTTGCCAGTAGGTACCACCCAGACAGCTACACTTGCAGGAAGATCTTGYTCAGTTAAAATCACCCACTGATTCATATTTCCCAGGTCTCCTGAATGTCTCCGTGGGCCTGCTGTGAGAAAGTACACATTGCGTTAATAAGCGAGCAATCTCAGCTTGGCTATCACCAAATCCTCGCTGCTGAGCTAAGTCTAAGCTTTCTGTCCCACCTTGGGGCAGGCAATAGCTGAGTGACAGCTCATCAGTAACTCTGGTGTATCAATTAGATTTTGAGACATACCCCATGGTGGTGAGGAGCATGAAATGTATTGCTCTATGGAGAACTGGTAGGAGAAGCATCGCAAAAGGGCTCTTGGGTCAGGTGCTGGCTGAAAGAGCCGTGTTTAAAGAAACTGTCTCCAGCTGTTTGATTTACACTGTGCTCAAAGAAGCAGGGCTGTATATTTTTGTAGATAAACCCAACTGCATCAAAGATGCTTTATTCCTAACTGGAGTAACCTATCGGACTCTGAGCTGGCCAACTGCCCAGATCAAGAAAGACCTTCCTGTGGAAGGGAAACTGGCAGATGGAGCAGAATTAGGAATTTTGATCGTTTTTTGATTTTGTCAGCTGTGCTGAAGTGACATACTAAAAAAGTCTACTCTGAAGTAGTTTTATCTATCTAAGTATTTTCAAATTTCAGAATTATTTCTGTGCAACAGTATCTTTCCAATGTGGTCTTGCCAATGGAAAGTGGTAAAAATGGCATCTTCTTCCTTTAACAGTTTTGGTCCTCCTATATATTCCATGCCATATTTCCTGATGTTAATTGCAAAATAAAGTCCATGCTACTGCCTGCTTGGAGTACACCGTCATAAAAATTATTTGCTGAAGTTTTTAGTTCCGCTGCAGTAGTACAGCTAAGAGCAACGTGGCCTTGTGAAGCATCAGAAATAGCTCCTGTCGTAAAACAGGATGTTGGAAACACTTAGCAGCCTTATATTAACAATGACTAGTGAACACGTATTCAAACATTATGTTCTTATCTGAGGCCAATGTACAGTCCTGGGGTCGTGCAGATGTAAGTAATGCTTTGGTTTTGGCTGCAGGATGTTTATGACTGATGGTGAAGTGCCAAGTTGGTTCTCCAGTTCCAGGCTGAGTTTGCAGCTAGGAAAACAGAGCCCATTTGATTTAAAGAAGAGTGAAAGTCCTAAATTTGTTTTTTACAGAGCTGTGTTTCAGAGTGGGACCATGCTTCCAGGATAGGGAGTGCTTTCTTTGCTTTGGCGTAGTGCCTGCTCTCCTACTGTAAGCAGTGAGAGATCACCTCGCTGGATTTCAGCCACAGGTGTGTTTTGATGCTTAAGGCCAGTAAAAGCTTAAGTGTCTTCTGCTCACGTGTTTGTTCTGCAGAAGCACAAGAGTTGCATTTGCTGCTCCATAACTTAGGCTATGAACAATAAGACTAGTTTTAGTTTTGGGGGATTTTTTAGGGAGGGTTTTGTTCTTTTTTTTTTCCATTTTCTCTCTGAAGGACTTAACTGTGTAGTAAATAGCCGTTAAGTAAAATCATTGTTTTATCCTTTGGCAAAGAGAATTAAGCTGGTGCCTCAGTAAACATTAAGTTTAGAAAGAGAAAAGACCATACATACCAAAGTAGGACACCTTGATACAGATGGCTGACTCATCAGTGTGACATATTCTGTGTTAAATATGGAAAGCTCAGATGTCATTTGTTGTATCTCAGCAAGAGCAGAAAGAGATTTATTTTTTTCTTTCAAAGATGACTTCTAAACCAGACAGAGATCTTGACTTTCTCTCTATCCCGGTGAAAATACTGATATGCTGTGCAGATTCTCTCATCCCCTGCTGCAGCCAAGGGTCTCCCTTGCAGATGCGTCCATGTTGTTTGGAGGTTCCTGGAGCACACCAGGGCCACCTTCTTAGGCTGCGGGATGTATTTCTATTACCAGTCATCAGCTGGGTTTCTCCCCTAAGTTTCTGTTTCTAACTTCCATCTTAATTTGTGGCTGGTGATAATTTAGCTGCTAATCCTTTTTTCTCTCTCCTCCCCAGGGAAGTCATTGGAGTCCTGAAGGTCTAATCCTGGCTTCAGTGACATAGCTTATCGCTGCGAGCATCAGATGGCCTCCGGTAGCTGCGGGAGGCAGATTTTTGGGAGGCCCAAAAGGTAGGCTATGTTTTGTAGCTAGTCCTGCAACTGCCTGCATCAGCATGGGAAAGCAATCTGATGGTCACTTGCGGCACATTGCTGTTACTCTAAGCGTGAGGCTTTGAGGCAGACAGGTATCAATGTCCTGGCTGGAAGTTACAGTTTAATGGTAGATGGATTCAAGAGAAAAGGAAAGCTACTTCTGCCCTGTTCAAAGCTAACTTTTGCAACAACTTAGTACCTTAAAAAAACCAAAAATGATAATGCAAAAGTAAGTGGCCATCAGCAAGGCAGCAGTTCATATAACTGAGTAAGTGATGAAAGCACTTTTTTACACTTTATTTTCTTTTTCTCCAAGGTATGGAAAAGTATTTTGGGGAACTTGCCTTGTACCAAGTTTTTTGACGCTATTTTTGTCAGGCTTACTGGCTCTCTCCTAGTGCTGCTGCATGTCTGGGCATGCAGAGAAATGTACTCAGCTGCTGGTTCACTCAGGAGTCAGTGAAGTTTTTGTCTAGCGAGTCCCCCTTTGCCATTCCAGGATCCCTAGAAAAAAAGCCATATAACCTTTCTAGCTATACAGTGTATTTCTGGTGCTCTTTTTGGCTTCAACAGTGAAGCCCCAAATCCCCTCTCTTCTTCCTCAATCTAGTTTTCAGGGAGAAAAAAAATCCACTAAAAGGCAGAAACATGAGCATGCTATAGGTGTACAAGGCTGATTGTAAACTTACTGCTTTATCATGAGTTTTCTGATAGTTCCTGATTACTAGTCAGATTTCTGCTCTGAATCAACTGTGATTGCTACCAATACTAGTATTAAAAAACTGGAGACACTCCAGAATCACACCCCTCTGTGTCTCATGGTTAGACACTGTACATGATCTTTACTTAGTCATGTGCAGGCAGTCTTGTGTTTGGTGCTACACAAGTACATAGCAGGAGTTCTTATATATTTATAGATCGTTAATGAACTCCTAAATGCAATCAGTACTTATGAAACTGTAGTTACTCAACTGGACAGCAGTAAGTTTTTAAATAACTGGCTAAACTCAGAGACAATGTTGTGTTTAATGCTCAAATGCTCGTCAATCTATGCTATGCAGGTAACGTCCTAAGTGGCCTTTGTCCCAACAATTCAAATTCTTACTTTAAGTTAAACTAAGAATGTGGTCTGCTGTGTAGATTTAAATCAAAAATTCCTTGCATATCCCTTATGAAGAGATTTCTGTTTGAATAACAGCTCTTTTGCATCAAATGTATTAATAAATTTTTGCATGGATGGTGAAGTGTTAGCCAGTGAAATCTCTTTAAAAGCCATCACATAGAAATGATCTAGCAATAATATCATTTTACAATACCGAAGATAGATGTTGCACAGATATAATCCAGTGCAGAATTAACCCAAAGAAAATCAATCCACATTTGGCTTGTTTTAACCCTATGGGAAAATGTTCACAGGACAATATTCTCAAGCTTTCTGCCTTGCAGTCAGCGGAGGCACCTGGAATACAGGTCAAAACAGAAAAATGGCAGTGCCGGTGGGGTGCTCTGCTGCTGAGCGAGCAGTCTCACTTCTGAATTCCCCCCGTTAAGAGCAAGTGTGTCCCCTCCAAAAAAGGTCTTCTGGAATTTTCTCCCTCTGTCATAATTAAATCCATGTTTGGTGTCTAGCAGGTCATGATGGCAACAACTGTGCAAAGAAGTTCACAGCAAGATAGCGAGACACAGTGCTAACGCTTGACTCACACAAGATTTTATTCTTCTGTGTTTTCAAAGCCAACTTTAAATGTAACAAACTAATTAGACTTGCTTCTATCCTGGTTTGACTCTTGAATGAATCGGGGAGAAGCATAACCCAGAGATGTCTGCATGTTTAATCTACAAATGTTTATCAATTTTTTTGCTCCCTGGATAGAAGGTATTATGGAAGGTATTATCATCTGTGCCAAACTTAAAAACCTTCTGGTGTTCACTGTGATCACAACCTCTTGGCTGCCCTCACAAGTACAAACCATCCAGCACAAGCAGGCTCTGCAACCTCTGCCAGGAGCAGAACAGACACTGCAATGCACTTGGCTGATTTCTCAGGAACAAGGTAACTCGAAAATGCAGCTTTATCTCCTTTACAACAGTCTTTATAGAGGCTCTGAGGCGGCTGCTGCCAAATATTCCTAGATTTTTCTTCCATTTCCCCTGTCCCAGCTGCTCGCACACCTTTGCTGAATGGATACAACTGCTAGTTTCTGGAATCCTTATTTTTCTCCCTGACTGACCCCATGGCTTTGTTTGCCTCACATTTACTGTTCTAAAATTACCACYCATTATTTGATTTTCTTTGCGTGGGTCTTCAGTCATAACGAGAGGGTGTAAACCTACCAAAAGTAATCAACATTTATTCTACACACACTTCTGAATGAACACAAGTACTCTCTAATTAGACAAGAATGCTGTTCTAATCACCATTTATCTTGTAAATCAAAACCCCATGGAAACATTTTCTTTGCGCCATCTGGCTTTATGTATTTTTTTTAATGAGTTGATGAGTATTTATATACTTTACAAGGAACAGATAGTAAAGCATTTATTACATTAGGAAGTGAAATAAAGATTTTAAAAACTGAATTTGTATAAAATTCACTGCATTAAACATATTAAATTTTGCCAAAATACCAGTGACAGTTTTGGTGGAGGCTTCATGGGACTCATTCACTCAATGAACATCTGTTAAGAAAGCTCCACATTTTTCCTAGTAATGCTAGTTGAACTGGACCCCTCTGTAGAAATGAAAGCACATCTTCATTATAAACAGCACCTTAACTGATACTTTTGTCCTTATGATTTCAGTACTATAATTGTAATATTAAAATAACCAGTACAGATTCTTGCTACTGAACAAAATCACTCAGATACAAGGAGGAAGATGCTATTACAATACAAAGATTTCAGGAACTAGCAATCATTTGAACTCTGCAGGAGATGAGTAAATGAGAGGATCTGGAGATAGTTGAAATAAAGAACTTTTTTGAAATGAGCAAATGTGAATAACACCTTTGCATGTCTGCCTTTGGTTTTCCTAAAATGCCTGTCACTCTGTCTCTAAAAAACCACAATTTATTGTTTTTGTATATACAGAAATTAAAAGCAGCACTAAATTTTTAACTCAAAGCCCCTTGAAGTTAAATCTTACTACTAACGTAGTGGCTGCATCTGGTTTTATACCAGCTAGGTCTTAACAGCTGGTGCTATGCCACTGAAAGTAGTAATTTTTCGTATTTTTGAGAAGCCTAAAACATCATCCTTAAATCATCCCAAGGGAGAAGCTTAAAAAGAAGCTTATTGGAAAAGATATATTGGCAAATTTTGATTTTGTAAACTGATAATTTAAACAATGTCTAACTATTGGACATTAAAATCTGTCAAAGAAAGGGTTTGTTGTATGGACAGAAAGAGTTGTATCAGTAAGTGCTTTTTATTTAGAAAAATTTGCTGCTAGTGTTGGAAAGTTTATTCCTAAAACCAGCAAAAAAATCCCAGCTGGTCTGCACTGGCTAGTGAAGGATTTATTTAGTAACCAGCACACAGTATGAGTAAAACAGGTGCAGCTGAAACCGAAAGAGAGAGTATTATGCGACCACTATGTAGTAGACATGATTTCTACGGTCAGTTGATCACTGACTCTAGTTTCTTCCCAGTTACAGTATCACACGTTAGTCCGTGTTCTCTTGTCCCATCTCTCTTAGCTCCTCTTCCTCTCGTCACTCTGTACCTTTCAGCATCTGGATTCTTACCAGAAGTGAAAATCCTGTTCTTGGAGATCACACTGATAATATTGGATAGAACAAATCACAAGATAGTTTGTTCCTTCCAGTTGCTTTCTGGCATTAATGTCTGCTCTAGCACTCAAGCAGCATGTTTGTAATCGGCATGGTTTTAAAGATGGTTTGGCCTTAAGAAATTCCTGTCTCCCTTTGCTCCTGGCCATTGGGTTTCCATATTTTGTAATCCAGCTCAGTGCTCCTTCAGTAATGATACGGTGCCTATTTGTGAGGCTGCCCTGTCTATAGATCCCTGAAATGACATAGGTTAAACGCGACCTTTTTTTTGACTGTTGTTTTTAAGTCAGATCCTTCCAGGGATTCAGGCCACAGCTCCACCTGACACTTGTTTTTAGTGGCATAATTGGGAGTCGCAAACTTCCACTGGGAGGGAATGGAAGACACAGGCAGGAATGTAAACAAGCCTAACTGGTGAAACTGTGGGGTGGTGAAGCTGTATCAGTCAGCAGCCTTCTTCTAGAAAACAACTCCTGTATTCTTGCTGTCAACTTCAAAACATGCACATGCTACTAATCTAATTGTCCCTCAAGAGAAAAATCTGCCCACCTGTGTCTTGTTATGATGCTCTGACAGTAGCACTAGGATTCGTCCGCTACATCTGAAGTTTCAGAGCCTGGCACGTCTGTTAGGTTGAGACTTCCACAACTTCTTGCTTTAACCAGCTGTATGTCATGCTCGTGATGTTCAAGTTACAAGACATTTGTCAATAGTTAATAGCATCCAACCTCCTGCTTCAGGTGTTAAATAAAGTTAGTCTTTGCTTGACCTGCTGTCCCAACAGACATTTGCGCTTGGTTCGTCAATCACTTTTTCTGCTGACATCACTGAGGTAAGCCCTGCTCCCATAGTGAAGTAAATCATGGCAACTGCAACTAGCACAACACAAAATAAGAGTCTAAGATTCATGCCTTTGCTACTTTTCCTTTTATTTCAACTTCCCAGTGGGCTAGCAGCAGTTCAAAAAACCTAGCTACTTTTGAAGTCTAGTGCATTTAGTAAAGATAACTCAGACTCATCAGCAACTGTTAATAGAAATTCTGCCAGATATGGGCTTAAGAATAAACAAGGATGTGTTACAAGGTCAATTTACTGCAAGCCAAACAAAATTATTTATAGGCCACAGCCTGTGCTTTTGCACTATTACTTCTTAACAGAATGTTTCAAAGATTTAGGGCCTCAGCTCTCAGGCTGGATGCCACTGGCATTGTGATGGGCGGCAGAAGGGGAGTCTGTACCCAGTGAGATGCCCAGTGAAACCTAAATGACACAATGCACGCATTGCACCAGCCAGTGACAAACCACAGCCTTCTGAACTCCGGATGAAGCCACATGTGACTCAGAAATATTTTTCAAATACAGCTTGGTACTGTAAAACAAATTGCAGGTAAGAAGGTCATGATGTGGTACATTAGGATCTCCTAGGTGGAGATCCAACAAGCCGAGCAGTCCCCACTAACACACCAGCTTTCAGTCATGTAGAAGGGATCAACACCAACAAAATTGCGTGCTGGCATGTGCCTGGTTTGCTATCCTTTTCATTCAAATTTTGGTTTTGTCTATCAGTGTTGCACTGGTGTAAAAAAAAGAAATTGAATTGGCTCAAAATTCAATTATACGCATTCTTAATTTGATTCACACTGAGCTTATTAGTTTAGGTTCATTAGATAAAGAATCAGAACTGAAATTAGTAATGGAAAAATATATTTGTTTGAAATTACACCATTCAATTTGTGCAAACACCTGAGTTTCTGAGTCAGAAAAGTGATTGTCAAATATAAGGAACTTCACAGTACACCTCATCCTAATGAAAATGAAATCGATCAACAAAATTAAAAATTCTTACTAACCTACAAGTGATCCTAATTTGATCACTTTTGTAATAAAAAACAGAAAAGTGGGCAAATCAATAATATAATTAGCTACTACTTTTAAAAAGCAATTTTGACAAAACTGAAAATAATGATGAGTCCTCTGAGGCCCTTGAGGAAAGGACCCAAACCAAAAAAATATAAATCATTGGAGCTGCTAATGAACATTCAATCAGTTAACCCTTAATATGCAATCATGACAAAACCCAAACATAGTTAAAATGCCATACTAGTGTAGTGGGAAAGCAAAAATAAATTTAACAGCCTGAACAGTGCATTGTATTGATAAGAAAGGAGAAGATACTATTGCTTTGTTAATTAAATCTAGGAATTAAAGAAAATGTGACGAGAAATTTTTGCCAACAGAAAGAACCAGGGAATTGAATGTACGTGCAAGGCAAATTCTAACAATGATATTACTAAAGAGAAATGTAAGAATTGTTGACAGCGCTTTTAAAAATGTGTTCAATAAATACCTTTGTATTCTGGGGAAATAGGTAAATATCATACAGAACAAAGATGAAATACTTTCCATTAACTGTGTACTTTAAGAGAAATTTAAACAGCAGTAGTAAATCTATGTAATTTGTATCAGTAAGTGAGGATAACTTGCATACAGGTTTTTAAAAGAGGTTTTTGGAACCTCTTTTTGATCTCTAATTATGACTCTCAATAAATCTTGGGAGTTCCAAAGAACAGGAAGAAAGTTAATATAGCGACTATGTTAGAAGAAGGTAAAAGGGATGACCCAGGTTAATTACATGCCTGTCATCTTGATTGTAACCCTCAGCAAAATATCTGAGTGGCTCATATAGGACTAAATTAATAAAGATTGGAGTATAATTACTACTCAGAAAAGACATTTCCAGAAAACAGATCTTGTAATGCTGTTGTGGTATCTCTTCTTCATGCAAATGCTTATTTGATAAAAGTAACAGTAATGTATATCCTTAAGCTTTGGTTTGGCATTTGACCTGGTACAGCAAAACATTTTGATTAGAAAAAACTAGAAAGATAAAAAAAATCAGAATGTCACACAGTAAGTGGACTGTGAGTAACTGGCAGGCCTCAAAACACGGATGAGGAACCATCAGCAAACATTTGCGTGAGTGGTTCAAATCCTCCAGGGATCAGTTTTGTCTGTCTGCTGTTCTATCAGTGATCTTGAATTATTACCAAGTCACATTAGCAGATGATGCAAGAATTGGGGGTGTGGGAGACAATGGAGGCTAAAGTCACCTACAAAGTGACTCGGAGCTCTTGGTAAACAGGGTGCACCTAAAAAACCCAAATGTATATAAAATATTTCTATATTTATATGTATTTATATAAATATTTTATTTATATCTTAGGCACATATTACATATATTTTATATATTTCAACTAAATTACATTATTTATGTGTCTATATATCTCAATATGGCCATATGCAATGTCCTCATTGTGGACTAAAAGTGTGGGCCACCCTTGCATCATAAGCACCTTTGTTCTACTGGGAAACATATATGTGATTTAGCCTTGATAAGTAGTTTTCTGAGTTTTTGGTGTACCACGTTCAAAAGGGCTAAAGGTTCGAAAAGATGCTCCTCGACAGCAGAGCCAAGGGACTCTATCTCCTCAGTCTGAAGTCAAGACTGTTGAGAGCTCACCTGGGCTTAGCTGATGAGTATATATATATACATATATATATATGGAGATACATTCCTGGGGGCTGCACTAGCAATTGGACACGGTCTTGCGGCTAAAAATGAAATTAAGCAGACTTAGGGTTGTAAATAAGGCACTTTTTAAGAAAAAAACCATTAATTTAAGAGACTGCAGTACCCAGCCCCTGGGTGATGGCACGGCGGGCACGGGCCGGCCCCTCTCCTGGAGCGTTGGATTAACCGTTCTCCTCAGCCCCGGGTAACGGCCGGTAACTGCCACCAACGGCCAGCGGAGGGGCGCCCCGCCCCCCGCCCGCGGCCCTTTCCGGTGCCCCCCCGCCCGGCGCTGCCACATCCTCCGCTGACATCAGCCCGCGCCGCCATATTGGCGAAGAAGCTGCCTCCGCCAGCTCGGCCGCCGCAGGGGGGGACACCAGCCCCCGCTGCCTCCGCCTACGCCGCCGCGGCCGAGCCCCGCTCCCCATGACTCCCCCCGGCCGGCCGCTGCCCCGGTGCGGATAGGGCGGAGGCGGGAGCGGCTCCCGTCCCTTCTCCTCCCTCCCTCCCGAGCTGTCGCCGAGCCCCTCTCCCCGCGGAGGGCCTCTGCCCTCCCGCCGCCTCCAGCCATGACTTCCCTGACCCAGCGCAGCTCCGGCCTGGTGCAGCGCCGGACCGAGGCCTCCCGCAGCGCCGCCGCCGACAAGGAGCGGGGAGCGGGGGGCGGTCCGGAGGATGAAGGCCGCCGGGACGAGTCCGGCGACGACGAGAAGGGCGACTCCAAGGAAACGCGGCTCACCCTCATGGAGGAAGTGCTGCTCCTGGGCCTCAAGGACCGTGAGGTGCGGCCGGGTCCGTGGCGGCGGGGCTGGGGCGGGCCGAGGTGAGGGGCGCTGGGCAGGGGGTGGCTGAGGAGGCCCGGTGGTGCTGGGGGGTGGGGCCGGGAACGGGGTGCCTGTGTGGATACCGGTTATTCGGGGGCTTATGGGGGGCGTTGATGGGGAAGGGGAGCCTAAGTGGTGCTAGGGTGCGGGTGGGATGGGGGCAAGGGTGAGTGTTGCTGCGGGTTTGGGGCAGAGGCTTTGCTGGGGACGGGGACTGTGATGTTGTTGGGGGTAGGGGCGCATGCTGGAATAGGCTTAGTGTTTTGGAGGAGGTGGGAAAGGTGCTTGGATTCTGGGGAGGGGAAGCCTGGCAAGAGAGTTTGGATCGCCCTTTGGATGCGGGGTTCGCAGAGGGGCTCTCATATTTGTAGCGTCTCAAGGACGCAGCGTAGGGGTTGGGGCAAGACAGGGGCCTGGAGATGAGGGCCAGGGCCTCTAGTCAGCGTTGGTGGTTGACTTGGAAGCCTGAGTAGACTTGTGATATTTATGCTCCTTTTCCTACAACTTAACTATGGCTCTAATGTTGAAGACTTGTCTACTCCTATGTATTTTGTCAGACACAACTCTATGGTACTTACAGGGTTCTCAGGTGCTTTAGGACGCTTAGCAGCCCTTTCTACTAAGACTTTCCAGACTAATGCATGTGAAAAATGTCTTAAAGTTGGGGGAGATACATATGACAAAAATGGGCCTTGAGTAATGCGAAGTGTGTCAAAATGAGGAAATGGCATTATTACATAAGTCTGTGTTTTTACTAAATTTATAGCTTAATTGTTTGTTGTCATACTGTGAGTAATGGTCATTGACAAAGGTGTACTTCCATCTGTGTGTCAGATTTTTGTTTAATTTGAAAGAGGTAATCAATATAAAAAGTGTGCACACTGCAGAAGGTCGGTCCTGTTGGGGAAACAGTTTAATTTGATGCGGTGTATGGTGAAGCATAATATGCCTTTATTTTAGTTTTGAGTTATAATACTGATTTAATTAAGCAACCTGCTTTTTTTTTTTTTTTTTTTTTAAGCGGTAAGTAAATTAGTGAAGCCAGTTCATTGATTTGGGTGGAAGTCTCTTTAAAACTGTGCGTGTTCTTGAGGACAGAATAATGGGGGAGGGAAGCTGATAAGTTACATATTCTTTGACAGTGCATTGCATCTAAAATAAATTTGCTGGCTGAGAATGAATAGGTTAAAGAGTAGTTTTCCTGGTTAACATTCGTTTTTTAATGCATCTGGGTATATTTGTGTATATACCTGCTACAATAACGTATTTTATTTCTGTATCAGGTTGTGTGTTTTAGGCCATATTCTTGTAATCCCATTTTTTCAGATGGACCTTGCCATGGTGTCATCATAAACTCAGTAGATATTCACAGTGATGTGTGCTTCTACCTGTTGAATTGAAGRCTTGCGCATATGTGCATTTCACTTTCTACACACCTGAATAGTTGCGGAAAAATAAGTTAGGTGTGACAAGACAGATACCTGGCAGGATTGCCTAGGAGGTCTTGCCTCGAGGAAGGTGGGATAAACCGGGTGATCTATCAGCTCTTTTTTTCCCAGGATCGTGTGCTRAATCTGCTAATTTGTGGGCCTTAGGCTGTAAAGATTTCAAGGTAGGGAGCATTCTGTCTGCCCAAAAAGAATATATGGTGTAAGTCTTCCTAGTATATCAAAAGTTAATAGTTAACATTGGGCCTAAAAATCCAGCTTTGCACTGGTGTGTATCAAAATTATAAATCATCTAACTTTGCTGAGTGCAGCAGTGGCATGCACTGCACACACTGCAGATAATCTAGTATTCCTTTGTATGGAAAAAGGAACTGAGTGATTACAGTGGCACGGATATCCATAACTCCCTTGGGAATTTGCAGTTGAGACACCAGACAAAAAGAATGATAATGTCATCTCTAGGATGGGGGGCTTATGTGCAGAAACTGTAGCATACACCATTTCTGAGCTTTGTTAGACATGAATCACTAGGGTTTGTATTTAGGGTTTGGGTCTGCTTGTACCCCCATGTACAAGCTAGACTATGTAAACTCACTTTCAAAGGTTGGGGGTTTTTTTTGTTCTCTATTGTTCTAATGATAGGTAAGCAAAACTTATTTACTTTACACATCTGGAAATGCTTTTTATAAAGTTTTTACTTCCAATAGAATTGATTTCCTGTGACATTTGTGAGAGACTTTGTCATGACAGCAAGCAGAGAAAAGCAATATAGGGTCTGTACAGTATAATTGTATAACTACACAGTGTAAGGGAAAGGCAAAGGCAGGTGTGTAAGCTATAAGCTCAATTGAAAGCCAGTAAATTTAAAGCTGATAACATCCTTCCTGTTTATTCCAACAGGATAAAATAATTTCATGTTGAGTTTAAAATTAATAAATAGAAACTATACAAAAAAGGAGTCTGAATTGGCCAAAGTACATGTTTCCTTAAAAATAGCTTCTCCCTCAGAAAAGTCACTGATAACTGCATTGGTAACTTAGCTTTCAGGTTTGGGGGTAATTTTTCTTCTAATGTTAAACACTGGTGAATATGGCTTAACACCTTGTAAATTGTATACAAAATGCTTCACGTGTAAGGAGCTACCATTTATAAACTGTAAGTGTAGATGACAGAGCCTTTACTCTTAGGAGGGTTTTTCAGGAAGGTTCAGGCAGTGATGGATTGATGAGTTCAATGTTTCTGGGAGATGGTTAGATATTTATGTGAATCCTGCTTTCAGGATAGTGTGGTGATTGTAACAACCACAGCAAAACTTTTAAGTTGTTGCCTCGTCATCACTGCAGTATGGGTTCAGTGATGGGAATGTCTGGCTGCCCTAAAACAAATGCAGCATGCCTCCATCCTATTCTTAATGCTTGAACACAATTAACTGCATTCGCAAGTGCTTCCTTTTTTTCCCCCCGTTTGGCCTAATTAAATTGGCTGTATGTGTACTGGTTGCTGTTTTCCACCAGTCTTTCCTCTTCTGTTTGTATCTTCTGTGTATACATAACTATTTCTGTATTCCAAGGTCAAGATAGGTTGTAAGGGATATGTGCTGAAATCTGTGCATGCTTGCATAACATGACAGATATGGTGTCCTTGGAGGAGTTGGTAATACACTGGAACAAAATACGTTACTAGAATTCTTTGGGGAGCATCACAAGAACACCTACRCTTATTTGGAAACCCCTCAAAACATGGCTGGGAAAGGGAGTTGTGTTCATCCATTTAGAGTAGAGCAATAGCCTGTTGCTATAGGAATAAAAAATACTCACTGAAATAAAATACAGCTGTATTAGGTTAAAAATAGTATTGCGGTAGGATAGGTCAAAGCCACAGCAAAAGGGAAGTTATTCTGTAGAACTACCGAAGCATCTGAGGTCATCACTCCCAAAAGAAGGGAGAGAGAAATATTAAGAGTTAGCTTATTTAAAAATGACAGCTAAGAGATGAGTACAGGCCAGTTTATTCATTACAGCTCTTCCAGACATCTCGTAACTCAGTCCCATAGAAAACTGAGAGGTTGCTAGGTGGCTGTGCTCTATAACTGTGGCTCCATTTAAGTTAATTTAAGTTTTTTGTACATGTAGGGGTTTTTTTGATTGGTGGTTTTTTTTTTTTTCCCTCCTTTTTGGAGTTCTCTCTCATACACGTTGGGAAAAATACAGCAATGCACACAGCTGCTCCTATCCTCTATACAATGTGCCACAACTAAACAAATTGAAGCAGCTATAGAGACATATTTATTTGATCCGTAACTAATTCCTTATTTGCTGAAAGAAAACTCATGTAAAGTATGCTGAAATAATCGTCATGTACTGCGGTCTACTGCAACAGTAAATATTTCTGGTTTTATTTATCCTTTCTTTGGTGAAGACTGAAATGTCATTTGTGAGAGTGAAGTAATGTTAAATCACTTTGTTAGGTACAGAAATTATCTTGGATCTTTGCTACTCATGTCTGGCCTTCAGAAACTTCATTTGTTGCTGAAGATTTAGTGTTGCAGCATAGCTTTTTGTCCAAATAGTTCATGTGAAGGTCTCCAGCTTACGATATTTTTTTGTTGTATTGAAATAAGTTATTAGGGAGCTAGTTTGCCTGCTTCAGATGTGCTGTTTTGTGTTGATCAGATTAGTGCTAAAATGTAGTTTCTTTATTCTTCTTACAAATATGAGTGTCTGAATTTGTTAGTGAATTTTATATTTTAATCCTGAAGAGATTTTTCTGAAAGGTGAAATAGGAATTTTGAAAACATTCAAAATGTGGGTGGCATTTTCCATGATACTAAGATTTGGCTTTGTGAAATTCGTATTATGATGCAGAAGTCTGGGGTTTTTTTGCCTGTGTAACAAATGATCAAGTTTTGAGAAGTCTTCTTCGTATCTTTTTAGTCTTCTTTTCCCCCCCCCCTCATTAAAAAAGTTTCAGCAACAGCCTGAATGTCAACTCAAAAGCTCCCAAGTTTTGCTGGAAAATTTCTGAGACAAATGAGTGAAACATGAAGAGGCGTCTGCTGGGAATTTGCATTTCAGTTGAAGAATGATGTATGAATGTGTTGAAACCTTGACAAAGACGTGCTTTTTTCTCAAATGTTCAGGGCCTAATAACAACGAAGTGCGTAAAGTCTGTGGTGAAAAATTCTTTCTTTCATAGTTGCTTACCTTTTTGGTCCTTTTTTTCTTTCATGTCCATACATAAATGACAGGCTAGCAGAAGATAGGAGGTGTGGGAGGAGGAGTTCCGCAATTCTGTGTGCTATTTGGAGGACATGCTGCTCTTTGGAGGACATGCTGATTTGGAAGCAGCATTTTGGATACAAGTTGACTTTATGTGTTGAAATGGTCTTTGTATTTCCTGGTTCTGCATGCAGCTAGTGTGGTTATCCCTGCTCTTACAGCATGGCTAATCTATAATCTGTATTATTTATTAATGGATAACTTTGAGTGTAGTATAGTCCCTTCTTTCATGTCAAGCAGTCTAGTGTAGGGCAAGACAAAAACGTTGTTACAGCCTTTCTAGTGATGCTTCTCACTTTTTCAAAGTGCTCTTAAGAAACAAAGCTGTAACTCTAAAGTACTCTTAAAAAACCAAAGCTGTAACTGTTCTTCCTCTCCCTATAGCAAGCTGTTTTTATTTAAAAATTTGCGTGAAGTATATATAAGAAAGTATTGCTGTTAATTGCTAGGAGGGAAGTAATCATGGAACTGAAAACTAACATATTAAAGAAGGAGTGGTATTATTTCAGGTGTTCTTTGATCCTAAAGTAGTTTGAGTACTGCAGCATTTATCTCAATTAGTTAAGCTACATGTAATAGACCTTCTTTGCAAGGCTAAATTGACCAGGCTAAGTGTTGCAGACAGTATATTCAAGAATTACTTTCTTACTCACAGAGCAAATAATTACTACAGCACATATTCACTTCTGTGTTGCAGTACTGGGGGAAGGGGAAGCTAGTCTGGAGTAAATGTGTGGCTCAGTTTCCTCTGCATAGACAACATTCTCAATCTGTTTTCTTATAACTTTTAGTAAAGGAAGAAAAAAATAATAGTCAGCTTATCATGTGCCACTTTTAACTGGGTTTTTCCTGGCTTGCAAACAGGTCTTAGATCAATTTCAGTAATTTATTTTCTTTCAGAAATATTCATAAAACGTTTCTGCAGAATGATTTCACATACACTTTTCAGACGTAAAAATTACAAGGTTACACATAAAATAGTGCACGACTGTTCTTTTCCTCTAAGTGCACTGTATGTAAGCCTGGATGAGTAGGAGCACAAAGGTGTGTGGTACTATGACTAAGCTGTTAGTCTGAGTGCAAACCAGTATTATGCATACCAAGTCTTTCCCACCTCCCCCAGTATATCCTATACGAAACTACTGCATTTCAACCCTTTTTTTTTTTCTTCTTTTTTTTTCCGTGTTTGTGATGGACCATTAAGATAATAAAATAGTATGCCTTGTAAGCTATATCTTTATAACTGGGGAGTTGTAACACTCATAGCTCTTTTATTATTTGTGGATGTTACCGGATTTATTCATCACACTGGGAAATTATTCTGTTGGGCTTTTTGCATATCTTTCTGTTGCTGATATTCTTTTAAGCACTTGTAAGCTGCTTATTGCTATACGCTTTCTAGTCATCTGCCTTTATGGTCTTAATAGATAGCATCGTATGGTTGTATTATTTACAGGGTCCTTAACTGCCAGGCTAGGTGTCTTTTGTATATGGGCTGTACCACGAGGTTTCTATTTAGCCAATCATTCTTGTACAGCACAGCACATTGCACATCCATTTTTGACTTCAGTAGACGCTTGATTTTACTTTGGCACTTCCACGTTCGACAGTCTCTACCATGAGAGAAGCATTCCCTATGTATTATGTTGCCATTTCAGTACGTCTTCTGCATTGCACAGTGGAGAAGGCAGGTGTAACATAGCTGGTTAATATTCAAGGATCACCTCCTCCATGCTCAGGAGCGATGCATCCCAACAAAGAGGAAGTCAGGCAAAAAAGCCAGGAGGCCTGCATGGATGAACAAGGAGCTCCTGGACAMACTCAAACACAAAAAGGAAGCCTACAGAGGRTGGAAGCAAGGACAGGTAGCCTGGGAGGAATACAGAGAAATTGTCTGAGCAGCTAGGGATCAGGTTAGGAAAGCTAAAGCCCTGATGGAATTAAATCTGGCCGGGGATGTCAAGGGCAACATGAAAAGCTTCTATAGGTACGTCGGGGATAAAAGGAAGACCAGGGAAAATGTGGGCCCTCTCTGGAACGAATCGTGAGACCCGGTTACCCAGGATATGGAGAAGGCTGAGGTACTCAATGACTTTTTTGCCTCAGTCTTCACCAGCAAGTGCTGGACTTGGGGGTACTGGTGGATGAAAAGCTGGACATGAGCTGACAATGTGCGCTCGCAGCCCAGAAGGCCAACTGTATCCTGGGCTGCATCCAAAGAAGTGTGGCCAGCAGGTCGAGGGAGGCGATTCTGCCCCTCTGCTCTGCTCTGGTGTGACCCCACCTGCAGTACTGCGTCCAGCTCTGGAGCCCTCAGCACAAGAAAGACATGAACCTGTTGGAGCGGGTCCAGAGGAGGGCCACAAACATGATTGGGGGATGGAACACCTCTCCTATGAAGAAAGGCTGAGAGAGTTGGGGTTGTTCAGCCTGGAGAAGAGAAGGCTTTGGGGAGACCTTGTTGCAGCTTTCAGTACTTAAAGGGGGCTTATAAGAAAGATGGGGACAGACTTTTTAGTAGGGCCTGTAGTGATAGGACAAGGAGGAATGGTTTTAAACTAAAAGAGCATAGATTAAGACTAGATATAAGGAAGACATTTTTTAYGCTGAGGGTGGTGAAACACTGGCACAGGTTGCCCAGAGAGGTGGTAGATGCCCCATCCCTGGAAACTTTCAAGGTCAGGTTGGACGGGGCTCTGAGCAACCTGATCTAGTTGAAGATGTCCCTGCCCGTGGCAGGGGGGTTGGACTAGATGACCTTTAAAGGTCCCTTCCAACCCAAACTATTCTGTGATTCTAACATTTATTGGCTAGGTTGAGGTAAATGCTGGGTGGATGTTCGATCTATACTCATCACTCAGAAAGCACTAATTACAACTACTTTGCCTGTACTGGATATTTAAATGGGACTTCTGCTTTAGCAGCATCTGCAATCTGTGGCTCAGACTTTCAGTTTACAGATAGTACATGTTAAGTACTAAGTGGAAGAACTTGTTGCTTTTAATGCGAGAACAGTGCAATGAGTGGAATTTTTTTATTGCATMATGAAAATGTTGACATGGCATTATTATGAAATAGTCTGTTTCTTGAAAAGTGTTTGCACCTGGGTAAGTGAAACAAGCGAGAGACCTGTTTGGAAAAGAAAAAACTGAAAGGAAACTAGGGGAAGTTTAGACGAAGAAGAGAGGAATCCCTATCCCTTATGTACACTTTTTTATTTAAACACCCAAAACAGGACTCCGGAAATCCATCCACATTAATGACCGGAAGCAAATCCCTCAAAATGAAACAGCTCCCCAGTTTGAAATAATGCAGTGCTTTACATAGTGTTTTAAATTGTGACCGCTGTAGGACGAAAAGGTAGGAGAGAGGGATAGCTGTTGTATTTGGGAGCAGATACAGTATATTTATAAGCCTGGAGGAGGGAATTGTAGTTTTAATGTGGCCTAGTTAGTCAAAGTTAGTGAAACTTCCACCTATTATTTAGTCAGCCAATATTAGACCTGCTTTGTCTGTATTAGAAGGACATACCAGATTTACATTTTTCATACTGTTTTTAGAGAAGTGTACGGGACCTGGCTGGGATAGAGGTAATTTTCTTCATAGCAGCCAGTATGGTGCTATGTTTTCGATTTTTGACCAACGCAGTGTTGATAACACAGAACAGTGTTGATAACACATCCATGTTTTATCTGTTGCTGAACAGTGTTTGCACAGTGTCAAGGCCTCCTCTGTTTGTCACTCTGCCCACCCCCCAGTGCTTAGGTTGGGGTGTGGAAGAGGCTGGGAGCAGGGACAGCCCAGACAGCTGACCCCCACTGACCAGAGGGGTATCCCATGCTGTATAATATCATGGTCAGCAATAAAAAGGGAGGGCGTGGGGAGGTGGTTATTGCTCAGGGACTGGCTGGGCATCAGTCTGCTTGTGGGAGGTGGTGAGTGAGTGTTAGCATCGCTTTGTTTTGTTTTGTTCTTTTACTTTTGCTCTTCCTATTCTCTTCCCCCCAGCCCTCTGGGGGGCGTTGGGGGAGCGGTTATGTGGGACTTAGCTGCCAGCCAGGGTCAGCCCACCACTAGGAGACACTAAATGTGTCCAAGGTTTGTGTTGTAAGCTTCTGGTTGTTAGATCTAGGCAGGATGCGAGCTATTTTTCTGATCCTGCTATATTTGCTTACTGCCRTGGGAAGACTTGTTTTTTTGAGTGAAATATGTGATGTGGAGGATTTAAGCACCAGTTCTAATTAAACATTTATTTCAAATAAATGTCAGATTTTGTGCTCAGTGACAATAGCTGGTAGTGTAGAAATCAATTTGCAAGTTATGGAACAAATTAATAACATCTTTATTTTGCACAAAGTATGGAGAATAGAGATTGGACCCTGATAGAAGGTGGCTTTGTGAGAGCCATGCAAATATTTAAAGTCATTACCTGCATGTGTATACGCTTAATCATGCTGAAAGTTAGGCATCTAAGTTTGTCTTTTCATTCCTAAATGAACAGTCAGGCTCTTGAAGTGTTGATTTGTTCAGGGGTCTCTTAAGGGTTCAGCAGTGTGCATGTGGTAGTTGCCTCCTCTTCAGCAAAGTTACGGTTTTTTAATGTCTTAATTTAGTGAAGAGAGGTGTCATGTAACATATGCACGTGTAAGTGCTTGAAAAGCTGGGCAATATCAATTGGCTTTAGTGCTTTCAGTAGTCGACAGCAGTAGCTGTTTGTTATTTATTCCTAAATGCAGTGGCAGGTTAATCAAACACCTGACAAGTTTCTTGTCAATGATACTGTGCTTTGTAGAATATGTGTGCTTGCTTTCCTAAAGTATTTCTAGTGTTTGGCTGTCAGAACACTTCAGAGTTTTTCCTCACAAACTTATCTTCTGTTTATAACTAGGCTACAATTTATGTTCCAGTAAAATGGCTAATGATTTCATTTGCATCAAAAGAGGAAATCAAGAGGGACCGCAGTCAGACATCAAAGTCCTCGCATTGTAGTATTCCAATAATAAACACTTCTGCACCCTGGCTTGCTTTTCTTTCTTCAACAGATAGTAATTTTCAAAAGTTCTGTAGGTCAGGATGTGCCATTAGATGTTCCTGCAGCCTTCTGGGTTGAGAAGATGATGGCTTTCTTGAAAGGTAAGATTTGCAGCAAAGAGCTAGCTAGGTATAGGTTGGCATAGACCCTTAATCTAGCGTGAAGAAGATGAAGAGGAATCCAGTTCATTTTAATTGCAAATGACTTGAAGTTTGGATATTTTCCCTTTGACACATGAGATAATCCAGAGTATTCCTATAGCAGGTGTCTTACTTGAATATTTTGAATATTCACAAGTTCTGGGCATGTTGTTTTTATCTTTTTATTATTATTTCTGAGGGATGACTGTAAAAGGGATCATGTCTCCTAAAATCATTTTGCCTTCAGAAATGCATTTTTATTTTTTCCAATTATGTAGTTAGATAGAACTGTATTTCTTTTACCGGATCTGAAATTCCTTTGTACCCATTTAAGAGCTACCTGAAAAATGAAACACTCAGTTTTGGTTATTACATATATTATATGTCTGTATAATATATGCAAAGTAGCCTTCTCTGAATGCATTCCTGTCAGGTGGAGCTGGGTMATGTCTTTAACCAAATATGTTTTAAAACACATTGGTCTAGAGAAGCAGTGAAAATCAAAATCTGACAGACAGTAGATGTGAAAACTTCTATAAGAAAAATGGAGGGTTTGTCTTTCTATAATTTTCTAGATAATCATAAATTTTACTGAAACTTACTGCTGTCAAAACCAAAAATCAATTTTGCATTTCAGGTTTGCTTGTTGTCTTAAAATTTTTTTCTCATGTTTAGGTTCTGAGTGTGTTCTCAGCTTACCGTCGTTCTTGTATTCCAGAGTTGTGGAGGCTTTTCTTCTCTCTTGTCTTATAGGTCCATAGAGGAGGGAAGAAATTGAAACTATTATTGAAGAGTTATTTAAGCAAGACCTTAACCCTGAATATTACATTTTCAGCTGAATATCAATAGGCTGGGGTAAAACCACACAGTTCCTTGCCAAAGGAAGTTGATTTGGGTCTTGCCAGAGAATGCTGCCACAGAAGCTGAATTTGGTTGTGTGTTTTAATCTGTCTAGCACTGTGCAGTACTGTAGTGTCATGGAATATAAGATTTTCTTAGAGATAAAAAATCGATAACTATTAGACTTAATAGATTAACATATGTGTATTGAATATATATTAGAAAGTAACAGAGAATCTCTAGGTCATTAAAGCACATGTATAATTTGACCATGTCAGCTTTTCTTGTTTGAGACTTACTCGCTGTCAGCTGCAGCTTCTGTGCTGTGGTTACACTCATCTTCAGGTAGATTAAATTACAATAACCTGCATTGGAAAGAAAAGAACAGATCTTTTTGATCCCCTGAAGGTGAAAATGGATCAATTCATGTAATAAGATAGCTGTGGTGAGAGCAGCCTAATTTTACCTTGAGGGTTCAAATAATTTTGGACATTCCAACCCGTCTTTGATGAATGTTGCAATGAAGCTTTCCCTTTTTCTCCTCTTCCATCATTGTTTTCTATTGTTTGCATTTTCCCCAGCTTCTTATAAGTATGTTTAGTTATGCTGGTAAAAAGACTTCTAATTGATTCTCACTGGAGTTTTAAGGTGCTTTATATGTTTACAGTCTGTCTAAGGTTATTTGAATAGCTGAATCAGAGCTTTATAGAAATCTGTGTAAGGACCTAGTTGAGGAGGAACAAATGCTGGCTGGCTGCATAAGAGGATCTAAGGGCTTCAAATTATCAGAATAAATACACAGTTAGTTCTCCTAGTATTGACCAGCTTTTCTATTTGTCATTGAGAACTTGGAAAAGTTTGTGGGTTTTTTTTTTTTATTATTTTGTGTTCATTTTTTACAAGACCTGTTTGCTTATTTTTATGTTGCGAAGCTTCTTGCAATAGAATGCTGGAAGAAAAAACTTTAGATAAACTGTTTTTAAAGTGTACCTTATTTCTAATATAAGAATTTCCTGCTCTGAAAAAGGATATGGTTGAAGGTTTTAGGTTTGACTGAAAAAGTCAGGTATCAGGTTTGTTGGACAAATATTTTTATAAAATATGCTCGATATTAAATTCAGCATATATAACATCAATCTTGCTGACTTCCACCACCTTAAAGAGATTCAGAAATTGTATTAGTTCTTCCTTATAGAATGATGATTTTCCTAAATAAAATACTAACTTTTAAGAGTTTTTCATATCTAAAGAATCCATAAACTTACAACAGTAACTCAGTTATTGTCTCAGTTATTGACTTTGATCTTCCTAAGATTTCTGCTTATAGCTACGTTATCACAAAGAAGGGATTTACCTACCTGCAACAATAGCAGGCAATTTTTCTTTCTTTCTAATCAGCAATTTTACTTTCAGCTAAAAGGATAGGAACCACAGAATCATGTAAAGGTGTCAGAAGCTGACGTTCACTTACTCTTCTTTGTCCTCTCCTATCGCTGTCTCCTGCTATCTCCATTTAATTGTATGACTTTACATGAGTATCCAAGAGGACGTAGTGTTTCTGTTGTAGAAGAATACTGATGATAGATGCATTTGGAATTCATAAAATGAAGCTTTTGGGTCAACAGAAAGGATTGAAATTCTATGCTAAAACATAATTTATAATAAACCAGGTACTTTCATTATCCTTTCTACATACATACTGCTTATATTTTGTGTTTTACCTCTTTGGATTTGGGAGCAGCTTTAAGGAGATGTGTTGTAGAAGTTCTTCAGGTGATTCCAACTGCTTTCAAAAATTCAAAGTAGTATTAGTAATTGTAGAGAGACTATGTAATGGTTCTTGTCTTTTTGGGGAATATGATAGCCCTATGCTTCTCAGTCTGCTAGTGCTCTTCATTAAAATCAAAATACTTAAAACCAGTGTTTGTCATTCACAGTCATAGCTGTGAAGCAGATTAAAGTTGTAAAGTTGCTTGCAACAGATTCTTATGTTGGAAATAGGATGCCAGGGGAAGGAAACAGCCATCCTTGACATGAAAACTGTGGCAGATCAAAATTCCTATTAACTTTTAACCTGCTGCAGTGCAGCTGGACAGTGTATGCTGTTATTCCTTTTTCCTCTGCCCTCCCCAGCAGTCTTTCTGAAAGAAATGCATTTTCATTTTTCAAAATGAATTTTCATCCAAAATTACTGCTTCGAGAGGAACTCCTTGGCTAAAAAAGTGTGAGTTCTGTCACAATTGTGATCAAGTCCATTATGAAATACAACTTGCCACAGCCCGTATTTTGAGATAAATTGTCTCTGCCTGTGTTTTGCAGTAGGTTTCAAATGGGTGACAGATTATGATTTTGGATTATTATGTTCTGTCTGTGCTTTGTGCTGGTTAATAATAGGCTACTAGGCACCTGTGAAAGAACTTGCTATTGCTTCAGAGAATCAGAAAGCAATGCTATTGCCGTCCTGTCAGATTTAAATAATATAACTTCAAATTGATGGTGATCAGGGTCCAAAACGGGGAGCTGAAGGTAGTGATGAATACAGTGCATGATATCTTAAGCATTAAGCATTTTATATTTCCTGAGCAGATTGTGCTCATGAATGGCTTCAGTATAGGTAGCCCAATAAAGTCTGATTACTTTTTTTTTTTTTTTTT